>JAVTVJ010010712.1:600000-1062563 GCA_034509425.1 Eopsaltria australis
GGAAAAGAAAGGACAAGGAGCCTTATTAAAAAATTTGATCAGGGCAGGCAAACATCATAGTCTCTTAGAATTGTTTAAGTTGGAAAAAACCTTTAAGATCATCAAGTCCAACCATTGTTGTTATAACCAGAACAGTCTTAGATAAATTGGTGTGTGCAAAAAACCATGAACATCATCATATTTCCACACAGATTTCAACTACAGTTCAAAGGAAGAGACAGAAAAGGCACTTTGTTCTTCTGTGTTTTATCAATGATAAGAGGCATCCTATGAGTGTATTGAGTTCACAGTATCATTTCTCGCTCCTGTTCCCATATAAATGGTCCAGTGCATTGTTCCACTGAATGCAAATAGTGCCAAGCATATTGGTAAACTCATTAATTTGGATGTATCCTACCATCAACTAATCAGAGAAACATTCTCTCACCATTTTGCTATTGGTTCTTGCCATTCTGATTTTTCTGCAGTTTTCTGCAATTTTGTGCTTATTTTAAGAATAATGCGTAAGTTAGGACAGAGGAGGAGGTTTCAGGAAATGGACTTATATGTCTACTGCAACTAGTGTTTGAAGAAAATAGAACCCCTTACTTTCAAAACAAGTTAAAGTCAGGTACCTGAACAAAGAAGAAATCATTGTCCTACACTGGATTTCTTCTGCACTAGGAATTAAAATAGCCATAATCCTTTAGTTTTGTGGTTTATCTGTAGCAGGGCAGCCCAGCTAGTAAGGCACTGAGTTTTCTGGAAATTGGGTAAAAATCTTCATCGCTTAGAAGTTACTGTAAATAGACAGACTTATTGTGTGAATATAATTTAAAAGTGTAGTGATTTTAAAGGCCTGACTTGAGTAAACAGTGCAATGAAAACATTCTCTTTGGTGACAATATTTACATTCTTAATGTTTATTATAATTGTCGGCGAGAGGAGCAAGACGACGATCCAATGTGGTTCATAAATCAAGCTCGTTTATTGTCAGACAGTGCACATACTTATACTACCTTACGTGCTCAAAATATTATTCACTTACAGAAGTTTCACACGGGATCTTTCTCTAATCTAATTAAAACACAAACTGGTATCAGAAGGCAATAACATCAACAGTTTCATCTGCCAAGCTAATCTCTAGACACCTGCACCTTGTTTACAGCTCTCATGTCTCCCTTTCCCACAGTTGTTTTGAGAACAGCCTTGAGCAGAGGCCTAACACTTGTCTATGGAGTCTGGATTGCTCACTTATACCTTATGTCTGTGCAGCCAGAAATGGCCATTTCCCAACAATAATAGTTTGCAGCTCTGAAGGCAAAAGCATGTGAATATTTCTTACCACAGTCATTTGTGTTACTACAATGAATGGCAAAGTGGGCGTAAAACATGATTAAATCAAACCCAAAAAATCAAGCCCACGGAATTAATTTCTAAGAAATAGTGCACAAGGCCAAATTGCAGTAGATTAATTCTCTGTGCTTGGAATGAACATAGCTGACTGTTTATAATATTTTCACTGTGATTTGATGTTACACATTTTATAGTAGGAGCACAGGGAATTTCCTGTGCCTAGAGGTGGATAATCAGTCTTTCTTCAGTTCTTTGAAAATAATGAGGTTCATTCATGAATGTTCTTTGTGAAGGCTAGCAGAGTTGGCTAACAAGTTAAGCTATTTCTGCTTTTATTTTAACAATTAGCTGTAAGATTTTCTGCTTTTGAAAACATTCCTGTTGCTGTTTTACATGGTATAGATATGTTATAGACCTATCCAGACAGAATGAAACTGAATGGCTAGTTCATACCAGTTATGAGCCAGGCTGGTAATGCCTATGACTATGAAGCTGGCTGACATTTCATTTTGTAAGATCCAGTTACTGTTAACTTTGTAAAACTTTAATCATATGGAATGAAATATCCCATGCTGAGTAATGAAGTAATTCTTACTTTTTAAAGAACGCTGTTTTGATAATATGAAAAGAATCCTCAGTCACTTCTCAGAAATGCCCCTCTAGCCCAGTAGTTCCTTGGATTCAGTATGTAGTCAAAACTAATTAAGCAAAAGAGGCAATGTTCTGTGCATTAATGGCAAATAATAGCATACTGATAACTGTAGCTGCTAATGCACATTGCCAGCATAACTGAGCCATCCTTTACCAAAGGGGTGCTTCCTACAAAATAGGACAAGCTTACTCTGCTGTCAAGATGAAGCTCTGGAACTGTACCCAGACAAACTTGTTTGGCCAGTGCTGCTTTACTGGCCGTTCCCCTCACAGAAGTTTATTTCAGAATGCATTGTAATCTGGAAGTTTGTAAATGAACGCTGGTCCTCACTGAGTGGCAGTAGGGTAATGGCTGTTAATTTCCCAGAAGGGTGTTGGCGAGGGCGTTGTGGCGGTGTCACACTGCAGGATGTGTGAAGAAAGGACGTTTGGGGTACAACTGACATAACATGGCATCATCCTACTAGTCAGCTGGTGTCTGATTTTTCTGAAGGCTGTGAAAACATCTTGTATCAAGTAAAAGTACAGGGGAGGTTACAGGAAAGAAAGAGGCTTTATTCTTCCAGAGAAAATGAATCCATTGCTTCCTCTTACATTAAGCTTAAGCTTATGGTTTGTCTCTTATTGTTTTAATTGTGATGATTGTTTGCGTAGTTCAAGTCAAGAGAAAGGGTAAGCCCTGCATCTGATTTCTAATGGATTCTCATCTCACTGGTTGGCAATCCTTACCTTTGAGTAGGAGGCTGAGATTTCATAGAAAGAGGCCTTAATATCGAAGATGTGCCATTGAAATCCTTAAGAAAATCTGCTTAAATGTGGGCAAATGATGAGACTTCGTAAAACAGCATTTTGCGCATGTTGGAGACGTGTGAGTGTTTAATAATTAAGTTTGAAAATATTCTATGCTTACTTAGCAGATAAATCTCTCACATGCATGACCAGACTGTATAGCTGCCAATCAGAAAGAAATAGTAGGACTGAGTCCAAAACACCACTGCATAACTGCTGAGAAACTTTTGTTATAATTGCTTGTGTTGAGGTTGAACAGAGAACTGAGAGCAGTTGCTAATCTCTCAGTCATCCTTTCTTCCCTTGCTGACCTCTAATCAGCATGAAGGAAAAAAACATGCAATTTAAACAGAATAAAAGAAAAAGACAATATATTTGAAAAAGGAGATGATGCAGGTCAAGATGAGAAGGGCAAGCTGGGTAAAGAGCTGGGAACCAGGAGTGGAGACTAATGAAGAAATTTAAGACAAGGATGCAGGAAACTGGAGGAAATTTAATTGAAGGGGTGTTTGGGAGCCTGCTGGAAGTAATGGGGGAAGCTAGAATGAGTCATTCTGAAAATCTGAGTGCTTCAACACTAGAATAAATATTTTCGTAAAAATATTGCCCGAGTCTGTTTTAATTCTATTTCAGATCTGAGTTAAGTCATGCCAGTTCATGCCCTATTTTAGACAACATTCAATACATATCTGGGTTGATGCAGCTATTTCTGGGCATAGGTTAGTCTTTAATTTAATGTCAAATTGGTGTTAAACCGGTCTGCTTTGTCCTTTATGTCTTTCTTCTTTTATTAGTAATCCAAATTAACTTGATAAACAAGAGCTCTCTACCAATGTAAATTCTGTGTAGCTGGCATGCACTTTACCATTTTATAGGTGAAGAAAATTAGTCAGGCGAGTCATGTAATTTGCTTTAGGAAGGGCACAATGAATCAGTGAATGAGCCAGGAATCTAAACTGAGGAATTTCTGATCTCCTGTTTTTTTTGGAAATCCCAGCTCATGCTTCCTGCTATTTTTTCTCATTACACTACTGAGGTAACAGCCTACTTGTTTAACTTGTGCAACGCTCCTATTAATGTTAACTGGTTATACTTAGGCACTGATGAGCCAATAGTCTTGACCTTAAAAGAAACTCAGCTTGTTAGTTACTGTTGCTTAATCCTTCCTATCTGTAAGTTTGTTGTCTGTGTTGCTCAAAACCAAGCTGAGAATTACATACAAGAGAAGGAAAAAAAACATTTTAGTAGACAGATTCTTCAAGTGAGCAAGAGAAGGACAGACTCATTGTTTGTATGCCTACTTGGGTGTGTCACACTTAAAGAAATTCAGAATGGGGGTGGGAACTGAAGGAACAAGAGACAAAAACGAAAGGCGAGAGGATGAGAAGGCTGGACTTGCATATTAATGTGAACTCGCCTGTAATTGGGAATTTCCTTTCACTACATTTTTCTTTTTCCTTTTTCCACCACTTATAATTTTGTTGTTTTTTTTTCTTCCTCTGCCTTATGTGTTATTTCATGTTTGTTCCATTCTGTGCAAGAGCAGCGTGAAGTTGGCTCATATCCTGATTTCTGAGAAGTGCAGAAATAAAGATATGAGCCCATGCTACAACATGGTGGGAAAAACAGTGCTAAAAGGAAGAAATCAGGGCAAAATTTTCTAACATCCCTCTGCTGAAGGAAGAATTTTCAATTATTCTCAGATGGATGACAGTATCATGTTTACCGTACTGCTGCTAGGTAACTTCTTATTCTGTACAAAAGGAAAAGTTAATCTTCGTATGTAAGAGGACTATTTCAAAGGTAGGCCAAAAGGAAACATCTGTGGGTATCAGGTGACTGCTCCAAACTATATTATAGACAGGCAAAAATACCATTACATAGTTTGATACTTAATTATTCTTCTCTCCTGATGTTTGCACCTAAGATCACCTAAATCTGCTGTTGTCCCTCCATTCTGCATAGGTCATATCAGCTGAACCTCACAGCACCTTTCCCCAGAGTGAATGAGCTCTGTGGTAATCCCTGCAACAAAACAGACACCTGTTCCCATGAAGTGTTCAGAGAGAGACAGGCAGATACATTCTGGCTCAGTCCACCTTTGTGTTGTACACTGATTTTACAAATGCTGCCTTTTGCAATTTAGTCTGTCTTCTCTCTTGGCTCATCATTTCCTTTTTAAAAATATGAATATTTAAATAAAGATGGAAAATTTCCCTGAAACAAGTGTATTCAAATAAACAGGGTAGATTCTTTCTTAACAAGCACATAAATAAAATTATTCTCATAATTTTTAAAAATTTCATTTACTATTTTTGTTCTCAGGGAGTTATTCTCTAGAGTCTGAGAAATAGGGTAGGGGTTTGTTGTTTGTTTTTTTTCCATTTTCTGAAATACGTTTAGCCTCTGCTGACCTTAATTTACTCTCCAGTCAGTTAATTGCACATGGTAATCCTCTATACATACATAGAGATTCTCAGTGATTTTTTTGCACTTCTGCATGATCATCCTCTGAGTGACTCTTGGCAGGGTAGGGGAGGAAGAAAACAACAAAACCCTGAAAGAATACAGTCCCAAAATATGTTTCCACTAGAACTGAATGAAATTGTGTGTGTAGCATACGCCCACCTAATCCTAACAATTCCTTTCTCTGTGTGCTGGCAGATTATTCCCTTGCGCTGATTATGTTGCTGACATTATGCTCGTGAGGGAAATTCCTTCCTGACTCCAGATCTGGTGGATTTATAATCCTGTTGATGTAAGCAAAGCTCCATGTACTTATCTAAGACCTAATTGTCCAATCAGTTCTACATATAAAACTCCTGTTAAAGTAAATAGAATGGCATACAAGTTGCTGAAAAGATGATCAGGACCCTGGTATGGTTTCTGCTCTAGAACCATAGCTACAAGACAACTTTAATGCAGCACTGCCTCGACAAAGAAAAAAAGCAAGTCTTACTGTTTTCTCCATCATCAACTGCTTATATCTGTCGCTCTCTACAAAGGAACAAGTACTCATGCAAGCCCACAATTTAACCAGTGAAGTTAAAATTAGCCTGGAAACAATGAGTAAATACATAATCTGCTTTCTTAACATTCAGCTATTATTAATTTTCATGCACCTAAACCTTCTCAGCAGAAAGCCTTCAGAATTTCAATAAAGCTTTCTGTTACCTAACCTATCACACTAAAAGACTAACTACAGTAAGGGAGAAATGTAACTTACTAGCTTTGCATATTACTGGTAGCAGTTTATACTGGAAATGTTTTTCTTCCTGTGTACTTTTATGATGGAGGATGGGACACAGAAAATGTTTTGATTTAGAAATGCAGCTGGAGCGCCTCATGAGAGCTGCAGTTTAGAAACTTCATGGACCTATTGTTTTCTGTTCACCAGGCTCTCTAGTCAGACAAAAAAAGCATTATACAGTGTAGTGCCTCCTTTTTGGGTTGTCTAATTTATCCTTCTGTGGTTCTCCCCCTCCTAAGCTGAACTAACCAGACCTAGGGATTCAATTTTCTGTCTAGATGAAATCTCAATGATCCAATTACTTAAGACCAGCAATTACTGCTAGTTCCCTTCTCTCTCATAATGCCTTGACTCCAGCTGCTTTTAGGATCTTCATCCTTATGAATTCTTTCTGTTGCCATTTAGGAAGGCGGTTCTGCCTCAAAATTTAATGACCGTCCCCTGTTATCTTTCAGTAACTATGCCTTGGAATTCCAGTCCCACGTGAAGATAAGCCAGACAAGCCTCACATTTAGACGGGAGCTTCAGATATGACCCAGACCATAGTTGACCCCAGGCATTAAGGTATAGATGGCACAAAATTTCAATCATAACACTGTCAAGCACTGAGCCATGCTGTGCACAGCTCAAGTAAGAAGGGACAGTGTTCAGTGGGTCACTACTATGCCCAAATCTGAGCAGCGTCTGGTACCATGGGCAACAAGATGCCGTTGGCAGGAAAAAACCAATAGCCAAGAGTTGTCCGTCATGATAATCAAACAACTTATTGAGAACCAGAATTAAGGAAATCTAATTTCCCTGGATTTACCCACGAGGTTAATTGGTTGTGGCATCTCACCCCACACAGGTTTCGGGACAAGCTAAAGCTGATCTCGCCCCAGCTGCTGCCGTGGACAGAGCCTGACGCCTCTCTCCTCTGCCCCTTGCCTCAGCCCCCAACGTGGCACAGCAACGAGGCGGATCGCTCCGCTGCTCCGGCCGCGACCCAAAACTTGCCAAAATTAATTCCCATTTGGCTCGACAGCCCGACAAAGCCCCACCCCGGCGGCAGCCGCGGGGCCGCTCCCGCCTCAGGTGCACCCGCCGCCGCCACCTGCCGCGCCCCGCCCCGCCCCGCCCCGCCCGCGCCTTTCCGGCCGCGGCCCCGCCAGCTACCCCGCGCCTGCGCGGTGGCGGCGGCGCGGGGCGGGCGCGGGGCGGGCGCGGGGCGGGCGCGGGGCGGGCGCGGGGCGGGCGCGGGGCGGGCGGTGCCGATGCCGATGCCGATGCCGATGCTGATGCTGCCGGACGGTGCCCGGCGCGCGGTCGCGGCTGGCGGTGGGGCCGGGAGCGGGAGCGGAGCGGGGCGAGCCGGGCAGCGGCGCGCCTGCCGAGCAGCGTGCGGCGCGGGGCGATGAACTCGCGCAAAGGTACCGCGCCGTGCCGGGCGGGGGGGACTGCGCGGCCGCCGCTGCCGCCGCTCACGCCGGCTCCCGGCTGTTCTCTTCTCCCGGCAGTGCTGGCCCTGCAGGCCCGCAGGCGGCGGCCCAAGCAGTCCGCGGCGGCCGGCAGGAGGGACAAGCACGCGGCGCCGCACAAAAAGTGAGTACGGGGGCCCCCGACCCGCCGGGACGGAGCCTCCCCCCGCGACCCCTCCGCTGTCTGTGCGTTCCTCGCGCGTCGCTCCCGGCGCCCCGGAACCCCTGCGGACCGTCCTGGCTGCCCGGTCCCGCCGCCCGCGGGACACACGGCGGCTCCCCCGCAGGGCACAGCACCGCCCGGCCCGGGCCCTCCCACTGGGGATGTCGCCACGGCCGCTCGGGGACCGTCCCCAGGGCGGGCACCGGGCTCAGCATTCTTCGAGCAGGGCCGCCCGGTGCCCGTGGGAACCCGCGCCTGGCACTCCGGCCGCCGGCCCTGAGAGCCTCCGGTTTGTCGGGGATCTGCCCAGCCCACGTGTTCCTCTTGATTCTCCCTCCAGTTCTCTCATCTTTGTGGTCTCCTTTCCCAGTGCTTTCTGTTCGAGGTTTCTTTCTGCATCATTGTCCCATCTATAGGCAGTCCTTTTCTCATCCTCCTCGGTACCATCGGACTATGTCCCCTTCCCAGATGTGTCTGTTATAAATAAATAGGCCTAATTTATAGTAAAACAAATATAAAATTTATTTCGTGTCCGAGAGTTCGAACACGCAATGCCACGATCGAAAAGGGAGACAGTGCCAAGCCCGGGGTTGGCACTGGGTGAACGCAGGTCTGACCTCTATCGCATCAGACCTCCTGTTCACGCCGACTGCTTCTAACAGCTGGTTTATATACAGTTTTGACCGAGAAGTCCGGATTTTGGGCATTATTTCTGTCACTCAGCATATTCATGAAGCACGCTATTCATGAAACTGAGGTGGACAAAAACGCATCCTGTACTTGATCGATTTTTCATCATCCGGGGGTGTTATCTGATGGTTCATGATGTTCTTTATCTCGGTCCGATCTGGTCGTTAACACTTGAGCTGGGATGGGATTTTCGGAGATGGTCGATCAGTTCTGCCATCAGCTCTGCCGGGAAGTTCTCCTTGGAAATGTAGATATCAGGAGTCGACTGAATGTTTTCCCGATGTGCTGCCGTTCTCTGTAATGCTGTCTTTGGGATGTAAATCAGTTCCCTGGGCGAGGTTACGACTCTTTTTTTGGGCAGGCTCTGCTTGTTCTAAAACTGGTTACAACTAAACCTTTTTTGCTATATATTTTGATATTACATATTTGAGCACGAATTTCCCAGTTTTATTTATAACATGTCTAATCGCCAACCATGCTGATACCAGTATCTCTTTGGTTTGTTTTAAGTCTCTGTTAATCTTACAGATAAGGACAGAAGTTGTTCTCCATTTCCCCCTTCTTGTCTTCTGCTAGCCCTTCATGTTCTTGTCACTGTCCATTCCAGTTGATCTTTTCTCATTCTCATGGTACTTGTTTTCACTGAACCACATAGGAACACTCTTCCATCTCTATAGTGTTCATACTTTACTCTTTCCTAGGACAATGTGGCTTTGGACTATTTCATTTTTTGTCCTTGAAGGATTACATGCTTCTGTCACAAACTTTCACTGTGTTTTGTTCAGTGGGACGTTATTGGTGACTCTTTAAGTTCCCAATAGGATCTTGTCTTTGTTTTTGTTATGTGGGGATTCAGTCTACCTGCTTTGTTCTGACAGGGAAATACATCCTGATGTCACTCATTCCTGTCACTTCCTAGCTGGCTGTCTTAGAACTGGGAAGCAGTGTAGGTGGATGGATGGATATATATGTGGTGGGGAGAGATGCTGCTGTGTGCTATGGCAAATGATTCAAGGGGCAAAGTCTTTTTTTTGTGACTTCTACTGGAAAAAATAATATATCTCTGACCATGAAGTGTTTGCTTTGCTTTTTTTCCCCTAGTTACAATGAATGGTACTTTTTTCCCCTTTAGGATGGGTAAAAATAACATAGATGAGGTGCTGGTGTAGTGATGATCAGACTTTGACAGCTAACTTTTGTTCACATCCTGTTCCACTAGTGCTGTTTCTTCCAGCATTGTGTAGAAGCTGTATTATGCTTTCAGTTGTTTGAATTTGGAGTTACTGCAATGGAAACAAATGTTATGTGCAAGATATGCAGTAACTGATTCCCATGTTTCCAAAAACCTTTTGGAAATTCAGTTTGTAGTGTTACATGGATTTGTTTTTTCTGGTTTGAAAATGGAAATAGGTTAAATTTTGTTGTAGCTCTAGGTTCAGAGTTATTTTTGAAGCTTTTAGTTGTCTTAAACATAAGGTTGTTAATGAACTTCTATTCTTAGGTGATAGATTATTTAATACACTTCTTAGTGGAGCTAAGTGAGATGTTTTGCTGAATGAATTTGTTAAGTTTGCTTTCACAGAGACTTAATAAGTACAGAACTGGTAGTCTTTGTGTTTGCTGAAGAAACTGGCTGCTGTTAAGTCGGGGTGCGCAGTCAGGAGCTGGCCATTTGCCTTACTGAGTCGGCATTTCCAGATGCAATGCTCCCCATGAGTATTGACTGAATGTGTTCTGGGTGCTGACCAGAGGCTACAGATGCAGCTCTTGGCCTTTCTATGTGAGAGTGACCATAAACTTTCACAGTCTGCAGTGGTCTTGTATCTGCCCCTCAAGTGTAATGTTTGTTGGCTTTTTCCTTCTTGGGATGATTTACTGAAGTGTCAGAGAAGCTAATGTAAAGAGGAGGATTGGGAAGGATTCAGAAGGATACAACCCAAAGTTATGCCAATATCTAATGAAAGCAAATGAGGTGACCTCAGTGCTCTACCGAAGAAAGGGATAGGACCGATAATGATGAAAATGTAACTATAGCAATTGTGTTCATAACTGATCCCTTCCCTTTTAGTAGTAATTGCTTTGTTGTGATTCTACTTTGCAATCTAGTCTATATTTTAATAATCAATAACTAATTCTGTTCTAATTGCCTATGGGGACTTTGGGAATGGGCACTGTTTTACTAGGCTGTTTAAAAAGAAAATTAAAAATATTTTTTTAATATTTGAAGAAACAATTGTCTCTCTACCTGCCATTACAGTTCCCAGTATTTGTATCTTTAAAGTAGTTTGTCTCATCCTTCATATATTTGAAGTGATAACCCTTGCTTCCTGGTTTTCCTAGCAAGACTTTTTTTTTTTCCCCCTTCTCCACAGCCCTTATCCTTGTTTTCCCATTTTTCACTTTTAATCTGTTAACAGTTACAGCATATGGTAAGTGTAAGGGGGTTGGTCCTATTTGAAGTTGGCAGAGCTTTGATAGCAGTCTTCTTGTGTCCACTATCTACCCCAGTAACACACCTTCTAGGATGAACTCTGCTTTTGGAACCTCTTGTGTTTGGATGGATCTCTGATAATGTGCAGAAGGTATGTAGAGAAGTGGCTGGAAAAATAAGCCTAATATAATAAAGCACATGTTACAGAACAGAATTGCAGCAGTCTGCATCTGAACCAAAAATAACCATACAAGTGTTTAAAAGAAGATATTCTGAACAAGGTTTTTGGCTGAAAAAGATGGTCTAAATTCCAAAGTGAACCTCTGTAAAGGTACTAACTTTTTTGCATTTCATGTGTACTGTTTTTATTTTAAGCTGTACATTGGGAGATCCTATGATTAAAATAGTGTCTAAATAACACCTATTCTGGTTTTGTCCAGCAAAGCAGCTGGCAGACTTTTGACTTTTATATCCATGTTCTCCATAATGAAGTAATGTTCTGCTAAGGAAGTCTCTTTGAGTGTTAATGCTAAAGGAATCTTACCTTGAGCTTCTTGGTTAAAGGCAAACCACTGAATAGACCCTGGTGAAATAATGCTTCTTGACAGTATTGGTGCCTCACTGTTTTTCCTCAATGGAAGTTAGTCAATTAAAAGTCGATCATTTGAATGTAGGAGATTAAAAGAATCAAGGGCTTCAGTTGCCTTGAGCTATTATCAATGCTTAGTTTGCAGTTTTCTAAAAATGGAAGGGAGTATTCCATAGTTAGAGGTCAATTATATTTTCCTATCCCTGAGGAAAAAAAATTATATCTCTACTGTTCTTGTTGCAGTGATAAAGGTCAGAGCAGGCTAGCTACAGTATATGTACCTTAAATTCTGCTGTTAAAATCAGTTGTTTACTACTTTTCAAACTGTATTAAAATTGTATTGGTTTCATATTCGTGTTTCTAACGAAGGCTCTCTTGGAACATATTTTTCCCTTCGCATTGCTCTGCTTTTTCTAGTCTCATGTTTCACCCCAGTAATTTCTCTGTGTAATAATTGTGTTTGTCTGCTGCTTGTTATGCTCCTGTTGTTGCCCACCTGTATGTGATGTTATTCCTTCATCACAGACTGGGATGTAGATGTTCGTACAAAATCATTAAAATCCAAGTAAAAAGTAATTAAAAGAATGCCAGTTAAGTGCAGCTGAGACTTTAGTTAAGGTACTTGACTAAAAGTGTAATAAATAAAGCCAACTTTTTTTTTTTTTCGCTATTTTAATGTTGGAAAGCTAATGTTTTAAAATAAATTGTGCTTCTCTATAAACTGGGGTTTACATTTATGGTCATTACATAGCTCACATCTTACTTTTTCAAAAAAGATTATGTAGAACTAAAAACTGCTCAGAGAAGGAGATAGTAAAGGTGATTGAGGATATTGGGCAGCTTAATTTATGACTAGTACATTTCTGATATGTAAAGGTGATTAAGGAGCATTTTGATATGCTAGAGAAATCATTACAGGTATAGAAAGGGAAAAAGAAATAACTTGCCTTTATTCATTACATTAATGGTATTCAGAGAATGACTTCAGTGAAAAAAAACCCAACTGAACTTCTTTTTGTACAGTACAAAAGACAGAATGTGGTTTTGCAATATGTTGTAGAGTCCAAGTTACAGGTGGGTTTAAGAAGGATAAGACTGGTAAACCATCAGTAGTTTTTAAGAATGCTATTGTCAGTGCAGTGTGATTTTCCAAGCCCCCCTTTGCTGAAGCCCTGTCAAGTAAATTTGTCCCAATACAAAGTGATCCACTTGTATACTCATCTCTAAGCATATGTTTCTAGCACCCAGCGGTATAATACTGGCCTCGGTATGTGTTTGACCTAAATTAGTGTGGCAGCCCTTAGAATTTCAAGGCCACCTCTGTGGATCACTTTCAGCGTCTGACAGTATGCACAAGCCTGACAGGATCTGTGAGCCTGGATCCAAACAGGGTGATCTGATGTGTGGCACTTCTGTACCTGGCTCAGGAAGGAGCCGTGGAATTGGAGTTAGCTCCTAAATCTGAGTGTACAGTGAATCAGTGGAGGTGTGTTTGAGAAGAGCTTTCATGCCCAAGAACAGGAAGGTTCTGATGATAGGGTGAGGAGGCTTTCCAGGGAGAGAAAAATACTGAAGGAATGGGCATGCTTGAATTGCTACTTTCCTGTAGGCTTTGATGCCATCTGCAGGTCTGAGTTTGATGCCAAAATGAGTCTGGGATTGCTTTAAAGTTGTGAATCTAAGAATTCAGATTATTTCCTTGGTTGCTGTGAACAAGTAGCTACATTTTCAGTTCTCATGCTTATGTAATAGCTCATTAGTTCACTCACCTGTGAAGTAAGAGTTAAGATGCCTGAGGAATTTCAAGCTTCTTATTTCAACATGCCATGAGCAAGTGTCAATCATAAGATTACAGGCCATGCTAGGCTTTGGTGTGTAAGGGATGGCCAGTAGCTTTACAGCCCTTCTGCAAAATAATCAAGAGCAGCAGACTGATGGAGTTGGAAGGCGAGTGATTAAAAGGGAAGCGTTGCTATCAAGTTTCACTAATACGCAGGTATCAGCATGCTGCTTGTCTTCTGCCAGGTAACTCTGAGTTACAGAACAAACACATGGTGGTTTGGATAGAATGAGGCTGTATGGGTCATTAAATGATTTTTCTTTTTAGTGCAGTAGTCACAATTCAGCATTTTTATGAAAGAGGGAGCCCTGAGGAGATCAGAGGCTTAAGCTTTCTTTCAAGTTCCCTTTTCTGGTGTCAGAAGGCACGGTATAACAGATCTCTTTTGCCAGAATCTATTCTCAGGTGAATGTTGTAAAGTGTTGGGGAAACCTGGATACAACCAGGAGCTTCATGATACTATTGTGAGTTCTGGCTCAAAAGAATAAAAATCATCTTCATGGATAATAGTATCTGAAAAAGCATTTTACTTTTTTTTTAAAGTAGTCTGTTGCTTGGGGTGACCTGTTTTGTATATTACTGATGTGGTGTCTCAGCACATGTTGGTGTCCAAGTCCCTGATGCTGGTCCCTAGACACCTAATCAAACTCCACTCAAATACTCCTAGAGCATTGCCTCTCTTTTTAATGTTAGAGATTTTAATGTTTATTTTTTTGTTTCCCAGAAATATTTACTAGATTGCAACTTGTAAGTTGGGTTGTGTCAACAGTGTTGAGAAGTTGACACGCAGTGATTTTGGTAGGTGCTTCCACACTGTACATTTCATAGAGACACTCTTTAATCAGGAATGAGCAGTGCTGGGAACTGGGAGCTTTGTGATGAACTCAGCAATGCTGTTGTGGGCAGACCAGCCAGTCAAGGCTCTTGAAGAAGCTGGATGTGAAAACACAGTATGTGAATCTCAAGTGGACTGAAAATGTGAGCTAGAGTTATAAAGAACTACGCTGAGGCTACCACTGTATTTTAGATCACCAGATACCTGTTACATAACTGCTTTGGTGTTTGGTATGGATCAGTTACTTTTAAGTGTTGCATTCTCACTGCTAATCCAAGTTGTTTAGTAAATCCAGCATTTAAAAACAAGGTTGAAACTATTTATTCCAATAGACAATACCTATTTTTCCTCAGTTGTCTAAAACAAGTGTTATGGAGAATTGATTAGTTTATCTAAAAATGTTGCAGCAAAGTTTGACGAAGTTTTAACATATTGTATAAGAAACATGGTGCAGGAAATAAAATTATTTATTCTGTTCTCATAATTGAAAAGTAGTCTACTTGTATTCTGTAATGTTTATTTCTGAAGCCAGAAAATCAGTTTTGTGTAATGGGAGTATTTGTCTTGGGAATAAAGATGTTACTCTTTTAAAATGATCGTTTTGATCTAATTTTGTGTTTCCAGAGTGACTCTCAGTAGCTTGTGTCTCACAGGGTGCCATATCTTGTCCTAATTGTAGCATTATGAAAACCTGAGATAAAGTTTAAGTAGATCAGACTCCTTTCTCTTCCACTTGAACCTTCTCTGCAGTAGCTGCTTGTCTTAATCCTTGACTTGTGCTTTGCCATGCCAGTGAAAACAGAGAATTTTAATAGCTGCAGCTAAAAGGAACATTGGAAGGAACCACAGTTGAATACATATATTGAAGCAAAACCACAGATCTATTTTGAAAATGTTGCTGTTTGCATGATAGTTTTTTCTATACATCTGTGTGTGGGATCACTGTATGTATTAGTGTCTGGTGAGCAGAATTCATTTTATAGTTAAAATTCTAGGCCTTTCATAATGGATTTGTCTGATATTCTGCATTTGCAAATGATGAAAAAGGAACGTGGTAACTTGGGGCCTATACCTGTAAAAAGGAATAATTCACTCTTCTAATTGTTCTGTGATCTGAATCAAACAATTTGACTTATTTGCATTGTTATGCTATCTCCTTTCCCACTTTAAAACAATATAAAAATTTTACCCACTTTAAAACAATAAAAATTTTAGATAAGCATGTCAAGTAGTAAAGCCACTTTAAAAATAAAACTATGAAACTGTAAAAGAAGGTCCTCTTATGATGGTTTTAACACCAGAAAGTTAAGTGTCAGCAAATAATTATGTTTTCAATTTATTTGTGGGATGCATAGATTGCTAAAAGTTGCTTTATATGATTTCTTCAGTAAGTGGGAATTTTTATGGAGGACATCCATTTAAGTAGAAGAATTTGACTGAGATTTTAAATCAGAAAGTGGCATTATATATATATCTTGACAGTGTATCAAATTTATACAAGTATGTGTTTAATTATGGCAAAAATAATGAAAATAATGCAAGAGTTAGGAAGAACTTTAAAAAGCAAGCCAGACCACATGGGACCTCTGAGAGTTGTTTCTTAGCATCAGGACCTGATGGGCTGATGGGCAAAGTGCAGAAAACATGTTTGTCCTGTTGGTTTATTCAGAGTGTTTTTAAGACATAGTGATGTTAATATGCAAGGGCAATGCAACTGAATATGTGCCAGCTTCTTCCTAATGACAGTTCACGGCCCGAGGTATTAAGTTGAATTGAAACTGTGCATGGTTTAAATTACTATGTTAAACTCTGAACTGTGGCGCACCAGACGCTGGCATGTTTGACTTAGCAATAATTGCTGCAAAGCAGCAATATCCAGCAAGAAGAATCTTAATTCTCAGAGTCTGCTTTTTCTCAGATTTTGTTCTGTAGTGATATTTCAACTTTGATGCTGTGAAATTTACATTGGTAATAAAGCTGCTTTAAAATACTGCAGGGCTAATAAAAATATTTTATTGCTTTTCTGTGCTTGTATCCTTAATTTTTTTGTCCACAGTTTGTGTCAACTCTGCCAATATTTTATTTTTGAGAAAGTATGTTATACTTCATATTTCATGGTTGACTTGCATTGGTATAGGTAATAAGTAATAGTTATGTATGTGAATGTACATAAAATATTGCCTTTACATAAGAAACTTAATTTGGGAGTCTTTAAATATAATTTAAACTCAGTAGATAAAGTCCCTTTTGCCTCCTAGCAGGGATGAAGTGTGTAGTCTCTTAGTGTTCCAGGAGAGGCCAAAAACCACAAAATAGAAAAATTGGTCCCCTCTCACTTCTTTGCCTAGTATTATCACCTTTCTTCTTGGGTTTGCTTCTTGTGGTGTTCTCATCAGTGTATGACAATGTTATAAGCAAGTGAAATAAAAAGGAGCAAGCTGCCTTGTTTTTAAGATTATATGGTTTCCTTCAAACTGAATTATTATAGATCACATGGAAATAAAACCTAATCAAGAATTAAATGCATGTTCACCCCATTTCATGGAATAGAATTTAATTTTGGCTTTTATCAGCAGCAATGGAAAGCAGCAAAGGCCATATTTGCTGCCAGTAAATAGAATATATGTAGAATATCAGAATGAAGAGTCAGTGAGCATATAGTGACATTGCCTTATCTTAGCAGATATATATGAAATATAAAGGGGGGTGTTTAGCAGAAGATGGAAAGACTGATGTACAATGTAGGGTTTCACTGATGGGGAAAAATGTGCATGTGCTCCAGTTAAAGTGAGCAGGCACCCAAAATGCTCTAAGAAGTCTGTGAAAATTGGAAATGGGGACTTAGTGAGATGAAGAGAGCATGTCTGTGTGTTTGTATGCATAAATAAAATGGGTTGCTATTTCCCCTCCTAGTAACACATTGTCTTATTTACAGGATGATAAATGAATTCTGAACTCACTCTTTTCTTTATGGAGGCTGGGAAGGAGGGAGTCTAATGACTACTCCAGCTGTGTACTTTCTCAGCCTGAAGTTCTTCACTGCTTGTCTCCCATGTTTGCAGCATGATCTGCACCCACCAGCTGCTGGGGTATTCTATTAATGCAGCTTAGACCTGTATTTCTCTGCAGGTTAAATAGCTACTATTGGATCTGTCTGTCTGCCCTTCCAAATCTTGCAGTCTCTCCACACTGCTTTGTTGCACCCAGATTTCAGAGAGGTTGCTTGAAAGTCTTAAAGGCCGAATCAAATAATTACTGATAGTTGAGTTACAGTGGTATCAGCATTTGTTTCCAGTTGCTTACAGACAAAATGGTATATACCCAAATTTACTAGTACCTGCTCTTTCTCTGGTGCTATGCTCACCCTTCTGGTGTGGAGGCTTTCATTTGGGAGAAGGGAGGGATATGGCCAATCATCAGCCTCCTGTCCCTGCTGAGAGGTCTCTGAGGTTGTTGTTGGTAGCTTTTTACTCCTCATCCTGAAATCCACTTGAATAATTTTTATGTGATTCTACAGGTTGTTTCTGCACTGCCTTGTAAATCCATGTTACAATCCATGTCAAGCCATTCAGATTTACTATATAATGGTGTATTTTACATCAGTTTGATGCTTGTTCTTTGTTACTTCTGTGAGTGGTTTTGCCCAGCTCCCAGTTGTTCTGCAGCCAGCTGCTGACCACTGGTGAGGTGTTTGTAGCCCCAAATCTCTGTATCGTCCTGTCACATTCTAGTCCTCTGCAGTGGCTCCATATCTTGAACCCTTTATACTGCATTTTATTCTAGCATCTTAAATAGTTATTTACACAGAATAATTATTGCTATATTAGTTCCAGATATACGTATAACAATGGGTGCTACGCTGCACAACTGTACAAGGTGAAGCAGTAGCTAAAACAAAGTAGATAATAGTCCTTTGATCAGTGGGCTGTTGCTGTTCAATGCTGAAACAAATCTCCAGGCAGGCCAAATCTTTGGACAGAGCGTGGAATGTCCCAAGGCTCACTTTCACACAAAGCCTGTGGCCCATTACAAACAATGGCAGCAGCATTTTTGCTGGCTCCATGATCTTGCTTCGCGTCATCCATGGTGAGCAGCGATCACCATTCTCTGTTCAGGTAGCCTCGATGCAAATATGCTGAGCAACATAAAATTGCTGTTCTGAACTTGCTGCTGCTCAGGTGCTTCCAAAGCTGGCAAGAGGCTGTTAGGAAGTCACGAGGCATAAATTCAGTGTTGATCTGGTGATGGCTGAGTGAAGTGGCATTCTGGACCTTTTTCCAGGAACATGGATGATGTAGGAATTCAAAAGATGGTACTTAAATCAGCACATCTGAGAACGTATTTGCAGCAAGTATGAGCAGAAATTTTGTCAGAGAAAGGGGTTCTTTCTGTACATTTGAAAAATTGTAAGAGGATTAGATTTAAGATTCCTATACAATCTGCTTTGTTTTTACAGAAAGTCTATATACTTTTAAATGCTTTTATTAATATTTTAAATTAATTCCTTGCTGGGAGCTGCAGTAATGGCTAGTGGGAACATCTGGGTAGTGGGAAAGTTCTCATTTACAATCAGCTTTGGAAAGACCTGTGAAGGCTGGATCTTGTTGAAGTACTATCTTTAAATATTGGTGGTTTACAGAGTAGCTTTTGGTTTTATTTACATTTAACATGTAGTTATTCAGCACCTCATTAGAAAGCTGTTATTCTCGCAATAGAACTTTTGTACCTGCAGTCATGAAAGAAGCTCCAAGGGCTTTGAGATACATGAGGACAAAGCTATGTAGCATTTAATTGACTAAACATTGAATAAACATTTTAGCTAAATATAGTTGAAAGGGCTTGAATGCATTTTCAAGGTATTATCTTCATTATAGAAATACTTAGTGTTCTAAAGTAGGTCAGAAACATGGCAGCAAATGAAGGAGAGATCTTCTGAGTATTTTAGAGGATGATATTATAAGCAAAAGACCTGATCTGTATTTCCTCAAGGTTAAGGAAAAGAATATTTTTTTTCTTTTTCTATTTTCTGATTATGACATCAGTATCATTTTTATATAAAACGTAAAAAAATGTGGAGTAATAACCAGTTTCTTTCTCTCTGTGTATGTAAATATGTATATTCATGGGTTGTGCTATAATAATACCATTGGCTTTCCTGACCACCTGAGAATGCACTGGTTCATGTTCAGCCACTGGCAACCAGCACCTCCAGGTCCTTTTCCACAGGGCAGCTTTCCAGCCACTCTGTCCCCAGCCTGTAGTGCTTCCTGGGGTTGTTGTGGCCCAAGTGCAGGACCAGGCATTAGTCTTGTTGAATCTCATGCTGTAAGAAAAGTTTGGATGGATAGACACATGAAAATGACATAGGTTTTTGAAGCAGCAAGGTAAAAAGAAAGTATTTTTGTGCATTAGAAATAGGGATGTAGAAGCAGAAAGAATGAAAATGACTGTCTTGTCAATCAGTTTTTATTAATGCTGCATAATAAACACCAATGCTTCCACAAGAGTCTGAACAAAGAGCAGGGTTATCTGTAACTGTAGGACTCTATTTTGTGCGTATGTTGGTTTGGATCACAGTGAGCCTGTGTGTGCCTGGCTGGCCAAGAGGGCCAATGGCATCCTGGCTTGTATAAACAACAGTGTGGCCAGCAGGACCAGGGCAGGGATTGTCCCCCTGTACTTGGCACTGGTGAGGCCACACCTCAAATCCTGTGCTCAGTTTTGGGCCTCTCACTGCAACAAAGACATTGAGGGGCTGGAGCAAGTCCAGAGAAGGGCAGTGGAGCTGAGGAAGGGTCTGGAGCACAGGTCTGATGAGGAGCAGCTGAGGGAGCTGGGGCTGTTCAGCCTGGAGAAAAGGAGGCTCAGGGGTGTGACCTTGTCACTCTACAGCTGCCTGACAGGAGGGTGTAGCCAGGTGGGAGTTGGCCTCTTGTCCCAGGAAACAAGTGATGGGACAAGAGGAAATGGCCTCAAGTTGCACCAGGAGAGGCTTAGATTGGATATTAGGAGAAATTTCTTCACTGAAGGTGTGGTCAGATTGCCAAAGGAATGGGCTGCCCAGTGAAGTGATGAAATCATCATCTGTGGGAGTGTTCAAAAGGCATGTGGATGTGGCACTTAGGGATGTGGTTTAGTGGTGAATATGGTGATGCTAAGTTAATGGTTCCAGTTGATGATCTTAAAGGTCTTTTCCAACCTAAACAATTTTATTATTATATGAAATAGCAATGGAAAAGCTGCATAAATACTAAGAACTTCTTGTCTAGTTTTTCTTTTCTCTTATAACTAAGATGCACTTGCCGGCAGAATTGTTTTGAAAGTTGTTTTCCCTTATATTAGGACTTGTTCTGCATTTATTTTCTGTATTTAGGGTATTCAGATCATCTTGACATGAAACATGCAACAGCAGGCCTACAGTAAACTGAAGACCAGAGAGATGGGAAATATGTTCCTCTTCTCTATTTTGTATTCAAGAAAGTGAAAAAAGTAATCTTTATATGTAGGTTTTTGTAGTGGTACTGCTCTGTAATTATGTGTTTGGAGAGTTTTTCAATATTGCATTATCGCATTACATAAACAAAATGATTTTATGATGCTGTTTAATTCTGCCCATAGAAGTAATTTTATTTTGAGGAGTATGTACTACCTTGGGCTTAGTTCTATATGTCGTCCTTGGGGATTTCCTTTGTTTTGGGTGAAAAAAGGATTTTTCTATACTGGTGAAAAACCATATCTGATGGGTTTTGGGAAGCTTATTGTAGATGTTGATGTTCTGCTGGCTTTTATGATTATTTAATATTGTTGAAACAAGCCGCTAGGTGGCAATATCAATAAAAAAATTTCCAAGACATGCAATTCAAGTTGTCATCTAAAATGGGGCACTGAGGAGTAGGTTTGATTAAAGTGAAAACATTACAACTTGTTTTATGCAAAATTTTCTTGATGTAGAGAGCAAGTGTTCTGCCAAAGCACTCAGTGACTGAGGATAGCTGGGTGTATTTGCTTGGATAGAGAGGAAATGTGGTTTTCCCTTTTTATTTCTGCAATATTCGTTAGGCATTTGCAAAGGTGAACTATTATCATACTACTTCTTGATGAAATTTGTTTTAACCTACTGGTTAGAATCAGTTGGGTTGTATCAGTGTTACATGAGAAAAAAATCCTTACTGGTGTGAACATGAAACATTTAAAACTAGTTAATTTAAAATCAATATGAATTTACATATGGCTGTGGGTGAAATAATGAAATATCAATTGTCTGTTACAAATAGACACTTATTAATGGATGTGCTGATTCTATCTTTGGTGTAGGTGCCACTGTGCAGCACACAGGCTGGGTTTGTTTGTGAGATAGAAGACTGAAGAGACTTGTCATTAAATAGCTTGTGAGCACAGCTAAGCACACACAGAAACCATATCCCATGTCACAGGGCTTGTCTTATCAGAGGTGTCTAGTCCTTTTATTTAGATATGTATATCTTTTTTCAACATATTTATTGAAGATACTTTTGTTCAGGAACTGTTCAAGCTCCTGTTTGGATTATTACTTTGGGAAAACATACAATGAAATTGCTGGCATGTGGTAACATTTCTACTTTAGTGTGGTTTTGCTGGAGCTCCTGTCTGCGTGCTCCATCCTGACTGTACCACTCCACATGCATTTTTGACACATCTATGTAGTATGCTGTGCTATTGTTAGGCTTTCTTCCTGGGTGCTTTAACTTTTTCAGGTTTGTTTCCAGTGCTTTGTTCTGTCAGTTACCCTGCTGTGGCCCTTGGGTATTTTTGAGGAGGTGGTGTTGTCTATTTCTTTAATACTTGGTTTTTATTTTGTTAGGACTTATAATCGTTTTATCAGGCTGTGACTAGAGGAACTAATTTATCTTGGAGTGGTTTCTATTTTGCCTTTGTTCTGTTTGTTTGCTGTGTATTAGGGTTTTGCAGTGACTGTGCTTCTCAGTCCTTATGTCATGCAGTTTCTCCTGATCTGTTTCTGGTGTGGTTGATACAGCACAAGCATTCCCTTCAAGTGGTGTTGAAAATTCATGATTTGATGGTCTTTATGCCCAGTGAACTCTGTCATGGATCACACTGGACTGCTTGTTAGAGAGGTTGTGAGTGGTGTTTGCTAAAGTCAGTGGTAGTGTTCTCATAGTTTGCTGTCCAGTATATGAGGTCTAGGCAATTAAGGATTGTGCCCTTGAGGATTGGACTTTTTGGGTTCTTTTTGTTTGCTTGTTTAAGTTTTTTACAGGTTTAACTTCAGTTTCTTTTCCATTTTCTGTTTAAGGTAAGTAGTTACATTGTACATGGTATTGTGGTATTGTCTCTGTAACGTGGTTCTGTGCACACACTGCCTCTGTAAGAGGAGGTAGTTTAGTCTTACTGTATTACAGTAGGCATTTAAACACTACTGGGGTAAAAGGAAAATATTTCCAAAACTTTCTATTGTGGTAAGACCTATGCCTGTAGAGTCTGCTGCTATTAAGGTTTTTATTAAGTTTAATAATTTATAATTTATGCACTATGCTGTCAGAGGGTGTGTAGAAAGTGCTTCATGGTTATGGGTTGTCTTAGGCATAAGGATCAGTAAAGCCACATCAATATTGTATCTGGGATAACTGAGCAGGGAATGTAAATGCTAAAATTCACTTAGCAGGCAAAATGAGTTGGCAAATGCTGTTAAAGGTTTTTAGACCCAGAGTCCAATGCTGATTTAATTGCTGTTTTTCCTCTTATTGGTATTCATTGTTGCATGTTTCTGTAGGTGAAGTATCCTGGTTATGTTTGAGGTGGCCTGTGTTAATGCAAAGCAGAAACTTGCCTGTGTTATATATTAGAGTGTACTTTCTGTGATTGTGTCAATTTTGACTCCTGGTGGTATTTCTTCTACTACGAAGAAACACTTATAATTCTCTTAGCTGTCCTTTTTCTCAGGGTGTATTGTATCCAAAAATAATGTTATGTCATTTCTGCTTAAGAGTTTTTCTTCCAGGTGTGGCACGTACTTTGCACAGTGTGTGTCCATACCCTCCTGGCATTCTTGTTCTGAGTGCTTTGCTTTCTGTGATGGTCTGTTGTCTGTGTTACCACAGGCTTACTGTATCTGAGTATTTTCAAATGGGTGTTTAACAATTTTCTAATACTTTCCTGTGATCTTCTACCTTAGCATTTCTCCCTTGCCTCTTCAGGCAGCTCCTGGTTCTATAGGGACAAGGACAGCCATGACACAACCTGAACATTCCTTAGACTTCAGTGCCATCATACTTTTCTTGTTCCAGTTTTTTCTTCTGTTATTTGAATTATTGTCCTTCATTAGAATGATTTTTTTTTTCTACTGAGGAATCCTATTAAGAGTGAGTACTGAATGCCTTTGTTCTTGTAAAAGCTGGGTCTTCTTTTACTGATTTCGGCTGGGTTAATCACCAGGCAGGTCCCCGATCACATTAGGTCTGGGAGAGCTTTTTTTCCTTTGGAAACAAGAATCTTTGAATAAGTTAACCCAGAAACATAGCAGAAGCCAACAGATGGACTGCTTGAGCTATCTGCCTCAGCAAGTATCCTATCAGGACTGGTGCTCTGTAGACAGCCCTGTGCTTTTGTCTAAGACACATCAGAAAGTGGGATGCTTTCGTGGGATGTCTATTTTTTTGTCTGCCTCACATGCTGCAAATGTTCTAATTCCCCTCATTTCAGGCAATTGCAACTTTTTTTTTTTGCAGTGTTTTCCAGTTTAAAGTTTATAGATTGCACATGCTTTTAATGTTTTTTCCTATGCAAATAACAGTTTTGTTATTTTCCTTTCTGCTTCTTGAAGATAGAGTGAATTCTGTAGGTGTGCCTTTGGTTTATGTCTCCCAGTGATCCAGCAAAGCAGTATCTGGTTTTGTGTCTAGCAGCAATACAGCCCCAGGGAGCAGGCACTGCAGGCTGCTTCTGCAGTGAGGGAGATGTGGCTCCTGGGGTGTGGAGGAGATCCTCAAAAGCAGCACAGGTTGAACACTCAGCACCCAAGCTAATTGATCTGTTGTTTCTTTAAAATCACCAGAAGTGTGTAATGTACTTCACTGCTTCTTCCTGTACCTTATGATTTGTGCTCAGGAGGTGTTAACGGTATGCGTGTGTTTGTAGACCCAGAAATAAAAAGTATTTCTGGTTCTTCTGTGTTCCAGTGGCTCCTTAATTGTGACCTGAGAGGCAGAGAATAATGATTTGCTGTGACTTTGCAGAACTACAATAAATACAAAGTTGACGAGTTTTGTTGATGGTCTGAGAAATTTTGGAGGATGGTAGTGGTCTTTGCTCCAAAACCATCTGAATCCATCTGCTCCCCGTGTGGATTTTCATTCCTATTCAGTATTGCATGCTTTTGAGGAATGGGTTCAGCAAAGTATGGATCTATTTTTGATAGCTGCAATACAAAACATTTCTTTGAGTGTAGTAGAATTATTTTCCTTGTTTTTTTGCTTTGAAAAAGAAGAGCAAATGCAATGCAGTTTGGCTACAGTGCTCATTTAGTTAAATTCTTAATAGAAACTAAATTAGTGTTTCTATTGTATTGAGTTTGCTCCTGTATGTTTATGTTGTCTGAGATAGGCAGATTATCCAAGTAGCCTAGGCCCAAGATCTTGTCTTGAAAGATAACCAAGTTATATGCTCCAGAATCTATTGTGTTTCCATTAAATCAGACTTTGTTTCCATTTCTGTCCAAGTAATTATCTGTTTACAAGGTACATGTTGGCTTTTACTTCATTTCTCCTGCAATAAAAGGTGAGTGCTCTGTCAAACATTTATGAAGTTTGACATATAAAGAGCTGTGTAAATAGTAAGTCATGTTTATGTGACATACAGTTGAATTTTAGCTGGCAAAGCAGCTGGTTTTCTATGTGCTTATGAACAGTTTGAACATAAGCATAAATGCAAATAGCAAAGGGAAGTCAGGTCCACAACCACAAAAAAAAAAAAGCTGCACCCTTTAGTGCATTTTTTATTTTTTTAAAAAATTTTTTCCCTAATCTTCCCACAAAGGTTTGGCAGTTCTGTGGTAGCAAGCAGAATACTGGCCATCAGTCAGCTGCATTCTTGGGTTGACATCTTTCCTACTTTTGTTTGCATCGTGTGATTGATAAAATCAGTCAAAACTGCACTGTTTAGAATGTTTTGCAGAATTAGATATTTTGTAGTTTGTTACCAGGAGCATGAGGACTATATAATAAAAATGCAACTGTCTTGTACCTGCCATGATATACTACAGCCTGACTTTTTTCACTTGAAGAATGAGCAACTTAAGTAATGTGCTGCTCTGAGATAGGTGAAAGGTCCCACTGATTGTCCTGTTCAGATTTTCTGTGAGTGCTGTCCTCTTCTACAATGAGGTTTTCTTTGAACAAAACTTTTCTTTTTATTCTTCAGCGTAGAAATTACATTTTGCTTTGGTGGGTTTAAGAGCCAAGAGGACACTGGCTTATGCTTTTGTCTAAAATAGTCTGTGAAGTAAAAAGGGTCTCACTTCTTCATGCTGTGGTAGGTTTAAAATACTGTTTTAATTTGCTTTAAACTGCATCTGCTAATGTCACTAATCTCTATGTTAGCATGTTGAGGGCCTAAGATGAGCTTTACATGGTAATAAATCCCTTGATCTGCATATAAATCGGTCCTAGACTGAAAATAGTAGCAAATGCTAGAATACCTATTTTTGTAACTTCTAAGTACAGGTAGTATTCCAGAGAAGTTGAGAGTTTCAAAATCTTCCAGGGACCTAACAGGCTTTGCAAGCGACAACTTTTTCTAGACTAGTCTTAAAACCAAATCAGGAGATCTGGGTCTCAAAGGCAAACCGTGAAAATGCATTGGAATTGCCTGCTGGGCAGGCAGTGTTGAATTAACACCTCTGCTTTGGATAAGTGTCAGAGTTTTGCTGTCCTGTGTCAGAAGGGTGTTGGAGAAGCTTGCAGTAACTGGAGTAAAAGAGTGATGGGGAAAATGGTTTAAATCATAGGAAATTGGGTTCTGTTAATTATTTAATTTGTTTATGACAGTGTTCTTATGATTAGTTACTTTTGCCAGTACTTCTGCCCACCCTTTTGAATTTATTTAGTTAACATACTCAAAATCTCAATATTTTAGCAATTAAAAATATAATCCAAATAGATCTTAATAAATACTACTAAATGTGAAAATTAGTGTGGGAAAGAAGGTGAAAAGGGTACTTCTGTCTTACTTAAATTGTGTAGTTGGTTAAAATTTTCCTAAAATCACCATAAATACTAATCAGAATTGTCATTAAGAAAAACCACTCTCGGATAACCTTGTTATTCCATTTCCTGCTGCGGATTTTCCTTATGTTGGAGAGGGAGTTGTGCTGCTGTGAAGATTATTCTTATGCTGTGCTGCTTTGGAAAATGGCTTTTGTGTTCTGCAAACCTGGAACCTGTGTCTAACAGGGATTTGTGACTTGTGACTGCATTTGTGACTCACTGCCAAGCTATGGTGGAATGGCTGTAGAAAGCAAAGCTTAGGGAAATCTCATCACTGTCGTTTTAAGACTAGAACTTTAAGCAAGAATTAGGTATTCCTATACTGCTTTATTTTTGGCTTTAGACTGCAGGTCTATCTGCATATCTTAACTGCAGTGACCAGGAGTGTGGATATGGCTTTGAAGATGTGTTTCAGGACTGCAATATGTATGTTATGATGCACCAGTGTTATAATTTCAGAGAGCCATAGTAATGAATTTTATGCTGTTCTTTAGCTTGTGTGGTATTATTTAACAATGCATAAAGAAATTACTAGTGTGAGTGAAGCTAATATTGTGTCTCTTAGTTTTTTGAATGCCATTAGGGTGATGTAACTGCCTTAGATGTGGCATTTTGCACTTGTGCTGAGATGAAAAGTATGGAGTGGGCAGAAGGGGTTGAAAGGCTTTGTAATCAGTCGTGTGAGAAGAGCAACCAAAGTGCTAGTTAGTCTTGCCTATATCAAGTTAAAGCACCAAAAACTACAATGGGACACAGCTAATTTTAATACGAGAAGAACAGGAAGAGAAAACTAATTTTACTTAAAAAAAAATTAGATCACTAAGGAGGCTGCTTGGGAATTATTAAAAAAATTAATCATAGAAATTGGCATATTAAGTTTTTCTAGGTCAGATGTGGGGAATGAAGTTTTAAGCCAGGTGTTACAGCATTTAAACATATTTGTAGAGACTTCCATGGAAATATAAACCCAAAGCAAGTAGGAATACTTAGCTACTTATTTAGACACTGGTGGGAGAAAAAAAAACCCTGATTTGTAAAGGAAAACCTTACAGTATGTTGTAGCAGGCTGAAACATGAGTAATTAAAGTACTATGTCAATGTGGATTATTCTAGCATGAGCCAGTCTGAATTTGCTTCATTATTTGATTGTGCTGCTGCTGGTGAACTGAAATCAAGACCTTTGGTAATTTAATAAATCCGTATAAGGAGATGAATATGATTAGATTTATAATCTCAGTCTTGTACTGATTTTTAGCTACTTGCAGCAATGCATGTATTCGAATCAAGTGTTCTTGAATCATTATTTGAAAGACATCAGTAAACCAGACAATTTTGTTTTGCATGAGACCTACATTTAATTTTGTTTTGGACTCTACATGTTGTTCATTTTTTATGTTACTTGTAGCACATTTGATATTCTAAATTTAACAAACTGGTGTTTTTTATAATAACTTATGCTAGGTAAATTCAAAGTCTTTATCTAAGGTCCCATAGGAATATAACCTCAGATTCATGAAAGCTTCAGGCTCCTCCTTTCAATTTAAGTGACATGCCAGAGGTCACTTGGAAAAACATCTTTTAGGTAGACAAAGGGGACCTTTCATTCCCATCTCAGACATCAGCTGATGGGGCTCTCCAAACAAATTCTTTGTTTATGTGCATCTCATTTACAGTTATTAAATTACCAAATGAAAGTTAAACACTGTCTTAGGCACTCAGAATATTTGTACAGTCAGATTCTCCATCAAAGCAGGAATTATTTGTCAGATCTAAGGCAGATCAAAAATAAGAGGGTGGGTTTAACACGTGTGATGTTTTAAACAGAAAAAATGTTATTTATTTTTTTATGCCTTCAAATGATAGATCTGTATACTACAGAATTTCCAAAGTGGAATTGTTTGTCAGACTTATATGTGGATTGACAAAGCTTTTATTCATCTTTTACTCTATGTGTTTTAGAAATTATTTGCTCATTTTCCCTACTCTTGATACTTACATTAGAGATGACTGAAGATGTTAGTTCTTCTATATAGCAATATTTTTACATGAGCTGTATACTTATAAACCTGAAGCCCTAACACATCATAAGTGAAAACAAGCTTTTCCAGTGCTTTGGTAAGAAAATAACTAACTAATAATAGCCCGTAAGTAAAGGGAAAAGATAAATTCCTATAAATGTTCTCAAGGTGTTTAAATTTGGAGCAATAGTTGATTTTTAGTCTGCCTTGCAAGGGAAAAATTTTGGTTTGAACCTCATTACTTCAAAGTTTTTATCTGAAGGATTTCCCTGCTGGCATTGATTTCAGCTTTCAGAACACAGGACACTGGTATAAAGAAGAGGCACTTGCCAAGCAGGGTTATCCTTGAGCACAATGCACAGGGTTGCAGAGACACATTAAGCTATCATATTGTCTGTACGGTTTTTGTTCTAACATTGAGAGGGATGTCTTCTTTTTTTGTTTCATTTTATTTCCTATACCTTTATTTCATTTTGCAGGAGTCTAAACCTGATGTAGTGACTTATCTTTCAGATAATGGTAAGCCCTGTAATTGTTTTTTGTAAATAATACTGAACATTGTGATAGCTCACTATATGCCAGCTCTCCAACAGAGAAAAATACTTCACATTCTCTAAAATTGCCCTCTTAGTAGATTTTGTATTCTTTCATTTGCCACCTTCTTGGAAGAAATTATGGGCTGAGGGCTCTTGAAGCCCTGTTGGACATTTCTCACTCAGGGTAACTCATGGACTCCCTCATCAGTGTCAGCCGTTCTGAATTTTGAGATGTGCCCTTCCCATAGGAAAAAATACCTCAAGCACAAACTCAAGTCTGGGGATTTCTTGTGATATCTTAATTCAAAGAGAATGACAATTCTACATTATTGTATTCTTAACTGTAATGATTAAATATACAGTAGCTAATTTATTTTTAGGTAATTACAGGAAGTATTGCTTTGAAAATGAATTCCCTTAAATGTGGCCTTCCATGTTTTGATTGATGATCTACAAATATTTAAGTATTATCCTGTGAAACCCTGTCCCACTAGGTTTCAGAAGTTATATTTCTGCCTTTTTACTTACCTTCTTTATTTGTAATGGGATATAGATTAAATACACTGGTCAGTTAAGACCTCATTGAAGAGGTGGGACCTTCTGAGTTTCAGGGATGTATGCAGACTACGTGCAAACATAAAGCCATCAGAATCTACATAAACCTTTTGACATAAATGTTGCAGATGTCCCTAAGACTTTGGTATCTCTGGCAGCTGCACTGAAGATTCAGTGATTTGAGTAATTTCATAGTATGTTGTTTTTCTCACTTCTAGATCTGTTCTCATTGAACTTGTTTTAATTGATTGTCTTGACAGTAGAAAAGCAAGGACCTTGAACTGGTTTGTCCTGATGATACTCTCTCATCCTTGTGTTGGTGACTATTACAATTTGAAGTCTTTGGGGGCTCTTCTCAGTGAGCAGGTAGTGCTTTTGACAGTGACAATGCTATGAGATCATTACATTTAATTAGCATAATTTGACTTAAAACAGGGCTTTCTGCTCAAGAATATGAAACAATCAATAGACAAAAAAGGTTTTGATCTTCATTTATTGGCTGGTATTTGTTTCTAGAAAATCATTAGGTGTTATGACATTTGATTTTTTGGGGTTTTTTTTAAGATAGATATAGATAAAGTTGTTTAATCTTTTTCCTGCATGATTTGGCAAGCTACATGCAGTTAGAAATTCTGCATGCCAAATTTGTCCTTCAAATGATGCTTAGCACCCTCTTAGAGTAGATTCAGAGTGAAGGTTGGAGTGGGTGAAGGCTACTTTGATCTCTGTAGTTATTGAAGATTCTGAGAAAGAGACCTGTGATCAGCTTTTGGAGAACTAGTTGAATAATTTAGCATCTTTTGTGTTTTGGGTTCAGCTGCAGAAAGGAAATGTTGACTGGTCATGTGACGTTGATAATTACTAGCAGTCAGTGACACTGTGCAGTTGCCTAGTTCATGATACAGAGATGTGTGATTCAAGAAAAGCATTAGAATATAAATGAATGGTAGCAGTTTCTCCATAATGCTGCATACTTAGAGGCAAAAAGCAGATATCCATAGTGTTAAATGTATGCACCGTTGTTTTAAAGGTTAAATAATGTGGAGATATCCCTCTATTCAGGCATGTAATTGAATACAGAATTCAGCAGAGATTTAAAGAAATGCACATTTATTTAAGTAATCAATGTAGTTTTGTCATCTAGTGAAGTCATAAAACCAGTAACAGGAAGGTATTTTAAAGTATATGGTTCTAGAAGACACAGTTATTTAATTCAGAGTATTTTCATATTCCTGCTCTCAGAGGCATTGCAGCAAGATTATTACCAATCCCTTCTTCAAATTTTGCATAACATTAATTCCATATGTTAAAGAACACTGTGCTGCTAAAGATACCGTATCGCAGATGAAGTTGTGTTAGACTGACAGCTCATTCCATGTGAGGTTGTATGGAATCATGAAAGCTCTTAAAAGAATTAGGAAAACCCCCTAACCTCCCCCCCCCCCCCCGAGTGTGTGATATTGTGCTGTGACTTAAGATACAAAATGCAGAAGAGCATCTTAATTGAGGCTGAGAGCAGTAAAATATATTATATGCTAAAAGGCAGCTTCTCAAATCGGTAGAAGAATTTATGTGAGAAAGGAAATACGTGTACCTTATCTATCAACTTGATCACTGCAGGATCATCCCTTTGAGTCCTTCCAAGAAGCACGCACATTGAATTCTGTTTCTTATTTTGACTGAAGTATCCTGTCAAAATTTCTTCATCAACATTTGCTGTTAAACTGATCGATATTTTTTTTCCTGTTATCTGCACTTGCCCACTGTGTTCCTCCCTCATGTGCAAATCTGATTGCATCATCTGTCTGTTCATATCTGTCAGCATTGTAAGCCTTGCCCACTCATTCCTTATCTCCTGTAAATGCTCCATTCTTCTTCCAGTGATGTTCCTGTCCTATAAATGCCCCTCATCACCAACATTTGTAGCTGCTGCACTCATCTTTTTCAACCTCCTTAGCCATTTCTGCCATCATAGCCATGAGGAGTTGAGGAGATGATGGATTTGGTTGGCAATCGCATTACTCTAATGATAAATGTTGCTTGTGTAGATGCACTTATAAATGCTTTTATCTCACCATGCTTGCCTTCTCTTCTGTTGGGAAATGGCCATTTCTGGCTGCACAGACATAAGGTATAAGTGAGCAATCCAGACTCCATAGATAAGTGTTAGGCCTCTGCTCAAGGCTGTTCTCAAAACAACTGTGGGAAAGGGAGACATGAGCTGTAAACAAGGTGCAGGTGTCTAGAGATTAGCTTGGCAGAAGAAACTGTTGATGTTATTGCCTTCTGATACCAGTTTGTGGTTTAATTAGATTAGAGAAAGATCCCGTGTGAAACTTCTGTAAGTGAATAATATTTTGAGCACGTAAGGTAGTATAAGTATGTGCACTGTCTGACAATAAACGAGCTTGATTTATGATTCACATTGGATCGTCGTCTTGCTCCTCTCGCCGACACTCTTCCCCCTGGTATACTCCTTGTATTCCTAGCCCATAAGCTCTTCATTTAGGAAAGCAGTCTTTTCTCTATGTTTTTATATGGAACAGTATGTTCCAAATACCCTAACTGAGGGTAATGTAATGTAAACTCTGTATAAGAACACTTCATTATTATGTAAGATGTTTTGGCTGGTGTAAAGGGGATCCTCAGTGTTTGCTGTGAATTGTGTCTGATGGCAGTGTTCAAGCTAGAATATGGAAAACTAGAGTCTTAGTAGGCTTTGAAGTCTGTCACAAATGCTCCATGGTTGTAATGCTGAAGGAGATAAAAATAAGGATTTAGCATGAAAATGTATCTTAAAAAGGCTTTAATACTATAACGTAGATATGTATTTGAAGCACGCTTATCCCAGCATTTCTTTGTGAAGGTACAGAAAGTACTTGCTAATGTGCAAAGAAAAAGAAAGTGATTTTATTTGGAAGGCAGTATAATAGTGCTCAAAAGGGAAACATGTCTGGGGTCTCCCTGACAGTTGACACTCTCCACAGTCACTGGAAAAATGTGCATTTTTGATTTTGAATGAACTTACGCTACAGTGCTGTGTCAATAAAACACAAATATATCCTGGTACTTATTGGTCATGATTGTGGTTTTTTGAGGAACTGTGTGCAGTACAGCTGTCTCTGAGATGAGAGGAAAGCAGGGCTTCAAGAGCATCATCAGTGCCAAGTGTTCTCTAGAGCGTTTTGCTTACAAAGAGTGAGAAGGCAGTATTATAATCAGTCTGCCTTGAGGAATGCCACAGGAAAAAGATGACTAATGATTTTTTTTTTTTTAAACAGTAAAGCAAACTGCAAAGGAAGAGGGATTACTAGAGGGATTTAAACACTGACTGTAATAAAATATTGATTTCAACCCCTTTTCCTTTCTGCCACACTAATGAAAGTTTTCATTGTAGTTTGTCAAAATGAGTCTTACAGGGCAGAACTCAGGTCAGTGATGAATATGTCTTCATCTTCCAGAGAGCCAGTCTAGCTCTGTAGGTATAGCAGGGCTGAAATGGTTCTTGTCTCAGCATTAGAAACATGTGGTGAAACCTACTGTGCTCTTCAAACATGGAAAACTCTGAACTGGCCGACAGGGTCAGGCAAACTGAAGTGAATATTACTTAATCAGGAGCAATATTTTCCAGTAGCCGTGGGATATATAGCTCTGTGTTTAAAAATGGAAAACATAGCTATTCACCATGCTTATTTTCCTCATTCATACTTAACAATTTACATATTCTTTTCATATTCAGTAGAAGGTTGCTGCTTTTTGAGCCAGTCACAACAATGCCACCACATAAAGAAGCTATTTGAGAAAATGAACAATAAAAAGAAGACTAGTCGTTTAAAACATGTGTTGTCTGAGCACATTCTCTCTGGGCAGATCTTAATAGGTTAACGCACAGCTTAAAATATATAGATAGTCTATTTGATATACAAAGGTGTTGCGGTTTCGAGGTTTGGGAATTTGATTTTGTTGTGAGATAAGGATTAATAGTAGGCAAAAGCAGGTTTATACTTTAAGGAGTACAAAAAGGAATTTTATTAACAGATGTAAAACAGGAATAATAATTAGGCATCAACAACTTTTCAGAACACTCTTTCCCCTTCCCCACCTTTCTTATTTTCTTGTTGACCATACAAAAGGTAACACTTCAACTTCTAGTTAATCTACCACCTCTGGAACTTTACAGTTTTCTTAATTTATGTAGAGAGAGAAGCTTTCTTTTGTTTTATCATGTTGACTCCCATAGGAAACACAGTTTCTATGGTTATTAGCTTTCTAGTAAGCGATTCTCTCTTTGAAGGGAGGTATTTGCTTTTCTAGACCCCTTCCCATTTCAGTAGCTTTCCCAGGGCCACACCAATGGACATATGATGGTCATTGAGGTGTTCTTTTGAGAGCAAATGTTTCTATTACAGTGACAACAACATCCCCTTACTTTATCATCAGCAACACAAGTCTTCTTCTACTGTTTTCCTGGGGCGAGGAAAGAAAGATTTTAATACACAAAAGTCTCAGTCTACTGCTTATAACTTAAAACATTATATTCCCTTTTTCTCACTTCTTTTAGACTATTATTCATATATTACAGGGTGTACTACAGCTAACTTTATCAACATGTTTTTACAAAAGAACTTTCAGCATTTAAAGCACTCCTCATCTCTTCCTTCTTTGAAAATAAGCTTAGTTATATTCATTAACTTAAAATCTTTATGTTGTACTTTTCGTAGGTGCCTTCATTTCTGTGCTCCTTCTGTGTGGGAAAAAAAAATGAATACCCCCAAAGTCCCATTCTGATGTTAGAAAGAAACAGTTAATTTGTCTTTTTTGGCTGGGCAATAGTCACGTGGCTTTTGCCCGCGTGGTTTGAATGTTAGAAGTCCGTGCCTGAACTGGAGAAAAGGAGTCTGTTTGTGCTATCTCCCCATCCAAGCTGAGTTTTAGTTGTGAGAGCCTGGCGAGACTGCACTTATGCTGCAGAGAGCTGGTCTAAGTCTCCTTTCTGTGCCGAGCCACGCGGGGCCGCCCGGCGGGGCGGGGAGCTCTTGAAACTCATGGGGCCCGACCTCAAACTCTCTTCCCGCCGGGCTGCGCCGCGGAGAAGCGATCGACCTGGTCCAAACTAAGCGAGCAGAGCTGGCGAAGTTCTTTAGCCAGGGACAGCAGAATGAAACAGCTTGAGTTCTCTCTCTCTCCTCCCCCTCCCCGCGCCATGCTGGTTGGTAGCTTCAGGCCATGTGACCTGGGGAGACTTTACCCAGCTCTGGCGCGGAGAGGGAGAGCGACTTCTTTCTTCAGCAAACTGGAAGCTTCAAAGAGGGTCTCTTCAGGTGCTTTCTTGGTTTTATGAGTTTTTTGGTAGGCGGAGTTTATGCTGGCTACTTCATTTCCGACTCCACCCCCTCTCTGTACGCCGGGAATTCTTAACAGCGATTACCCCATGACAAAAGGACAAGGCCAAAAAAAAAAAAAGGAATTCTTGACGTGATTCAAGACCACATACTCACAGTGAAGTAAGGAAAGATGAGTAAAGGCCTGCCAGAGGGCTTTAACTGGGATTGTGACTTAATGACACCATATGTGAGTAAATACATGCAGATCCCAGGTTTGCTTTTGGCATGTGTTAGCAGCTAATGATATGCAGGATTTTATCTCTGCTAGTAACCCCCTAAGTGCAGTTACATTTCAGTCTCATACCTGTGCCCGTTTTAACATTGCCAAAACCTCCTTGACTGGCAAAGAGGGACAAATCTTGGCTGTGAACTTTGAAAGACTTCAGGCAAAATTTGTGAAATTAGCAGCAATCTTGAATATTTGATTGTTGTGGCTGTCCAAGGGCAAGAGGGAGGAGGCAAAAATAGGTTCTACCCCAGTTGCACATACACCAGCCCTGTACAAGTACAGCCAAATGGTCATGTTAGGCATTTCTGGTATTTTGTAATGACTTAAATGACTTGCAATGACTAAAAATCCCACAACTCTGTGAACCCTCTGCTCTTTCAGGCTGTTTTGCAAAACACTGATGTCCCCATCTCAGAGGAGAATTTAAAAACAAACAAACAAACAAAAAACAGAAAAGGAAAAAAAAACAGTAGAGGGAAGAAAAATCATCCAGTTATCTTCCAGTTGACCAGTTTTTGTAGGTGCTGTGCCAAAAATACACAGAAAGTAGTTAGGGTATGGTTGTATTTTGTGCGTTTTTGTTTTTAAACTCTGATTATCTCATGCAGCTCTTCTTGCTTGGACACTCAGTATGTGCATAATATTGTCAGGAGTGTAATGGAGAGGTAATTTAGGCTGCTGTAGTGGCAATCTGTATGCATGGCAGTATGCAAGGCATGAGCCAACCTGTGCCATCACTAGACAGCCTCTCATTAGCTTCTTTAAAGATATCTCAGTGGTCTGACACTTCAGGTTAATTGGCAGAGTAAAATAATTTATACTTTGTGACATGGTTTAATAATAAAAGCTAGCTACAGTTTAGGTGATATTTTCACTTTAATGATCACACTCTTGGTTTGAATTCCAACTGTATATTTTAAAATGTTGCATTATTTATTTTAGTATAAACATTTATTATAGAAGTGGTAAATCAGAACAAAAACCACTACATGTCAGCACTCGGGGATAGATTTTGCTACACAGCAAAAGATGACATCTTTGTTGACTGACCTATTTCTCTTTTGCCTGTTACTTGGACTGTGGAAGATTCAATTTTATTCTATCATTCAGCTGCCTACTAGTAGATTTGTTAAAAGCTTAGTTCATTGAATGGTTACAGGATTAAGTCTTCTATTGTTTAACTGTTCTGTTCAGCCACTGTTCAACTGGTGTTTGTTAAAATGTGCCCTTTTATAAGATACTTTGGTCTTTCTGATGAGGATTCTGTTCCTTGAACCTGCTGTGTGTCTGAAACCTTGTTTTCTGTCAGGAATTCGCATGCCCATATGTGAACAGATAGTGTGGTATTAGCTTCAAAGTTAAAAAATAAATGAAATGGACAACTGAGTTGGAAAGGGCCAATTATGGTTCCTGTCACTGTGGCAGTATCCAGAGTTTTTCAGAGCTTGGCCCTAGCTGAAGAACAGACTGGGGCTGTACCTGTTCTGGAGCTCTCATGCTCTGGGAACAACACAATGGCTACATTGATCATTCTGTTGTGCTGCCAACAGTAGCAACATATTTATCGCCCCTGAAATCTTAAATTTTCTAGGACAATAAATAAAAATACTGATTCTACAATGACCTTTACCCATCACAAGTTTTAAAAATTTGGCTTAGTAACCAGGAGTTTAATATGAATAGAGATTAGTCTGAAAATGTTCTTACAGTCCTGTATGTGTCTCTTAATCCACAAATATATCTGCTTAGATTTATCCCATTTAACCTTATCAGCCTGAGTGCATTTCCATCGGTATTTAAATTTCCCTGTGCTGTTGTGTACTTCCTTGTCTATCTTGCCATAGTACTTAAAAAATTGCCCCTTTTGTTACAAGTAAGAGTAATGGTAAGAAAGAAATACAACAGAAATTTAATTGTTTTTCCCTGTCTACTTTTAAAAATTATTTTTCTCAGTCAACATGCCTATGCACTCTTCTTACAAGTTTCTTTGAACTTTTATAAGCATTCCACTTTTCCTCCGCTGATACTCTCCCTGGTTAGTTGTGCGTTTCCTGTCTTCAAACTTTGTCATATCCATGTTATTTCCTTTTTCAATGAAAATGAAATATTAATGTGATTGATGACTTGCATCTGTATAAGGGGATTTATGTGCTACTGGAGGTATATTAGTACTATCATGTGTGGATTGCAGTGAATAACAGCAGTTTAAAAAATTGAACAGCTGAGTGACTCTACTGTTCAACAAACTAAAAAACCATCCAAGCCATAGTCTTCTTTCCCTGTTTATACCTTATAGAAGGAAAGTGAGTTGGTGTCATTAATATACAAAGATGGATGATGTTAAGTGTTATTTTAATCTCATGTTAAATGACAACAGAAGATGGTAACTAAATGGGTGAAGATTATATTAATTGATACAACTACCTGAATCTGTAGAGTAAAAGTGGGATTCACTTGGTCTCATGTGGATGTCTTCAGTGTAGGCATCCACATTCTGTCTGGTTGCACAGACTTCTTTATTGTTGGTGGAGAGATGCTGGCACTTTGGGGGGGATTCAGCCTGTTTGGGATTAGATTAACCAAGTAGTGAGTTCAGCTCTCAACATAGCCAATTTCCCTGCCTATGGTAAAAGGAGCTTGGTAACTCAGATGAATACACTAATAGGCAGAATTCCTTTAAACTGTCTATAAGTTAGTGGTGGAGAATTGTCGTTATGCCTGTTCAGTCAGTGGAGCAAGTAGGACTGTAGGTAAGCCATTTTTTCTCTCTTAAAAATAATGCTGATACCCTCAATGATCTTGATAGTACACTAGGGATTTATACCTACAAAATGCTGGGTTTAGTAGCTTCTACAACTTCCAACTAGATTTTTAAGAGGACTTACGGACATAGACAAGCGTAACGTAAAATAGTTTAATTTACATTTCTTCTGGATCTGGCCTTTTCTTTATCTAGTCCCCTTATGTGCTTTCTCAAGCATATAACAGAGGAATGAAATAATTGTAATAATTATCCTAGAGGAATAAAGTCTGAATATTTTCTCACTTTCAATCACTTTTCCTAATGATATTTCTATGCAAAAAATAAACCAGGGCAATGTTAAGTCTTGCCTTTTTATTCTTGTTGGAGGAGTAGTTTGCTGACTCATTTTGATTGGAACTTTTTCCAACTTAACATAGCAATTTGGGGGTGTTGCATATTTAAAAAATAAAAAAAAGCAAGCTCTTTTTCCTAGTCTTCTATATAATATGCATGAAGAATAACTAATCAAAATTCTGAAGAAGATCCAGTTTTAAAATGTATGTTTTACTTCTTGCTTCCATGATGTTATTGTACTGCCTTATTCACAATGGGCAAAAGCTGAATTTCTTATGTAAAGAAACAGATGCTTCAGGTTCTCCAAATATACTTTGTGTAGTATATGTTGCAAAATAATTCGTGCTAAAATTTAAGATTACAGCATTTTACTGAAGTTGAGAGAAAGCACAAATGCCGGAAACAGGTAGCCCCAAAAATTGTGCATTTCATGGGATTTCCTTGCCTGGCAGAGCTCCAGGATATGTATTCTACATGTGTATAAACAAAGATATGGCTCCAGGATATGGATTCCATGTGTGCATATACGATAAATAATATACGTTGCCAGAAACTCATTCCAACAGCAAAAATCGACTACTGATTTCAGGAACTGTCATCAGACGTGGCGGAAAGACAGGAAAAAACTACATTGTTGTATTGAAAAGATAAAATTAACAAAGAAGAAAAAGGTATAAAAAGACACCTCATAGAAACCACAGCGGGGAACTGGTGAGATTCTAATTGACAGTGTTTCGGACTCAGTTTATCCCAATGCTGATCGCCTGGGTCGGCATTGCTTTTGCTTCATGTCTCTTTTCAAATTTTATACTTTGATTTTTAAATAAATTCTCTTTAATCATAAAATTGACTGATTCATTTATAACAAACTTGGTGACCCCGACGTGATCCAAATCTCGGTTCTGCAGTTTCCCCCTCCGATCAGGAGGCGCCCCGCTAATTTAGCGGCCTAGTGGCAGGGGAGAGCTGGTGGAACCAGTTGGATTCCGAACAGCAAATTAAGATAAAAGCCACAAGCAAAAGGGGAAAGAGGAACGAGCTCGGAGCTCCCAAAGACACTTAGAGGGGACGGCCCTCGGAACCGCGGTGCAATTTTTCATTCGTAAAATTCTACGCGCACAGAGATCCACGCAGGAAAAGGGTCCGTAAGTACTTTGGGTGTAATGAGGGTGGCTGAGCGTGTGTATGGGACGTGATAATATGACGAAGCGAGAGTGGACCCCAAAAACTGCAGTTCCGGTGTCCCGCGAGGGTCCCGGTCGGTCACGGGGGAAGCGAATCTGACGGGAAACTCATGACACACGCCAAATCCGAAACTCGGGAAAAGTTCGGGCTTCAGCCACAGGAAGGCTAGAGGGAAAGGGACATCCTCAGAAACTTGAGAGACTGGTAAGCCCTCTTTGCCTAGGACCAGGGAGGTCCAGGGGAGAGAAAAGTAGAGAGGAGTAGAAAGGGAGCTTTTACCGGATCAAAACCACGCGGGACGGACCTCTGCTGGTCACTGGAACGGTAATCCAAAAATTAACTGAACACGGTGTGTACCAGCCACCATTAAGAATAAGCGTATAAATGTGTAACTGAGTGAGACGTAACACAAAGCTGAGAAGCAAGTGTGTGTCTGTAATAAGTGCATTTCCGGTCTCCCGCGAGAGACCTGGTCCCTGAAGGAAAAACACGATTAAAGAGTCAGAGCATAATACCTTATAAAATGGGAAAAAGGAAAAGCAAAACCCGGGGGGGGGGCCCCAGGTAAACCCGTAGGAGAAAAGAGAGTAATTACCAGAAATTCCCCGGGATAGTCCGTGGGGAGTAATGCTGGAATACTGGGAAGAGTGCTCCTCAACAGAAAAAACTGATGAAATTGGTGATTCAGATGTTGAATTACATTCCAACCAAAACACCAGACCTCTACCTCTTAAAGAGAGGAATTCCAGAACTTAAATTGAAATCCCTAATTAAAACTGAACTCTCTGAGGGACCCCAAAATGGTCAAAGGAGATACACATTCACATTCCCCTACAATTCGCTACCATCACCAAATCTCCAAGAGAAGTATAAACATCTGAGGAGATTTTGTTTCACAGGGAAAAAAGAAATATTATGGGATGGTATGGAAAGTTTTAGATTCTGGACTGTGAGTATGCTACTATATTGATAAGTACACACGGGCCAGGAGGAGCGGTGCAGTCGGCTAAAAATACCTATACCTCTGCTGCTGCTGCTGCAAAAATCAACTGTTTGCAAATAAAACACAAACCTGCAGAAGTGAGTATCTCAAACTCTGCAGAGATGATTCTTACCTTGCTGAAAAGAACTCCAAATGTGCTGTGATTGTTCAGTAGTGAAATGGGTAACAACTACCGGTTTTTCAAATACCCATAGTTTGTTTTACATAGTTGTGGGGGTGAAAGCGGCAATTCAAACCCTTCCTCTCGCAGAGAAAAAAAAAACAACAAACCCTAACACTTCTTTACAGCAGAAAAAAAACCTAAGCTGGACATCCTCAAACCAGCTTCCCCACATTCCTGCATTATAACAACTTCTAACGACTCATCTCTTTAGTGAGAGCAGAGAAAAACTTTAAAAATTTGTAACTAACACCGAAGTTTGAAATCTCTTTTAAACGCTCCTACAGGAGCCACTTAATTTAGCCCATGTTTGGAACTTATGAGGAGTGGACCTGTCTAGTCCTAAATATTTATGTAAATAACAAAAATAACCACGGGACCAAGCCAAGGCTGTGGGACAGCCGGGGCTCAGTGCCAAGCAGTGCCTGACGCTGCCAACCCCCGCGGGCAGGGGCTACAGTGGCTCCCCGGGCCCAATGAAGGTGCGGAACACCCCGGCCCCAGCCTGTCCCTGGGGCACTGTCGGCTGTGTCCACTCGCTGAGCTGCACCGGCACCTGGGGCTATGCAGAGCTTGTAGTGCTGGGAGCCCCAGGACGAAAGGGAAGGGGGCAACTACCAAGAATGAAACATAAGAAATTAATTGTTCAAGGTGTTGGGATCTGCTGTTATACCAGGAGCTCGACTGAAAAGTGCGTTTTCTAGTAAACACGGAAACTTCTCTATTTATACCAAAGGAAGAACAATTGTTCAAATGTTCTTTGCATAAGTGAGAAAGATGTGTGTGTGTGTGTGTTAATTTAAGTTTTACTAGCAGATAACAGTAACACGGGGATGCCTGTGAGAGTTTGCTAAATGTGAGAGATGGGGTTGAAAAACGAGCTTCTGATAATTCCTATTTCTGATTGTGGTTTGCTAGGAAGAAAACTTAACAACTGGAGTTAAAAACACGAGTTGGTGTTGTGGGGGAGTAATAGGAAAATTAACACTGTTGTGAATACTAGACTGAACGCAAAGGTGTGGGCAGTCCCAGGGAATATAGAAGTTAAAAGTGGGTCGTTTTAAAACCATGTATTTGTGTTCCCCAGTAACATTCTAATCCTGCCAGTTATAGTGCAAGACCTGACAATAGTAAATGAAACTATTAAACCCAGGCACTCCACAGTCCTAGATTCTTGTGTCATCTTGAATCAGGTTCCCTCCTCACACTGGTGCTAAGGGATGCTTTCTAGAAATGTGCTCTTATAGAACATTATAAATAGTATTTTGCCTTTGAGTAGAAACAAGGGGAAGAAAAAGTTAATCTACTCCACCCCTAGGAATGAAGTCCTTACAGTATGTGAAAGACTTGCTCCTATTGAGAGAATGGGGAGGAGGTAGTAGGTGAAACCATTGTAATATTGTTCAGTTTTCTGAATAGTGGAAGAGTTGTGTCTAAACACTACAACAAGACAGGGACCAGCTCTGGGCTCTGATATACTGTGTATGATAAAGAGAGTGAACACAAGGAGAAAAGAAAAACAGGGAAATGCAAATAGTACATAGAAAGATTGATTTTCTTTTAAAAATTTTTATTCACTAAGAAAACAAATGGTTTTAAACTGTAGAAAAATTGTCAAAAATATCTTTGATGGTTCAAAGAGTTGTAAAATAGTGGTTTCTTCTGTAAACTTAAAAATTTGAACAGGTCTTTCTCTGGGGGAATTATAAAAGTTGTGATAAATGAATTTGGAGATTTAATTAATTTGTTTACATTAAGTTTTGTATAGAGCCGAAAAGCTCTGTTTGGAGGGGACCCAATCCTCTCTACTCTGTGTGTTTGTTGAAGGTTGGATTTAGTTCTTTTCCTCAGGAATTTTTCTCCCATGGGTTGTGTAGTGGTTTTAGTTTGCTTATTTAGGTTTGTGGCTAAATGCTAGCACACTTACTTAAATTTACTTGATTGCTTGTTGTGAGATAAGGATTAGGAGTAGGCAAAGCAGGTTCAAACTTTATAAAGTACAAAGAAGTTTTATTAATATATCTAAGATAAAGGGAAAAAGAAAAAAAAACTTAAGAAAAACTAGAACAAACTCTCCAGACTACCCCTCCTTCCCCACCTCTCTATTTCATTCTCTCTGACAACATACAAAAGATAACACTTCCACTTCTAGTTAGTTTACTACTTCAGAAACAGCTCTTGTTCTAGTTTATTTAGAGAGAGAAGTTTCTTTTGTTTACACTATGGATTTTCTGTAAGAAAAATACAGTTTTTATGAGTTTTCTGCCTTACCATTAACCGCCGCCCAGAGCAAAGTCTAGTTTAATGGTGGATCTCTCCTACACCAGTAGCCTTCCCACAGCCACTTGAGTGGGTTATGAACAGTTTACAGGGTACTTGTTTTAAGGATGCCTAGTTTAATTGTAGTAACAAAGAAAATTTTTTTTTCTGTGCTTAGCAACACAGGTTTTCTTAACAACTCAAGTTCTCTAGCATTCTCCCCGGAACCAAGGTTCTGGGTCACAGCTTCTTTTCTCTCTTGGTTCTAGTTTCTCATCAGGCTGTACTTTTTCAACACTTACTTGTCTGTACTTAAGTATTTCAGTTTATTAGCTGCAATAAAAACTTCACATCTCCTTTTAGACTATATCTTCATATATTACAGAGAATTTATTAGCTCAGTCCCCAACCATGGTTTTTTAAAAGAGTTTTTAGCTTCACTCTTGAAGCAATTTCTCATGCACCCCCTTGTGAGTATCAGTTCTGCTTTCTTCACTGACTGTAAAGGCTCTACACTGCACTATGTAAGTGTCCTCACTCGTTTTTTTCTCTGCGAAGAAAGATAAGTGTTTGTAAGTTTAGTCTAGGCATGGAGAGAGTTAATCTCTGTCTCTCTCTCCGGCAGTGTAAAGATCACGTGCTCTTTGCCGAGCTACTTGAACAAGTCTGAACTAGATGCCAGAAGCTCTCAGAGTCTCTGCTTGGCTCTGCCATGCTGGCTCGACCTAATAAAGCCATCTAGGCCCGAAGTAACAAGGCAGAGCCTGGCCCGAGCTAGATAGAGTCCGGCCTAGTCCTTGCCTAGCCCGGAACAAGAGCCTAGCTCTTTTTTTCGTGTAGCTAGCACACCGGCTGAGCTGTATCTGCTAAAAATTCCAATCGTTTCCTCCCCCATGCCTGCCCGGCTGCAGCAGCACGGCTGACGTAAAACCTCCCTTCCCCCCCCCCCCCGATCCCTCCTTCGGAAGGAGGTGGGGAGGGAGCTGAGGCTTTACCAGCGAGAGAAGCAATAGCTGCTCTTCTCTATACAGCAGCAGCAAGTCCAAAGAAGAAGAGCGTCAGAGAGTCTCTGCTTATATATAGTTTTTTTCCTCAAAGACAAATCACTTTTTAATTAGTTTACCTACCTATCAACCCTTAAAACTACCTGATTATTGGCTCTCTCTCGCAGGAAGGAAGTTGTATTCCTTCCTGCATTCCTGCAGCACAGATCACTTCCTAGATTTTGACCCCTCTGGCCTAACCCAGAACAGGTTGCTAAGACACAAATGACTGAGTACTTAAAAGAAACAAAGCACAAGGCTAGAGGCTTTCTCCTTGGCAGGGTAGGGTAGAATTGCCCCTCATGGAAGCAGGGCTTGACAACTCGATATTTGCAGAGACTGAAAAGCAAGGGCAGGGGGGAGGTGACGCTCTTTTGCTTGGGACCCTCGGAGCGGGACGGTTGGAGCGGCTGTCTGCTGAACCCACGGCCCCCTGAGAAACCAGCACGGAGCTGCCAGTCTGCCGTGAGTCTCTGCCCTCTGCCCCATCGAGAGCCGACCTGCCTGCCACCAGCCCGCTCTGAGTTTCTTCGCTACATTGTAGCGGGGCTTCCCCTGCACATCGAGACCTCTTACCGTCCCAGCTCCCTGTGTCCGGGAATCCTGCTGTGGCACTGATACCAGCTGCCCCCCCCCCCCCCCACCCCCCCGAGGGTCTGTGGAGCAAGAGCTCTCCTGTATCCCTCCCTGCCTCGGGCAGCCGCCATTGCCGTGTGCTACCTGAGCTCACGCCAGAGCGCCCCCTGCAGCCACCGGGGAATCATCACACCCAGAGCGCCCCTGCAGCCACCAGAGAATCACCACATCCAAAGCGCCCCTGCAGCCACCGGGGAATCATCACACCCAGATCGCCCCCTGCAGGCTGTGACTGGAACTGCACCAAAAGGAAAAGGTGCCTGAAGCCAAGCAGGCTGCCACTGAGTTTCTGGTTCTGTTTGTTGGTTAACGTTATAGTTGTTGTTCTTTGTTATCCTTCTTTTAGATATTAGTAAAGACCTGTTATTCCTATTTCCATATCTTTGCCTGAGAGCCTCTTGATTTCAAATTTATAATAATTCAGAGGGAGAGGGGTTACAGTTTCCCATTCCAAGGGAGGCTCCTGCCTTCCTTAACAGACACCTGTCCTTCAAACCAGGACACTCTCTTATTAGGGTTCCTTTCAACTCTCTTTTTTCCTATAAAAATATTTTGTCCTTAGTAGCCAGATTTTTTTTCTGATCAGATTTTTAAAAATTTCTCCTTCCTTTTCTCATATCTTTCAGCAAAATTTATAGATATTTCTCCAGATCCCTTTTCAATCATTTATAGTTTCCACATATGAATAATGTTTTTTTTAAAAAAAATCATCCAATTTCTTCGAAGAACAGAGCAAAAACAAAGCAAGGGGATATTTTGACATGTATTTGCATTCATGTTGTATGTTTTATTTATAAAATTAAAAGTATTCCTAATAGAAGTCCTTCAGGACTAGAAGGTTTTCACAGCATTCCCTTACCTGGAAACACCCCATATTTTCTCTTTCTGTTTTTGTGAACATAGTGTGTCCTTTTCAATATTTCCAATTATAGATATTCAGTACACGTATGTATTATGCTGTAATTACATTCAGACTTCACAAAGACAGGCATCTGAAGAATTAAAGGTATTTTCGTTCCTTACAAAATGGGAAGTAGAAGCTGGCTGAGTGCCAAGTAATCAGTGTTGGGTTTTTTAACATTTGTATTGGTTTGAAGAAATACTTTCCTGTGTTACTGCTATGTCCATTGCACTAGGAAGAAGCCCAATAGAAAAATCCCCAGTATTTTCATGTTGCTATGTAAATCCAGAGCACTGTCAATTAAAGAATGAAAATGGTATATGTGAGAAAAACACCAGAAATATAATTAGAAGGTTCCTCCTTTCGTGGGCACTGCATGCGTATTTAAAATCTGTCATCGTTACAATTTTATCTCCAGTAATAATACTGAAATTTATTTTTCTGTGTTACAGCTTTACTGATGATACTGTTTCCAAAAGATTAAACTTGATCAAGATGTAATTTAAGAATAGGTAGATCCATTTACTTAACTAAAAAAATTAAGGTAATAAAATGATGCTATATTAACAGAGGATCATATTTATTCTCAGGTGTGATCATTGCAGCTTTATCGTGGTTACTGGGGGTGTGTGTTACAGCAGACAGTGATTTCCTTCTGTGCAGTGTCTCAGGCTTTTTTTGCTGTCAGGGGTGGTGGTGATGGCAGCAGGAAGGCACATCCGTGTGCGAGAGGCAAGAATGGTTACAGTCAGTGCATGTGCATTTCCAATGACTGGAAAGTGGTGGTGCTTTCATGTTACGTTTCTTCTGCCAGTTGTGTGCTTTACCTCACAGATAGCAAAGGTGTGTGCAGGTGCCACAGATTCGAAGCCTTTTCCTTGCACTAATTGATGTTGGTCTGACAGGCTCTAGCAGGATTTCAGAACTTTCATTGGCCCTTCTGTTGTCTTTTCAACAAGAAACAAGCTGCAAAGAGCATATTTGAAGGATGGCTGACTGCTCAGATACAGAACTTCGAGGTTTGTTTAATATTGGGAAGGTTGCTGTGAGACAAATCCTTCCTATTTCATTCAATGGTGACTGGTTCCAGAGCCTGTACAACTGAGTGGATATGGTCAGGCTTATTCACACAGGAGATGTGCCGTGTCCAAATGTAGGTACTAGAGGTAAAGCCAGGAGTATATGATGTTATTTGCTGAGTGTGGCATGGTACAGCTGGCATCAGTATCTTGGTTTTGGCACTTTTAATGGCTGCTGAGGCTGTTCCTCTTGCTCTTATTCCTTCATGTAAAAACACTTTTTGTTTCCCTATTCTGCCCCTTGTCTCTGTTATAAACAATATGGAACATTTTATATGAAGTTTGACAGAGACAACTCTGTAACCTGTCCAATGTTCCTCAAGGCTTAGACTTTGGGTAAATTGATCACCATGTGGACCCATGTCCCAGCGGGGCACAAGTCACTGCTAAAGTGGAAAGATTTTTGGCTTGCTTTGTGTTTGGGATGACATGTTTTTTTGATGGGGCTTTTTCTGAGAGCTCCTTGTATGCTTATGAGGCCAGGAAAAGGTGAGACAGACAAGTCCTCATGTCATAGAGGAACAGAGCTGAGAATGTCTTTGCATCTGAAAATTCAAGGAGTATAAGAGCCTGATGATCTGCTGGATAAGAAATGTCAGAAACCTTGCAGGAATATTTGGAAAAACCGGTTGTGTAGATACTGTGATGATAATCACAATATAAAAACTTACTGAAAAGCATTCAATGAATATGCTGTCTAAATATGTCAATTTAAAAATATTTCTACTATAAGGATTTCTATCTGTAAATTTTGTAACGTAAAGTAAAAATATAAAGCTTTTTAGAACAGTGAATGATTCTAAAGAATAAGACTAAGAAGAAATTCTAACCTGAAGTTTAAGGTTATAACATGTATTCAATAATTGTGACCTTGTTTAATCCTTTTGGGTAAATCATGTAGCTTCATCTCCTATGAGAGGAAGGAATCAATCAGTGTGTGCAAGATTTTATGAGTCACTGCTTTAGTCTTTATAAGGTAACATGCTTGACTCAGTTTGGATGAATAGAAACCTTTTTTTTCTTTAAAACTGGAATTGTCATTCTGCTACATTAGAGCAATTTTTTTCTCTTCAATTTTGAAAAAAAATAAAAGCACCTAATAACAAATGATGGAAAAAGAATAGTAGTTGAAAATTTGAACAGCACTTAAGACATTTAGGCAAATTATAGACCCAATAGAAAATGCTATTATCAGAAGGATCCTAACACAATAATAATTGTACTAGAATATAAAATTAGAAATATTTTGGATTAGAAATCAGAAATCATTCACTCTGTCCATTGAGTTAAGATAGTAAGGATAGTAGAAGTGATGTAGTTTGAGGGTGTCTAACACTCATCATTTTGCTGGAAGTTAATTTTTTTCAGCTTAGGCAGAAAAGCTGTCCATGTACACTCGGCAAACCACTTGCCTCTAGACAAGGTTTGGAATACAGCAAATGACTTACTGTGTTTTATCTAACAGAGTAATAAGTTTTCCAAATCACTCTGTTTCTAGCTACCTTCAACTTTTTCTGTATGGAAATGTTTTTTTTGCTTAGTAATAGGAAGCAATTTTTAAAGAACAGAGGATATGTCTTAACATACTTGGAATATTTTGGGTTGGGTTGTTTGTTTTTTTCCCTAAAATGAATAAACTTGTAGGAATAAGCTTTCTGTTTTCTAGCAGCTCTAGGAAATGTTCTCAACTCTGTTCCTTTCCCCTCCGAACAAAACCATTCTCACAAACCTTAAATACTTATAAATAATAAAATTCAGTACATCAATAATTAGGAAATAACAAGCACAGATATATATTTGGGGTTAATAGTGCTTTCTTCGGTGTGCTTCCTGGTATTTAATCTGACAAGTAGTTATGCAAAATTACTAATTTTTTTTCTTTGCAGAATGGCTTTTTGTAAAAGCACATATTTTCAAAGAAACTTTGGTCAGAATTGGTCATTGGCCTGAGATGGGAGGGAAAAGCAACAACGTGGTGCTGAACATACATCTGATACAGCAAATGCTGCCAGACCCAGCAGAACTATGAGAATGAAGAATTCCTCTTATTGTCACCTTTGTGTTTCAGTAAGCACTTTATTAAGGAATATTACAGTCTGGCAATACATCAAATACCAGACTACGTCAGTGAGGCTTAGTTAAGTTATATGGATGATTAAAAGATATTTAAATTAATAGTTATGTTTAACTTTTTAAATATAGTTAGGTAATTCTGCTTCCCTGTGTTCATAATGGGCCATTTATTGAGTAATTGTAGCATATTGTAATGCTTTTCTTCTTAAATATCTAATGCTTCCTCAAATTTATCTACAAACTTCCTTCAGAATTATTAATATATAATCCAACTGTATTAAAAATTCTTCAGAGGTGTAACTTATGTGAATTATGTATATTTATATATTTGGAAACTAATTATTTAAACAAAAGGCAAATTCATCTGTGCATTTTTTGTTCCTTTTTCCCTTTTGGAGAAGCAGAAACAAGCTTGACTGTATGGTGGATATTCTCAAGCTTGTTTTCACTCTTGTGATCTGCAGTGTGTGCTTCCTTCCTACCATGTTTCACTCCTTTCTATATCCCTGTTTTTCAGTCTCCTCCTCATGGTGAAGATTCAGTGAAATGAAGTTGTTAAATGATAGTACTGGTGTTGCTATTTTTCTTGAATAAAATACCGTTTTTCTGTAAGTTTTCAATAGTCTTCCATTTTCTTCTGCAAAAACAAGGCAACAGCTACCATTTAAGTTATATCCTGTCTTTCTGATCAGCTTTGGCCTCTATTTCTGTTAAGGAGAGCAGTGCTAAGCAACTGGCAGTGTCATCTGCATGTGAAGGATGTCTGTCTTTAAGAATTAGGGTAAATTTAACTCTTGGGTACTAACTGGGACTAGCAGTCATTTTGAAGGAAGACAGGTTTTCCTCAGAATATTTTGTGAAAGTATTGTTTTTCAACCACAGCTCACATATGGAAAACTGTTCAGAAGGACAGCAGTGATAATACTGTGAATATGTTCTTTAAAAGTACCTGAGCATATGGTTCCAGTAGTTTTAAGTATATCAGAAATGTAAAAAAGCAGTGCTCTGAGATCAATAGGGGAAGATCAGATGCAACATATAGTTTCTCAAAAACCCCAAAAGAGTTAGTACTATTACCATTAAGTCCATTTAATGTACCTGTAGATACTGAGTAAATCCATCTTTCCCTTTATGCAAGGGAAAATGAAAGACTTAAAAAAAATTCTATATATTTTTTCCGGTCATTGACTCTTATTATGTGTGTCTCCTGAGCTGATCATGAGTGGGACCCAGCTGTAGTCGAACTTGTGCAGTGTATAGAAAAAAAGGATCTGTACTTCCCTGTGTATCTTTCATCTGGCACCTAGGACTTGGGTGTGGGGTGAAGGAGTATTTTTCAAAACATGATTTACATTCAGAGCAGTAAGTAAAACATGATTCTTACGAAAATGTTTAAAATTTAAAGTGCACTTCGATTTGACTGACTTTTTCTTATACATATCTTTAGGAAACAAGTGAGTTTGCTTTATCATTTTGAAGTAAACAGTTTCTTAAAATGGTGATTTTAATATTTCAAGTATGGCACAATCTTAAGAGTTCTATTGTAATTTCCTCATGTTCTGAGCAGAAATATTATTTAACGTATTGAAGAAGAATAATACTAAGAATATTAATGTAATCTCCTCAAGAGGAGATTGCAAACAGCTGATTTTCTGTCACTTATTCTTCAGTGAGGCAGTCACTGGCTTGTGTATCATCATTGATGTGAATGTTATGCATGAGAGACCTGAAGAAGTCTATAAAGCTACTTTTTTTTCCCTCACTTCAAAAGCTTAGTAACATCTGGAATAAGATTTTATTTTAGAGTAGTTATACTCTTTATGCTTCCATACTACCCCATTTAGTATTCATATGTTTATCAAATTTAGGCTTGCTCTGTGTTTGTGCCATTTTGAAACCTCTGTTTCAATCACAGAGCCTTGTGATTCTAGCAGTCTTTTAGAACTATTTATTTTAAAAGTACATGATCTAAAACATATAAAGCAGTGAACCTCTCAAGTTGAGTGCAAATTTAATTTTGTCTGGTGTCCAGTGCCGCATCAGGAGAATTTAAATCTACTGCCTTCTTTTGTGGCGTTTAGCATGTCATTTGTACAACAGTTATCCAAAGCTCAAAACATAGATCTGTCCACATAAAGTCATGTTACCGATACCAAAGTTCCTAATGCATTTCATGACTTCAAGGCTGAAAAATTACTTAGAATAGTCAGTTTGATTAATTTGATTTGTTTAATAGTTTCAGATCTGTCTTCATAGATTAATTTGAGAAGCAGGACTATTTCTTTTAACAGCAATACTGGAAGTAGTCAACTTGGAGCAGGATGAGGGTTTTATAGGCAAATTCTAAGATCCAAGCAGCTGTTAGCTGTGATGCAAGGATGGAAAATTCAGTGGAGAATAGACTAGGATGAATATTGATAAGGAAGTGTATGAAGATAGTGTAGAAGAAAGGCTAAAAGCACTTCAAGCTTGTGTCCTAATATATACACCACACAGAAAATGGAAGAAAAACACTAAACCTGCTAGTTTATGATCAAATTAGACTAACAAAATGTGTGGATGGGCCTACCTATTAATTAAAAATGAAATATATTTTCTTGCATCTGTTTAGTATAATATTTATTTTAAAAAGGAGGTATGGAAACTTGTATGGCAGGGTTTACATTGCAAAAAATTGAAGGAATTGTTTAGATGCTCCTTTGTCTCTTCATTTGCTCCCAAAAGGCACAGGGATGGTGGGGGGAAGAAGCTGTATTAGTTGAGTTCTGCAGCAGTGGATCTCTGCCCTGGATAAATTTAATACATGCACTGTCAGTAAGATATTTTAATCTTGACTGATGAACATGTTGTAGACCATTGAGATAATCTGTTTGTGGTAGACATGATTAAATTTTTAGTGAAACAGTGACTTCTGTCAGTTGACTTTGAAATTGTGGTGACTCTGATAGCTCCCCATATATGGTCATAAGGAACAGTTTGTGCAGTGCTGTATACCTTGTCCGCACTTTCCCATCTGTACTTAAACAGCAGCTAAGGTTTTTTATTTTCTTTTATTGTGGAGAGCTCTTGTGTGTTTTCTTAATTGATAAAACAAATAAACAAAACTCCAGGCTAATTCTGATCCTCTGTTCTTTTTTCCAAATTATGTATATATCCCTCAGAGATCCCCAGTTCCCACATCAATTTTTTGTTCTTCTTTCACATTGCTGAAATAAAAGAATTTCTCTTCTTCATCTTGTGTGAAGAGTTCCTTCCCTTATAATTTCTGAGGTGTTTTTTTCTAGATTTGGTGTGGAAACTTCAGGTTGCTTGGAGCTTTTGGCATGATGCTCTCTGCCAAATCCCCTGTGAGTTTAGAAACTGCCAGCATCTCTTTCTAGGACTCTCCTCTCCTTCTTTCCAAGCCTCTGGTCTCTTTATTTTTTGGTGTAGCAAATAATCCTTCTCTAAAAGGAGATTCCTTCCTGCTTTAACTTCATCTGATGCCTTTTTCTTTGGTCTAACACACAATTTCCACTTGAAGGTATCAGAGGAGGCAAACATGTAGGCAAAAAAAATAAAATTATGGTTAGTTTCTGCTTTGGCTTGAAAAAATAAAAATCATGATGATTAGGAAGCCATTTTGGGCAGTGTAGAGCCTTTCTGGTTTTTGTTTTCATTCAATCACAGCTTGAATAGTATGGCTTTAGAGACTTAGTGTATCTGCTTCTCTCAGGCGTTGGCCGAGAGCCAGTTGTCTGCCACTTGATCTGTGCACGGTGCAAAATTACTCAAAGTGGGCTGATGAAGTGAATGGAATGACTGAGGAGTTGGTGACGATACTACCCCATACCTGGATTTATTATTATTTTGTATCTGAAAAAATTTACTGCATTAACTGCTGCTTTGAGATGTGCAAGTCCTAATTTTCATTCATCTTCAGCTTTTATGCAGTCAGTGTTACAATCTGTTCTGGATGTGGTTCTATGTAGAGTGCTCTTTTTTGTGGCCTCAGAAATTAGGACAATCCAAAACTCTTCAGTGAGGACATAAATGCTTTCTCACTAAGCAGATATTCACTGTACCTCTGGGTGCTGTTCAGTACAGTTATCAAATTCACTCATTAAATCATTAAAGATGTGGTTCCTTGAATCTGTAACAGGTGTAGGTCCTGAACAGCCCAGCGTTTGCCTTTGTGGCACTGTACTTGAGGTAAACTGAAAGTGGAAGTGTTAATTCTGTATTAGGTTGGAGGGTCTTGAACCAAGAAACCTCCAGGAAGAGTTGTTCAATTGTATAACTCCTTTTTCCTCTCTTTTCTTTGTCTCTTACTTTGAGTTTAACAAATACTGCTGTAATTTGCATTTTTCTGGGCACAAAGGCTGGAAGAGTGGTGCTATGGTGATTGCAGTTTGAAGGGTTTTTTCTGTTGTGTTATTTGGACTTGGGATGCAATTTCTAAGTTCTAATAAATTCTGTAAATGAGTCCAGATTTCTGGATATGTAATTTATAAATAATCAAAATAAGCCAATGAGAACATTGCTGTTTCTGCAGCCATTATTCTCTTATGGCCTAAAGGCACTTAGTGTAAAACTCACGTCTTATTTTGGTGATATTATTCCCACAATGAGTTTTATATGGGGAGTGATAGTGATGGTATCAGCCTGAGTTTGTTGGTGCAGTATGGATGTGTAAAGGTACAGATCTGCTTTTAAAAAGGAACAAAAGGGGATCACTTGCAAAAATCTCAGGTAGCAGAGACAGAAGATTGGTAAGTCCCAAATAAGAAAATATTTCAAATTGACAGAAATGGAGGAAAGAAAAACCCCAAAACCTTGTGATGAAAGTTTTATCTAATTGTGGAGTAGAATGCTCATTATGACATTAGAATTTTTTTTCCCTATGAGGTCTCATTTTATTTAAATTCTTCCTGCAGCTATATTAAATAAGTCTTTGTTGTCACTTGGTTACTAAAAGTAAAACTAAATTAGGTGCTATAATACCATTGTGGAGAAATGTCTGTGCATCTCATAGAGAATCCAGGGACTCAAAGTTTGCAGTGGAGTAACCTATATATTGGATTTGTTTTTAACACCTTGTAGTGTACTGTTAGCAATAAAGTCTTATAAGACTCTCTAGACATCCATTGCAAAGCCTATGTGAAGGCTTAGTTATGGAATAAATAATTTGATCACATTGTGCCTTGTTAATATCTGTTTATGTAATCAATTTTCGGTTTCGAGCATCTTCAGAAGGAATTAAAAAATTGTTGAACTTTGAAGTTGAGGACCATATTTATAGTCAGTCGGTGTCAGGGATCTGTGGTAGGGGAAATGAACTTTAGTTCATCTCTGCATTGGGATGTGAGTCTGGGGGTGCAGAGAAGTATCCTGGTAGCTCTTGCTGCCTGTGATGGACGATGGTAAAAGAAGTTTTTTATGGTACTTGCGGTCATGCAGTGGAGCCAGTTGTGAACATACTGACATTTCACGGACATGTTTTCAAAGATCTGAGAAGCATCTACTTTGGATGTGGGAACTAAGATACTTCTCGGAGGTTCCTCTGATCAGTATGTTTTGGGAAGAACAAGTGGCATATGCTTAAAAAGGTGATGATCACTTGCTAGCTTGCAAGCCATCCATCAGAGCATGATGGTGATAAACTCACTGAGACAGTAATAATATTTTTGTAACGTTGGCTAAAAAAAAATTTGGTCATCCATCTTCTCATCTTCTGTTTTCAGAAATTTCTGTCTTTAGATATGTGTGAAGAGAGGAAGAAAAGTCAGGTTGAAGGTCTTCCATTGTGGAATGGTTAATCCCAAACAGTTCAGGTTGCCTGTGTCTGTTAACAAGTGGACCTCGTGTTGCTCAGTCTTACCACTGTTACCATAGGTGGCACTACGGTCTCCTGCGAGGATACGATCTTAAAATGATGCTCTCAATCCCTGACTTTGTTCTTTGGGTATTTTTGCGTCACAAACCTCTTGATTCCAGAGCTCCTGGTGAATTCACTTTTCAGCAGTCTCTGTTCTGCTTCGACAGGATCTTGTGACATGAGTGGCAGGGTGCATCATCGGTGACCGCACGCCGGGTGTCCGTGCCGGGGCGTGCTGCCGGCGTTTTGGTAACGAGGTACCAGCACAGCTTAAGAGTGCTGGATTGGTGATTACAGAATCATAGAACCACGGAATGTGCTCAGTTGGAAGGGACCCACCAGGTTCATCAAGTCCAGCTCCTGGCCAAGCACGGCACCATCCCCAAGAGTCACACCTTGTGCCCGAGAGCATTGTCCAAACGCTTCTAGAGCTCTGCCAGGCTGGTGGTGTGCCCACTGCCCTGGGGAGCTGTTCCAGTGCCCAGCCACGCTCTGGGTGCATTACTAGGTATTAAAAAAAAGAAAAAGGGAAATGAAACATTACTTTTCAAAGTGTACTTGGGGGACATTGGAGGCAGACCACTAAAACCCCAAATCTAGGTCTGCCTAGCGTTTTCCACGTCTGCTTTCTCACCCGTGTATGAAAGCAGTGATTTAATACCTCGCTCTTTGTGACAAAAATGATTCAAAGAGCCATATTTTTCAGGGCTTTTGATCTGGAGGCTTTCGCGGGTGTGTAGCGCCTCTTAACAAAAGGTACCCGGGAAGACGATCCGTGCCAGGAATCCTTTGTTCCGTTGCTTTTCCCCTCAGCAGACCCCCCCGCGTCCCTCCCGGCCTGCGGCAGCGGTGGCGCGGCCTCTTGGTGCCCGCGCGAGCTCGGGCTCGGGCGCGGAGCGGCGCCCCCCGCTCGGCGATGGTTCCTCCCGCCGTGCGCGGTCATGTGCGCGGGCCCGGCCCTCCGAGCGCGGCTGGGCGGCCTCGCACAGCGCCGCGTCCCGGGCCTCCGGCGGACAAAAGGGCGCAGGGAAGCGAGACCTCCGGAAGGCGAGGGCAGGCGGTGTCGGTGGTGAACGTTTTCTGATTTTTCCAGAAATCAAGCAGAAGACTGAGCTGCTGATGTCAGTTAACTCTGAGAAGTCGTCCTCTCCAGAAAGGTACGGCCGCATCCCCGTCCGCATGAACGCGGGGCTTCTCCCTCTGCCTCGGCGGGGCTGCTGGCATTGTCCGCGTGCTGCATGCTGGATCTCGCCCCGTGCCCACCCAGCCTCTCCTGCCGGCGAGCTTTGTGCGGTTCTGCCGGGGGTTCCCAGAGCCCGGCGGGCTGCAGCATGCGGAGCGCGGCGGGGCGGGCTGGGCTGGGCTGGGCTGGGCTGGCTGGTGCAGACCCTGCGCTCCGCCGCGCTCCCGCCGCTTCACATGGCTGGGAAATAGAACTTGGCCAAGCGTTTCGTGCCCTGTTATGTGGAAAAGGGAGTGTCCTTTGGAAAGTAGCTCAGGAATCGCAAGTCCCCCTATTAGTCACATTCTGTAAGATAGATTTGTGATCCCTGTTCAAGTCTGTGCTAGGAAATGGAGCAGTCGCTGCATGCAGTAATGGTTCATGCCTGCAGGTAAGGACAAAATGACTCAGAATTGTTTTTAAAACAATTATCTGTCAATCAGATTAGTGATATTTCAAGTAGCTGTTTCATTTTTAGAGAAATACTTAAAGGTACTAAATGTACATTTAAGTCTTCTGACGTGAAATAGCCTCCTGGTGATTATTTTGTTGATTTTAAATAAGCCAGCTCTGCTCACTTCTGGTTTACTTGCAACTGAATTTTAGGGCATTTTTATTTTTGAAACTGTTTCAATCTAGAGAAACATAATACGATTTCTCCCCCATTATTTACAGTAAACATTTTGGCTGTATGCAAAAGACCCCTGAATGTTTTAGTTCACCATTTTAATATTGGACATTGGCAAAGAAAAATACTATTAATTTTAAGCTCTCAAACACTGTTAGGCTGAAATCATGATCTAAAGTTTATTTTATTGAATGGCTTAGCATAGAGAGACATGATAAGGCATTGAATGCTATCTTCAGGAAACAGACTAAAAGACATCTTTAAAAATGAACGAGTGCTGTGTGGCATGGGTGGTTTGAAAAACCAAACTGAGCAATTTAGTTTGATTTATAATGTGATTTATCATATATTTATGTATTATTTGTAGAAGCAAACTGCATTGCCTTTCACCAGCTGTAGTTACAAGAAAATATCAGCAATGAGAGATACAGAAAATGGTGGGGGCAAATGGGATGTTAAGTCACCTTTCCAAAATGGAGAAATATAAGAAGAGCTTTGAGAGAATTTTTAGTGCTTACTTGTTCAAAATGAAGAATGAGGAGAGAAAATGCAAATGTTTATTTGTTAACCTATATCCCACTCTTATGCCTAAAATTTTTAAATACAAAACTCATAAAATGGTGGTGGTAACAGGGAGGATGATGGAGTGAAAATAGTAAAGGAAACAGGTGTTGATTTTTGGATTGACTTTTGTTGACATTGCTCTATGGGAATTTGGTATATAATATATATGTTTATTTAATCAAAATGAATGTTATGCAGCCCCCGACATCTGATCAGTCTGCTTTTGAGCAGAACATGCTCATAGTTGAAGTAATGGTAGTCCTAGATTAAGAGGTCCTTTTAAAGGATCATAATACACAATTAGGAAAATATGTATTTGAGATTCATTTGAATGTCATTCATTTAAAAGTAAGATTTTTTTAACAGCATGATATGTTATCATGCAAGAAAGATTAAAATGTGGCTGTTGTATGTGCACACAGATTTCTTTTGAGGATTTAAATATGTGGTACTGTTCACCTGAAGATTGATTTGACATATGAGTTGCATGGTCAGTTAAAAATGAAAACATCTTCATGTTTTATAGAAGGTTTTTTTTTTTTTTTTAAATAACCACATTCTTTTCACCTATCTAAAAATAGACTGAATTTTTTTGCAAGCTGTTATGAAACAGTGCTGTCTATCCTATTAGCTGCCAGTTCCTTTCAAGACTCTTTGAAAATTAATATATAAGATTTTTTAAAAAGAATTAATTATAATACTGAGTGTCTGAACTGTTAAACTGGCCTAATCTGCTCTGTAGAAAAATTGCAATGTGTGTTTATGCCATACAGACTTGAGAATAGGCATGTTCTTGAAAAACACAGAAAAGGAATTTATTTTTGCATATTTATTTATTGCTGGTTTTTATCCTTGCTCCTAGTGGTTGTACTTCTTGAGAAGCTTGAGTTCTCCATGTGGGAATGCTGTGTGGAAGATCTGAAAGAGTCCATGGCTTGTTTCTTGTTTTCCACGCTAGCAAAGGCTGCTAGACAGTGCTTGCATAGCCAGAGGGGAGGGGAGAGGAGGTGCTCTGTGCATTTACAGGGACTGATGAAATGGGAATAGAGAAGGAATGAGAGAGAAGCCCATTACTTGCCTCCTTCTTTGGTTGGTCTTTGTTTTTACAAGACAGTTTAGTGTTTGTAGGTTTTCCTGCTCATTTGGCAAGTTCAACATGCTGTCACATCTTACTGATGAGAAGAAAGCTGGAATATAATGGATGGCTTGGCTGTTGTGGAGGCTCAGCATTTTAGAGATCCTGCAGTGTTCTCTTAGGATAGCTGTTTGTTGTGATTTTAAGAACCTTTTAGGAGACATTAGCAAGAAATGAACCTTTTTGTTGAGGAACCTCTGAAATGTTTCAAGACATTGGCAGCCTTGAAAAGTAAGTTAATACAAACTTGAGACATTTTTCATAGATTCATCCTTCCTTTCCCCTTACCTTCTCCCTAGAAAAACTGAAGTTGCAGAATTGAGATGATGAGATTAAGATACCTGTGTTTTGGCATGCTATGGGATATTTCACTAGGAGACACAATCAGACAGCATCTCTGTCCTAAATTTCCAAGTAGTTAATGCTGCCCTGGGCCAAAGTCCTGGTTCCTTGTTGATAAGGTAACCCAGGTAACTGCGGATGCATGTGTGCACATGGGCTGGGCGGTGGATCAGGTAACCCATTGCAGCTGCTGTTGCTGAATTGATTTGTTTGGATGTCTGAGCCTCAAGGAGACCATGGATATGTTTTCCTGCAGTGTGCTTATGATGTGACACTCACCTGGTTTCATTATCTAATGAGAAGTAATTAAACTACCACGTACCCCCGTATTCTTTGTGTTTCCCTGGAGGCTGCATGAGGCTACTGGTCCAAGTCTTGCAAATGTCATGAGGAAGCAAGTAGCAGCACCCAGATGGAGGACGGATGGTCTTTCAGGAGCTCTTCAGGAAAGCAAAAATACTTTCATTTCTGTTGTATGACTTATGCAGTCTTCTCATCTACAGTATAGTGAATGCTTTGAGCTTCACAGATTTATTTTTTCCCTCCTTTTTAGGGGCTGTGTGGAACTCTTGGCAAGTTTCTATTTCTTTTTGAGAAAAGTTAATTCTTTCACCTGGATGACTTGATACTCTTAAGACTTCAAACCTAATGTATGTAGTAGTTTCCTTTTTCACATTTTAGGACAAAGAACTTGTTGTTTTTTCAGCTCTGATTTTGGATTCTAAATTTGTGTCAGCAATGCAGTCTGACCATGGAGCATTTTCTGATAAAGGTTATTAGCAAGGCTGACCAGTCTGAAGTGTTTGACCTGCTCTTTTTCCCTCTTTCTACAAAGGCTGCATATTGATGTTTCTTTGAAATGAGTTTCTGCTTCAGTGTTTTTAAAAAAAATTAATAGCAGCCACTCGTGAGCAGTCTTAAAGTAGGTAGCAGGCATGTATATAATTAGATTTTCATTATTTTGGGGAGTTTCATAAATAGCAATAAAGGGAAGATACTTTCAAATGACAAATTTGTATTAATCAATGTGTAGAAGTATTTGGGGTCAAGTAGTGCAGGCAAGGTATAAGCAATAATGGTGGGTTTGGTTTGACTTTTTCTTGGGTTTTTTTGGGCTTTGGGGTATGTATACCCCTCTATCTTTGTAATTTGTCTTTGCAGAGCAAATTAATGTATTTCTCACTGCTTTTACGTAGTTTCTTCATCAGATCATGCCAAGGAGGCATTCAGGGGTAAAGTAAAGGAGGAAGAAATCTAAAATAATGAAAAGGAAGGAAAAAGATGGAGGCTGCGTACTGTCTACTTCCTTTTCTAAGAGACCTAATGTTAGTTGTTAAAGGAGGCACTGTGAAACAAGTTATGATGCTGAAAGATTCCTTCAGGTTTTGGAACATCAGGGAATTTTTTTATTCTGTTTTTGTGTGTATTTCTTTTTTTGATTTAGTAGTGGATGAACTACTTCTAAGGTAGAAGTGTAACTTGTAATAAATAGAGAAATAATGTTTAAGGTAGAACCATCAGCTAACGACATGAAATATAAGCTGATATTGCTGTATGTCAGATAAATGGTTTGGAATAATTGTTAGATAATAGGGCATTGTAAGACAATGATTCTATTATTTATGTAACTAACACTGAAAAAAAATAGTTGTTAGAATAACGCAACTATTTAATCAATTCCAGTAACTTTAAAACACATTTTAAAAATACCGTATTTTCTTTACCTCTCTTTCTGCTTTACTTGTTCTTTTTTATAGGATAAAAGAAATATTGCACAGCTTCCGTTTCAGGACAGTTCAAATCTATTCTTAGTAGTCATACAACTACAACTTTTCTGTTTTGTTTAATATATGGTAACAGTGAACAGTATATATTTCCCCCCCCTCCCCTTTTTTCCCCTCCAAATTACAATATTTGTTGTATTTTATCTCAGAAATAGAAAGAAAATCATCCTCTCTTAGTGTGGGTCCTAAGCTGTTTGTCCAGGGAGGCACTTTATTCCACCACCAACTCTATTGGGTGACAGTGTACCTGTATATCTCTCTTAGGCTAGGTGATTAATTTTAGGTTACCAATCCTGGACCAAAATAAATCCTATGTTTTGGGTGGTTTTCATATTTAAGGTTACACAGTCTCACTTGTTTTAGCGTGCAAGGCTTTTAAGCGAAGTATGAAAGGGATGTGGAGGCAAGGAATGTTGCAACATGCCATTGTCCTTGTGTAGGAAAAAAATGGAAATAGCCTATATAGAAGCAGCCACTTGTCGGGCATGCTTTTCACTTGAGGTGATATTTTTAGGGGACACTGTACTCTTTTTTAGAGCTGGTAGTGTCTCTATCAGTTTATCAATAGGGTTTGAAAAGATTGAGAATTTAAAGTTCATTTTGGTTTTCAGGGATAGACTTGGTTTATTTCTGTATCTGTCTGGAATTTCTGCTATAGGTAAAAAAATTATGTACTTTGATATTTAATAACAACTGAAATATATAATTCATATCACAGTACTCAGATGGCCTGTTGTCTTGGTTTGAAAGACAGGTGTCTGTTAAGGAAGGCAGGAGGCTCCCTTGGAATGGGAAACTGTAACCCCTCTCCCTCTGAATTATTATAAATTTGAAATCAAGAGGCTCTCAGGCAAAGATATGGGAATAGGAATAACAGGTCTTTACTAATATCTAAAACAAAGCTAACAAATAACAACAGCTATGGTGTTAACCAACAAACAGAACCAGAAACCCAGTGGCAACCTGCTCGGCTTCAGGCACTTTTTCCCTTTGGTGCAGTTCCAGTCACAGCCTGCAGGGGGCGCTCTGGGTGTGATGATTCTCCGGTGGCTGCAGGGGGCACTCTGGCGTGAGCTCAGGTAGCACACGGCAATGGCAGCTGCCCGAGGCATGGAGGGATGGAGGAGAGCCTCTGTTTCACAGACCCTCAGGGAGGCGGCTGGTGTCGGTGCCGCAGCGGGATCCCCGGACACAGCGAGCTGGGACTGCAAGAGGTCCCGGCGTGCAGGGGGAGCCCAGCTACAATGTAGCGAAAAACTCGGAGCAGCGTGGAGGAGCAGGGGAGAGACAGGCTGGTGGCAGGCAGCTTGTCTCCCAATGGGGCAGAGCGAAAAGACTCACAGCAGACAGACCGGCAGCTCCGTGCTGGCTTCTCAGGGGCCGTGGGTTCAGCAGACAGCAGCTCCAAGCGTCTGGCTTCGAGGGTCTCGAGCAAGAGCACGACCTCCCCCCGCCCTTGCTTTTCAGTCTCCAAAATCTCAGGTTGTCAAGCCCTGCTTCCATGAGGGCGATTCTGCCCCACCCTGCCAAGGAGAAAGGCCCTAGCCTTGGTGCTTTGTTCTCTTAAGTACTCAGCTATTAGCTCAGTCATTAGTCTCTTAGCAACCCATTGGAGAAAAAATTCCTGAGGGAAAAAAAAAAAAACCTAAATCCAAACTCCAGCATTCTCCACTCTGAATTTTTTCCCATGCAAACACCTTACATCAAATTTAAACCTTCAAAGTATATACATACATGCAGATACAGATACAAGCACGGTGTCATAGGTAGTTCACCCAAAAACGAGATCTCCTTGAGGTATGCATCGGGTCTCTCCATCCCTTTGCATCACCCACCAGGTGCAGCCTGGTCCCTGAGCAAAGACAACCCCACGGATGGGATTGTCTTTACTTGAGGCAGAGTTTACTCAAACAGTCTTTCCCAGCATACCTCTCATGTGTACTACTGGAACTTTATCTCCATCTGTTGTTCGCAAGGGCTCGGTTGGAGGAGCCTTGGGTGTTCACTAACCATGTGGCCTTTGCTAAATTAGTCTCCTGGTTCTTGAACGTTCCCCCACCCAGTGCTTTCAAGGTGGTTTTGAGCAGGCCATTGTACCATTCAACTTTCCCAGCTGCTGGTGCATGATAAGGGATATGGTACACCCACTCGATGCCATGTTCCCTAGCCCAGGTGTTTATAAGGCTATTTTTGAAATGAGTTCCGTTGTCGGATTCAATTCTCTCAGGGGTACCATGTCTCCAAAGAACCTGTTTTTCGAGGTCTAGGATGGTGTTCCGGGCAGTGGCATGAGGCACAGGGTAGGTCTCCAGCCATCCTGTGGTGGCTTCCACCATTGTGAGAACGTAGTGCTTGCCTTGGCGTGTCTGGAGCAGTGTGATGTAATCAATCTGCCAAGCCTCTCCATACTTATATTTGGACCACCGTCCACCATACCATAGAGGCTTCACCCGCTTGGCCTGTTTGATCGCGGCGCACGTCTCACAATCATGGATCACTTGGGAGATACTGTCCACGGTTAGATCCACCCCTCGGTCTCGTGCCCACTTATAGGTGGCATCTCTGCCCTGGTGGCCTGAGGCATCATGGGCCCGTCGGGCTAGGAACAACTCTCCTTTGTGTTGCCAGTCTAAATCTATTTGTGCTACCTCTATCTTTGCGGCGTGATCTACCTGCTTGTTGTTCTGGTGTTCTTTGTTAGCTCGGATCTTAGGGACATGGGCATCTACATGGCGGACCTTTACGGGTAGCTTCTCTACCCGAGTGGCAATGTCTTTCCATTCATCTGCTGCCCAGATTGGTTTTCCTCTACGCTGCCAGTTGGCCTTTTTCCACTTTTCCAGCCAACCCCACAGAGCATTGGCTACCATCCACAAATCGGTGTAGAGGTAGAGCTTTGGCCACTTCTCTCTTTCAGCAATATCCAGGGCCATCTGAGCTTTGAGTTCAGCAAATTGGCTCAATACACCCTCTCCTTCGGTGCCTTCTGCAACCTGTCGTGTGGGGCTCCACACAGCTGCTTTCCACTTCCGGTTCATCCCTATGATGCGACAGGAACCATCAGTGAAAAGGGCGTAGCACTTTTCTTCATCTAGCAATTGATTGTACGGTGGAGCCTCTTCGGCCCGGGTTACTTGTTCTTGCTCCTCTTCGTCAGTGAGACCAAAGCTTTCACCTTCTGGCCAATTCGTAATTATTTCCAGGATTTCAGGGCAGTTTGGATTTCCAATGCGGGCGCGCTGTGTGATAAGTGCGATCCATTTACTCCATGTGGCGTCTGTGGCATGGTGGGTAGAGGGAGCCTTTCCTTTAAACATCCACCCCAGCACCGGTAGTCGGGGTGCCAGGAGTTGTGCTTCAGTGCTGATTACCTCCGAGGTGGCTTGAACTCCTTCATAGGTGGCCAAGATTTCCTTCTCTGTGGGGGTGTAGTTGGCTTCGGACCCTCTGTAACTCCGGCTCCAGAATCCCAGCGGTCGGCCTTGAGTATCTCCAGGCACTTTCTGCCAAAGGCTCCAGGACAAGCCATTGTTCCCGGCTGCAGAGTAAAGCACATTCCTCACCTCTGGTCCCGTCATTACTGGGCCAAGTGCTACCGCGTGAGCGATCTCCTGCTTGATCTGGGCAAACGCTTGTTGCTGTTCAGGGCCCCAGTGAAAATCGTTTTTCTTGCAGGTAACCAGGTAGAGAGGGCTCACAATCTGGCTGTACTCTGGAATGTGCATCCTCTAAAAACCTATGGCCCCTAGGAAAGCCTGCGTTTCCTTTTTGTTAGTTGGCGGAGACATCGCAGTGATCTTATTGATGACCTCCGTGGGAATCTGGCGCCGTCCATCTTGCCATTTTACCCCCAGGAACTGGATCTCACGAGCAGGTCCCTTGACTTTGCTCTTCTTGATGGCAAAACCGGCTTCCAGGAGGATCATGATGATCTTCTCTCCTTTCTCAAATACCTCTGCGGCCGTGTTCCCCCACACAATGATGTCATCGATGTATTGGAGATGCTCTGGAGCCTCACCCTTTTCCAGTGCAGCCTGGATCAGTCCATGGCAGATCGTGGGGCTGTGCCTCCACCCCTGGGGTAGCCGATTCCAGGTATATTGCACACCTCTCCAGGTGAAGGCAAACTGAGGCCTGCACTCCGCTGCCAGAGGGATGGAGAAGAACGCATTGGTGATGTCAATGGTGGCATACCACTTTGCTGCCTTGGACTCCAGCTTGTACTGGAGCTCCAGCATGTCCGGCACAGCAGCACTCAATGGTGGAGTCACTTCATTCAAGCCACAATAGTCTACAGTCAATCTCCATTCCCCGTCAGACTTGCGCACAGGCCAGATGGGGCTGTTGAAGGGTGAGTGGGCTTTACTGACCACTCCTTGGCTTTCCAGGTCGTGGATCATCTTGTGGATGGGGATCACGGCATCTTGATTGGCCCGGTACTGCCGGCAGTGCACTGTCGAGGTGGCAATTGGCACTTGTTGCTCTTTTACTCACAGGAGTCCCACTGCATTTGGATTTTCCGATAGTCCAGGCAAGGTGTTCAGTTGCCTGGTGCCCTCTGCCTCCACAGCCGCTATTCCGAAAGCCCACCTGAGTCCCTTTGTGTCTTTGTAATAGCCATTCCAGAGGAAGTCTATGCCCAGAATACACGGAGCCACTGGAGGAGTCACAATGGGGTGTTTCTGCCACTCTTTCCCGGTCAGGCTCACCTCGCCTTCCCACAAGGTTAATTGCTGCAATCCCCCTGTCACCCCGGCAATAGAAACAGGTTCTGCCCTCACATGTCCCAATGGTATTAAGGTAGATTGTGCACCAGTATCAACTAACGCTTCATATTTTTGTGGTTCTGATGTGCCAGGCCATCGGATCCACACTGTCCAAAAGACCCGGTTTTCCCGTGCCTTTTCCTGGCTAGAGGCAGGGCCCCTCTAGCTCTGGTTGTCATTTCTTTCTTGGGCGTACATGGTAGAGGTCCCCTTGAGGGGATCTAACAGATCGTCCTCCTTTCCATAATATCTGGCATCTTGGTCACGGGAGGCTGAGGCTACCTTCACTTTAGTAGACCCCCCGCCTCGGTTAGTATTTCCCTCCTTGAGTTGCTGTACCCGTGCTGCCAGGGCAGCAGTGGGTTTCTTATCCCACTTCCTCATGTCTTCCCTGTGGTCACACAGGAAGAACTACAGCTCAGATCGTGGGGTGTACTCTCTTTCTTTGGCTGGGGGGCGCTGGGCTCTGACTTTGGGGCTTGTGACTCGCACTGGTGCCGCACTCATCATCCTCATCTCCTCCCTCACCTCCCTCATCATCTCCTCTCTGAGGTCTTTGACCACAGTGGAGACCTGAGTCTGCATTGGGCCACTGATCATACTATTATATTTCCTGAGTTTGGTGGCTATGGAACCCACTGTCTCTCGGTTGTCATCAGCATTAATTGTTGCAATGAAGATGGTGTATTGGGAGGGCCCTAGCTTTGCCAGGTTCCACAACATTTGCCCTGTACACTTGACCTTGTCGGGGTCATTATCATGTTGTCCATCCCTCCCAAAGAGTACCTCCAATACTGCCACCTCCCTCAGTTGTTGGATTCCCTCCTCAAGAGTCTTCCATGGTCTTCTATGATGGTACTCCTGCATTCTCTCCCTGTTTACAAACCTCTCTCTTACCCTTATTAAAAGCAATTCCGAGAGAGACAGGGGCCCGTCGTCTCTTCCGAATACCTGATCAACCCCCGAGTCATGGGACAAGGGTCCTATCTGCCTTGCCTCAATACTATCCAGCTGCACACCCATACCCATAAGGTCCCAGACCCGAAGTAACCAGGTTGTAAAAGGTTCACGACCCCGTCGCACAATGTCTTTTCGTAGATTACGGAGACTGTCATACCCCAGGGACTTGGTAGTGATTTCAATCCTTGGCCTCCCTACTGGTTGAGAGGGTCCTGCTTCCCCATCATTACTCACTGGCTGCTCTGGTTTGACCTTAGTCTTCCTCTTTTCCACAGGGGCGACTGCTGCTAGCTGTGACTGCTCTTCTGGTCTGACTGGAGTCTGAGCGGTTGTAACGCCCCTGGGTTCCCCTGCTGCCCCATTAGACTCTCCCTCTTTGGGGTAGGGGGAGGGTTTCCCACCAGCTCGGCAAGTGTGTTCCTTCAGCACTTGGCCCATCTCGCCTATCTCCTTCACCAGGACTCCCACCCAATCCGGGTGGGTTGTTTCTGAGGTGGGTCGTGGGACCAGGTGTCGTGGGTTGACCCCGGCCAGGGGCCAGGTGCCCACTCAGTCACTCCATCACTCCCCCTCCCGCTGGGAGAGGGGAGAGGATAATATTGAAAAAGACTATCAGGGTGGGTAAAGGCAGTTTTATTACAGTGGGAAAAAAAAAAAAATAGAACAAGCAAGTTGAAAGTTGCGCGCGCAAGAGCAAGAAGGGAAAACAATCAATCTCTACTTCCCATCAGCAGCAATGTCCGGACACTTTCTGGGAAGAAGGGCTTCAGCACGCGTGGTGGTTGTTCGAGGAGGCAAACATGGGCCCGCCCTGAGTGCCTCCTCCTCCTCTCTTCCTTCCCTTATATATCTGAGCTTACGTCATATGGGATGGAATATCCCTTTGGCTGACTGGGGTCAGCTGGCCTGCTGGTGTCCCCTCCCAGGATCTCGCCTCCCCATCTCCTTCAGTGGGGGAAGGAATGTCACAGGGATAGCACAGCTTGGCAGTAGCCAAAACACTGCTCTGTTATCAACACCAGCTACTAAAGCAAAGTACAGCAGTGTAAGGCCTGTGAGCTTTACCCCAGTCAGACCCAATACACCAGGTCATACTCTGTAGAAGCAGCTCTAGTGTCTGGGGCAATGTCAGGTTCTGGGACGGTGTCCCTAGTCTCTGGGGCTATGTCAGGTTCTGTGGCAGCATCCCTAGTCTTTGGGGCCATGTCAGGTTCTGGGGCCCCATCCCTATTGTCTGGGGTAGGTGTCAGAGTGGCTATCTGAGTCAGACCCCCCTTATCCCTGAATGCTAAATAGAGTAGGACTATCAGCAACGCCAGCCACTGTATGATATCATTTGCATTTAGAGAAGATCTGAACCCTTCAAAGACTGGCGGAATAGGCCCAAAGAGCTGGGTGAAGGGTTGTGGGGAGATTTCTTTTGGTGTCATTTCCTCGCAGTAGGTACCATTATTAAAGTAACCCTGAAAACATGTAATTAATGTGTGGTAGCTCTGAATCCACATGCCTGCCTTTTAGAGGAAGTTGAAAATCCATGAATTCCTCACTTGATCAACCCATGACACAAACTGTATAACAGCCACCGTAGCCTTAGTTATAGGGCCCATGCTTAGATATGGGGCTGCAAATGGGAGAGAAACAGCTGTGACCACTTGCCATACGAACTGGGAAAAGCTAGACCACATGGTGCAACCTAATGAGGTTCCTATATCCAGCACACAAAAACTGAGTTACTCAAGAACTGTTATCCTTTTTCCTCTCGATGCCGTCGTGCCGCACGTTGGGTGCCAAAATCTGTCCTGGTTTGAAAGACAGGTGTCTGTTAAGGAAGGCAGGAGCCTCCCTTGGAATGGGAAACTGTAACCCCTCTCCCTCCGAATTATTATAAATTTGAAATCAAGAGGCTCTCAGGCAAAGATATGGGAATAGGAATAACAGGTCTTTACTAATATCTAAAACAAAGCTAACAAATAACAACAGCTATGGTGTTAACCAACAAACAGAACCAGAAACCCAGTGGCAGCCTGCTTGGCTTCAGGCACCTTTCCCTTTTGGTGCAGTTCCAGTCACAGCTGCAGGGGGCGCTCTGGGTGTGATGATTCTCCGGTGGCTGCAGGGGGCGCTTTGGCGTGAGCTCAGGTAGCACACGGCAATGGCAGCTGCCCGAGGCAGGGAGGGATGGAAGAGAGCCTTTGTTCCACAGACCCTCGGGGCAGGGGCGGCTGGTGTCGGTGCCGCAGCAGGATCCTCGGACACAGTGAGCTGGGATGGCAAGAGGTCCCAACGTGCAGGGGGAGCCCAGTTACAATGTAGCGAAAAACTCGGAGCGGCGTGGAGGAGCGGGGGAGAGACAGGCTAGTGGCAGGCAGCTCCCGATGGGGCAGAGAGAAAAAACTCACAGCAGACAGCCTGGCAGCTCCATGCTGGCTTCTCAGTGGCCGTGGGTTCAGCAGGCAGCAGCTCCAACCGTCTGGCTCTGAGGGTCTCGAGCAAGAGCGCGACCTCCCCCCGCCCTTGTTTTTTCAGTCTCCAAAATCTCGGGTTGTCAAGCCCTGCTTCCATGAGGGCGATTCTGCCCCACCCTGCCAAGGAGAAGGGCTCTAGCCTTGGTGCTTTGTTCTCTTAAGTACTCAGCTATTAGCTCAGTCATTAGTCTCTTAGCAACCCATTGGAGAAAAAATTCCTGAGGAAAATAAAAAAAAGCTAAATCCAAACTCCAACACCTGTGCAGTACTTAAATTTTTTCTTTAATCATTTTTTTAAATGAGTAGCGATTTTTCATCATGCAGGTATTTGTGAGGTGTTTATTACAGGGAAATTTCTAATATATCGTCTGAAAACTAAAATCTCAGATTTTGTCACTTCCTGTTGAGACTAAAATGAGAGAGTTTTGTGAAAGGGAGAGATGGAAAGTTCTGGGGCGTTGCATGAGGTTTTCCTGTATGAGAACTCTTCTCTGGAAACTGACTCGAGCAATCCAGTGGTGGTTTGAACACAGTTATTTAATGGCTAAAAAAGAAAAGTATGTAAAAAATTTTAAATGTATGACTTGCACAGTACACTTTCTGAGGTATTCTAGTTCTATCCCAGGGTAAAATGTCCAGAAAAAGTAATGGATCATTTTAAGGAAAGCCTTTTGTATTATAGATTTCGTCTGTTTTATGACTTGAAACTTTTTGCCTAATCGCTGTCTTGGTCATATTCACTAAGATGTCCACTCCAGCCCCCAGGTGCATGGCAAAGGAATGTTACGTGATTGATTTCATAAAATGATGTGTACCTATGCCCAAAGTTTTCATTTCTGTTGTTGCTGTAGTGTATTATAGGATAAATTAATTTGTGGTTTTCTGCGTCTTCGTATTATATGCATATTCATATTATATACTTACAAATCAATAATAAAATGTTTAGACATTCATGTAATTCAGTGAATTTACTGTGTTATGATACATGTGTTTTCATTGATCTGGAATTGATGTAGTTACTGAGGGATGCCTAGAACAGATTAAGCAAATGCATGCAAATTTAAGCATTTCATTTAGTTATATATTTTTTGTTCATAAGCATATTATCAGGAAATTGTGCCATCTCTCAATTTGATGTGAATCCTGTCATACAGTTTGGAGGACATCTAAACTTTCCAGTGGACTGAAAAACACCTTTTCTGTCCAAAGGGCATTGTGACCAGAAGGTCTTTTACTAGTTCTGTCTTCAGGAATTTTACACTTCTGAACCAGTATCTGCCTTAGGTGCTTCTATATTTTCTTCAAAACTCACCTTTAGTCTTAGGTGATCACTGACAAAATCTAAACAGTCACTGTTACCTTAAAAACAGATCTGAAATTTATCTCATCTAGGATGCCTGCCAAACTCATGCTGATATTTGTGACTAGATGGATAGTGAAGTGCGATTTCCTTTTTTTTCTGCTTTATTCTCTTCCTCTCTTTTTTTATTTTTTAAAGCTTCTGTTATGAAAGAAATGTGTGCAGCTCCAAGCTCTGCCTATGTTCTTCACCAAATTTTTCTACACAACTTTTCTTGTCTGATTATAGCTTTATGTCAGTCAGGCTGGTTGATTGCTTCTCTTTCCTGACTGGGCAGTGTTCAAAACCGGAACCACATCCCATGTAGATGTTCTATTTGTATGAAGTTTTGACCATTGTATTTAATGAAGGCTCTCTAAATAACTTCTCTGTATTAATAAAAGTTTCCTAATTTTGTCTTGATATCTGCTAGTATAGGAAATGGCCATAAATTTGTGATACCCTCATTTACTAAAAAACTGTATTTTCTTCTCTTGAGAGGTTGTGAAACCTTTGTATTTAAGTGTTGGGCTGGTTACTCTTCAAGACTTCTTTTCCCCAAACTTGGAGCAGTCTAATTCCATGGAAGGGAGAATTTCTTGAACCTACTTCTTATTTGGTAAAATGTCATTAGAGTAACATGAAAACCTTCTGAGAATTCAGTGCCTTGTTTTCATGAAGCAACTTCTTATGCCCCAAACCTACTGGTGTGGTCACAGCCTTTCTAAGAAGGCAAGGACTCATCCTTACTTCTGCTGCTCAGTACTACTGTGCATGGCGATAGTGTGTATCTTTTCTGGGGACAAAGAAGGTCATATTATTGCAGCAGAAACTCCTATTAAACTACGTTTCTGTCCTGCGTTGTCAAAGCTTAACATTTAGTGGTTCTGGCAGAAACTGGGAGAATTATTTTTGTCATTAATAGTACTAGAAAGAGACAGCATTATTTTCTCTTGACACTGCTGTGTCTGAATATCTAGCAATGATTTTTTTTTGTGGAGATGGAAAGGTGGTTTGAAATTCCCATAGGTTTCAGTGGACAGCTCTTCTGTTATTCTGTACCCAACATCAGGACCTACGGATTCTCATTGTTGTCTTCTGCTGCTGCAGCCACTGTCCACAGAAGCATTCAGTTCCTGCTGTGCTCACATACCAGACACTATCCACCTCTGTTTAGTTCTTGCCTCGAACTAGAATGGAAGATGTTTGGAGTTAGCTCTGCTCTTTATGAATCCTTCTATAAAAGGATTACCTTACCCTTAGGAGACCACGTGTGGTGGTTTCCTCTGAGTGGTGCTTTGTCATCCCCAGTATGACAGTGTAAAGCCTTTCTGACAGCTCCTGTTGCGTATGTGACAAGAATCAGGAATTTCCACAGCTGCTTGATGTCTTAGCTATGAGAAGTGCCAGCTTCCGAGAAGACTAATACAGCTTTGGACCAAGACTTCCCCAAGGCATGAAAAAGATCATCAACCATAGTGATTCTGAAGTACATTTTTATCAATTAAAACCTTTCATTATGTTATAAATAAGAGTACAAACAGTCTTCATGGACTTAGTTAGAAATCTCACTTGGCTCCTTTCCAGGTAATGTTTCAGAGTATTAGTCTAGAAAGCCAAATAAAGAGAGATACAGCCATCCTCAGAATGCTTATGTTCCACAACAGAAGTAAAATAATGAACTTACAAAGAAATTATTGGTGATCAAGGAAAAACTCTTCCTCTTTCTCTCAAGAACTCTTGATATTTGTGTGGGTTACTGACATAATAAATTAGCTTAGACCCTATTCCTTGGGCACCCCAACTGCAGTATGCTACCAGTGGGTGCATAGTCTTTTTGTGCAGACCATTAGTATTTAAAAGTGGTGGTGTTCTTTGTGGAAATTTCACAGGTTTCTCCAAAGCAATCTTATTAAATGTGTTCCTGTAGTTTAATTTAAATCTACATTGTTTCACCTACATGCATGCTTTTTTTTATGTTACTTTTCTGTTAAATGAATCCTGACTTGGAAAGAAAACATACAGGGAAGGACTGGTCAAGATTCTTTTCAAATGTTTAGCACATAGGAATTTCAAGGGCTATTAAAAGAACCAGAAGTCATCCAGTTGAAGCAGGACGGTGTCCGAGAATGCCAATACATTTTTTTACTATCATTTAAATACTCAGTGCTTTAAAAAATGCCTTAGCAAAACTGCATGGAGTGTGTTCCAACAGATGCCAGGACAGCTTAAGCAGTCTGCAACTAAAAGTCTTAAAGACTACCCCAAACTCAAATCTAAGGCAAATTTAGACATTTCACCTTCCAAGTGTTACTGATAGCTTTGCTAAGAAACTTGCTAAAGGTATTTGTCCTTTTAGCCATGCCAGTTGTTAGAGGTATCCAGGCATGGAGGGCTCTGTGTCCCAGGGGCAATATTTCCTGTTGTAGCTAAATAGGTGAGTGCAGGACTGCTGTGTCCCCAGGGCCAGCCAGTGAGGAGCGTGGATTCCCCAGAGGCGTGTGTGCATGCACACGCTCACGTACAGAAAATGCACGCACAGCTGGCCCTGTGTCCTGGGTTAGGCCAGAGGGGTCAAAATCTAGGAAGTGATCTGTGCTGCAGGAATGCAGGAAGGCATACAACTTCCTTCCTGCGAGAGAGAGAGCCAATAATCAGGTAGTTTTAAGAATTGATAGGTAGGTAAACCAATTAAAAAGTTGGTCCGCCTTCAAGGAAAAAAACATATATAAGCAGAGACTTTCTGACGCTCTTCCTCTTTGGACCTGCTGCTGCTGTGTAGAGAGGAGCAGCTCCTGCTTCTCTCACTGGTCAGGCCCCCCCCTACCTCCTTCCGAAGGAGGGATGGGGGGGGGAAGGGAGGTTTTACGGCAGCCGTGCCGCTGCAGCCGGGCAGGCATGGGGGAGGAAACGATTGGAATTTTCAACAAATCCAGCTCAGCCGGTGTGTCAGCTACACAAGAGGGAGAGCCGGGCCAGGCAAGGACCGGGCCGGACTCCATCCAGCTCGGGCCAGGCCCTGCCCTGTCACCCCGGGCCCAGATGGCCCCAGCAGGCCGAGCCAGCTCCGCAGAGCCAGGCACAGAGACTCTGAGAGCTTCTGGCATCCAGCTGGGACCTGTTCAAACAGCCCGGCAGGGAGCACGGGATCGTCACACTGCCAGAGAGAGAGAGACAGAGATTAACTCTCTCCATGCCTGGACTAAACTCACAGACATCCATCCTTCCTCGCAGAGAGAGGAACGAGTGAAGACATCTACATAGTGCAGCACAGAGACTTTACAGTCAGTGAGGAAAGCAGAACTGATACCTAGAGGGAGGTGCATGGGAAGTTGCTTCAAGAGTGAAGCTGAAAACTCTTTTGGAGAACCATGGTTGGGGACTGAGCTAATAAACTCTCTGTAATATATGAAGATATAGTCCAAAGGGGGATGTGAAGTTCTTATTGCAGCCAATGAACTGAAATACCTAAGTACAGACAAGTAAGTGTTGAAAAAGTACAGCCTGATGAGAAACTAGCACCAAGAGAGAGGAGAGGCTGTGATCCAGAGCCCTGGTCCCGGGGAGAATGCTAGAGAACCTGAGTTGTCAGGAGAACCTGTGTTGCTAAGCTCAGAAGAAGGGATTTTCTTTGTTGCTGCAATTGAACTGGACATCCTTAAAACAGGTACCCTGTAGACTGTTCATAACCCACCATAGTGGCTGTGGGAAGGCTACTGGTGTGGGAGAGATCCACCATTAAGCTGGACTTTACTCCGGGCGGTGGTTAATGGTGAGGCAGAAGACCCATAAAAACTGTATTTTTCTTACAGAAGATCCATGGTGTAAGCAAAAGAAACTTCTCTCCCTAAATGAACTAGAACAAGAGCTGTTTCTGAGGCGGTAAACTGACTGGAGGTCAAAGTGTTGTCTTTTGTATGTTGTCAGGGAGAATGAAATGGAGAGGTGGGGAAAGAGGGGTGGTCTGGGGAGTTTGTTCTGGTTTTTTTCTTGAGTTTTTTTCCTTTTCCTTTTGTCTTAGATATATTAATAAAACTTCTTTGTACTTTATAAAGTTTGAGCCTGCTTTGCCTACTCCTAATCCTTATCTCACAACAAGCAATCAAGTAAATTTAGGTAAGTGTGCTGGCATTTAGCCACAAACCTGAATAGGCAAACTAAAACCACGACACCCTGCAGGGCAGCAGAGACTCAAACCAGGGCTTTTACTGGCACCCACATAAACACACAGAGCATTGAGGCAAGGACTGCATGGACAGCCCCGTCCTTTTCCTCCTTTCCAGCTCCTCACAATGGAAGTCCACTAGTGGAATTTTTGTAGAAACTCACAGACAAAGCTCTGTGTGCTCTCCCAGCCAATTTTAAATGCTCTGTGTAGTTTCTGGCCCCTAAATGCGTGAGCCCTCAAGATTCATGTTCTCACTCCAGTTGCTGGCACTTGGACCTTATTTACTTGCTGGCCAGCCTGACTTGAAATTGGCTTGAGTTCACATATACACACTCAAAATAGAAAGTGCATCCACAAAGACAGATATAGGGCTTAATGACAATATAGGATGGACTGTCATGGTCAAGGGCAGGACTTAGACAAGTGCACTGACCAGACAGACCTGCCCCATTTATCCTTTTTACTTGCTATTTTCCCTTACTTATTTCTCCCTTAGCCACTTTTATGCCAGTCTTCCTCCACATCTAATGCCTTCCCCTAAACATTTCATAGCATCTTGCTTATTCTCACAGTACTGTGGTAAGCTTTACACAATCCCAAAATGTTCTTCTTCCCTGCATCCCATGATAAATCCCATATCCCTTAAGGCAATAACCTTTAGTTTTCAAGGTGTTTTTTGGGAAGAGTTTCTTCTTTGACTCATCTTGGTAGGTTTCACACTGGGGGAATATGGTCTAATTGACAGTTGTAGGAGTAGCTGATTCACATGCTCCATTTTTGCTGTTGAGGTTCTTAGGGTTGACCTGTTGTTTTGCTTCTGATCCTTGCTGGATCTATTTCTGTTATGGTTAGCTTTTAATCAGATAGCCTAACACTGGTCTCCCAGGGGCCTAGTAGCACTTGTCAAAACTGGATCTAGGTCTGTTTGGATTTTTGGCCATCTGATACGAGCATCCAAAAGATTGAAATTAGCTGAGGATATGAAATGCACAAATGCTTTGCTACTGCTTCTCAGTCTCCTGGAAGTTTGGTATTGGAGAGTTTTGTCTACTACGTATCTCCTATTTAGTTTTTAGACCAATGTTTCTGGAAAGGAAGAGTGATGTGTGTTCTTACCATGTGTTAGATACATACTCTGTACTTCAAACTTACACTGCTGGATGTGTCAAGCTCATACATCTAATGAAGGCAAAGCTCAGGCATGACCAAAACGAAGTAGTGCTAGTTACTCTGCTGAACTGGTATCTGTGCTTGTCACAAAATCCATTTGAGGTAGCACAGCACAGGGATGCATAATAATAGTAAACACCTCTGGAGCATGAACCGTCTCACATCCTACTTCTCTGTGGTCTGGTCCAGAAAAAGAGATGTCTGATAATAGTGGTCAGAAAGTTCCAGTTTGAAAAAGGCAAAAAGAATCATATTACTCTCATTCTAAACAAGGCTATGTCTCCAAGGTAGACTAGAAGGCCAATTGTTAATCTGAGCTGCAGGCATCAAGATACTGCTCAATTCCTTTGCAAGGTAGCTGAGCAGGCAAAAGACACAGAGCCACAATGTATGTTAGTCAATATCTGGCTATCTGACATCGGTATTCAGAAAACCTGGCATGTATTATTTCTACTCTCAGAGCCCAGGAGACAGCTAACACTTGAGGCTTTGCCAAGTTGTTCTTCTCAGGAAGAGAAATAGATTATATGATTTGAAGGTTGTAAGTTTATGTGTGTGTATGTGCAGTGCTGTTTATTTACACAAAACATGTAAAACAGAGCTTGTTTGCTTGAGCAGAGTGGAAACAAAGTGCAACAAGCAGCTATTTTGCTGATGTTTTCAAGTCTGCCTGTCTAGCAAGTACTGTACTAAAAAAAAAACCCTTAAAATTCAAAAAAACAACACCCAGAAAACCCCACACAACTCTCTCCTGCACAGCATTTTTTTGCTGTTTTTTTTTCCTGCTTTTTCAGCTGTTATGTAAAAGACCTAATGTTCCTTTATTACTGAAACTGAAAGGAGGGTATTCAGCCAAACTCTCAGCCTTGATTGCAGCCAAATGCTGAATGCTTAGCAAGTAGCTCCATCTCAGACATAAAATTTGTTGGACAAAAATGCTTATACCTAAAATACAACTTTTAAAAAAAGTCTTTATGTGTACTATAATACCTTTATTAACTTTCTGGACAGTGCAGTTTGTTCCCAGGTCATGCTGTATGGCATCTAAGGACTCTTGCCCTTTACTGCAAATAGTTCTTGTCAGATCTTTCCCATGGACAGGTGTGAGCTGCTTTAAGATCTGTCTCTCAATGGTTCTGCCAGGTTTCCACTTTCTTTGGGGCAAGAGTGTTTAGATTAAGACCATCCTGGGTTTTGGTTGTAGCTTTCATTCTGCCTTCTAAATGTTGCTTTTCTTCTCTAGAAAGCTTCACTAGGTTTTCATGTGGTGTTTTATCACCCTGCTTCATTGGTATGAGTCACCTGTATGAGTCAGCTAGAGCTGAAAAAAACTATCTTCCTTAACTCCTGAAAGCTTCTGAGACTACTTCTAAGACCGTGTTGTTTTGTTCACAACTAGTAGTTCATGTGTGTACTGTTGCTTGCAAAAACTAATCTGAGATTGAATTGCACTGGAGTTCTATATGGAAATAATACAGTGGGAGATTTATCCTAGAGCTTTCCCTTTACCTCAGTCTTCATTCTTCTTGTCACTCCTTTTGTTGAGTTGCCATCTGGTCACAGTCCTCTGTCATCAGTTTGTTTCATTACCTCATACCTTTGATTTTGTGCTAGTTACTTGAATATTTATTTTATGATGCATTGAAAGAGATGTGGAATATATGAAGTGAAAGTCAGTGACATGAAAATACAACAGGACTTCACTTCTGTGTATATATATAAAGTTTGATAACTCAATTATCAGCTTGTAATGGGTAGAGTTCACAAGAGACATAATAGAGTGTGTTATGATATAGCAAAAAAATGATCAAAGTATATACTGAAGTATACTCTGTGCCCCTGTCACACATCTGCCATTCAGCCAGTTCTCAGTCCACCTCACTGTCCCCTCATCTAACCCACACTTCCTGAGCTTTCCTGTGAGGATGTTAAGGGATTCAGTGTCAAAAGCTTTCAGAAGTCAAGGTAGAAAACATCCACTGCTCTGTCCTCATCAACCGAAGCCAGGCATGCCGTCGTAGGAGGGTATCACGTTGGTCACACATGGTTTCCTCTTTGTGAATCCATGTTGTTTCCTCCTGATAACCTTCTTTTCCTTTCCATGCTTAGAGGTGCTTTAGATACTGGTGCACAAGGGTTTACTTGTAAAATACATAGCACTGCATTTTTGTTAGGATAGGCACTTCATAATTAGTGGGCTACAGTTATTTTTATTGAAATGTAAACCTTGGCGATTTGTACTGTGCATACTGCCATATGTAAATGGATTCTTGTGAATAGTTTAGTTGATTGGAGGAGGAATGTATTATCATATAATCTTAGAAAATGCTGAGTTGGACGGGACCCATCAGGATCATCGAGTCCAATGCCTGGCCCTGCACAGGACACCCCAAGAGTCACAGCATGTGCCCGAGAGCATTGTCCAAACACTTCTTGAACTCTGTCAGGCTTGGTGCTGTGACCAGTGCCCAGCCACCCTCTGGGTGAAGAACCTTTTCCTGATGGCCAGCTGTGGTAGTTTGAAAGCAAATCAGTGAGAGACTCAAAGTCAGAACTACAATTTAATAGAAAAATTAAAATAAATGCAATAGTACAAAAACGCTGACAGAGTCAGAATACAACCTGACACCCTGTCGGTAAGGGTATTGGTAGTAGTCCACTTAGAAGGTGGCTGCAGTCCTCTGGGAGTGATAGATGTGGTTCTGTTGAAGCAGTGATCCTGTGAAAGGTGTAGTTCTCCTCTGAAGGTCCAGTGGTGGTGTAGAAGGGTCTGGTCTTCCTCTGGGAATCCAGTGGAAAAGCTGACTTGTGGTGTTTCAAATTCCAGTTTATATCCAGATAGGGATGCATTGGTCCCTCACCCTGGGTGGAGCATCTCACAATGGGATGATGTAGTTTATCAGTGGGACTCAATGGCCCATTAACTGGAGCCATTAGGGATGAGCAAAGCAAAATGCCCCACCTGGCTCCAAGGGCTGGCCCATTAGAAAACATGTCCCGGAGCCATCAGGGATGAGCCAGGAACACTGCCCCACCTGGCCCCAACATCCCATGAAGATGGTGATAGAATACATACCATTGTAACCTAAGACACCAGCCTAAACCTCCCCTGACACAACTTCAGGCCTTTCCCTGTAGTCGTATCTCTGGTCATAAGAGTGAAGAGATCAGTACCTGCCCCTCTGTTTTCCCTCATGAGGATGGTGAAGACTGCAATGAGTTCTCCCCTCAGTCTCTTCCAGGATGACCAAACCAAGTGACCTCAGCCTCTCCTCATGTGGCTTCCCCTCCAGACCCTTCACCATCCCCATGGCCCTTCTTTGGAGGTATCCAAGGCCAGGCTGGACCGGGTACAGAGCAACCCCGCCACAGTCAGAGGTGTCCCTGTCCATGGCAAGGGAGTTGAACTGGATGAGTTTTAATGTCCCTTCCACCCAAACAATTCTGTGATTCTATGATTCTGTGAAGTGCAGCAAATACAAGACATTACAGTCAGCTACTGTTTATTTACACAGTATTTTATAGGTGGAATTGGTTAAGAGCATAGTTAACCTTTTGTCCCAAAGCCATGAGCATGATACATCTAATTTTATCTTTTGTTCCCAAGTAATTTAATGTTTTTTTAATCAAGTCCTTCAGAGCTGAAAATCAGAGTTTTGTAATTTAAAATATAAGAGAAGATTGGGAGTTTTCAAGTTTCTTTCTAATTATAGTTTGGCATGTTTGTTGCTGCTGTTAGCATTCAATCCCATAATCCCATAGCAATGCAAAAGTCTGCTTTTAATTAGAGTGTTATTTCATGGAATGTAGTAGAAACTGTTAAAACTTTGGTGAAATACAGATTGGTTTCCTAGTGTCAGGTTGGAGGATTTAAATTGCTGTTTTGTAGCGATGTGGATGATGCCAACAAATTGTCAGTGGAGGTGATTTGTTGGGATTGAATCACTGACTAGATAGGAAGATGTAAAGTCGAGAGTTTGTAAGTCATGTTATTTTCTATGTTGATTTGACTTCAAAATGCAAATTACTAGGAACCACGAAATGCACAATTTATTTTACAAAGGAAAAAAAATAAATGTAAGGGAGAGTAATATTTCATGGAACTATAAAATGCTTTCAGATGGGAGGGAGGGACCTTCATGACCATCTAGTTCCAACCTCTCTAACATGGTCAGGGAAACCTTCCACTTGACGCCAGGTTGCTCAAAGCCCCATCCAACCTGGCCTTGAGCACTTCCAGGGATGGGGCACAGCTTCTCTGGGTGACCTGTTCCAGTGCTTCAGCATACTCACAGTAAAGAATTTCTTCTTAATCTAAACCTGCCCTCTTTCAGTTTGAAGCCATTCCCCCTTGTCCTGTCACTACACGTCCTTGTAAAAAGTCCCTCTTCAGCTTTCCTGTAGCTCCCTTTTGGTACTAGAGGGTGCTCTAAGGTGTTGCCAGAGCCTTCTCTTCCCTAGGCTGAACAACAATTCTCTCAGCCTGTCTTCATAGCAGATTGTGCTTCACAGGTGCAGCACCTTGCACTCAGCTGTGTTGAACTTCATGAGGTTCTCACAGCCCCACCTCTCAAACCTGTCAAGTTCCCTCTGGATCCCTTCCCTCCAGTGTGACAGCCCCACACAGCTCGGTGCTGTTGGCAAACATGCCGAGGGTGCACTTGATATCCTTGTCACTGACAGAGATGTTAAACAGCACCGACTCCTGAGGAACCCCAGCCCTCACTGCTTCCCTCCTGGACCTCGAGCTGTTGATCACAACCCTTTGAGTGCACCCATCCAGCCAGTTCCTTATGCACAAGTGATCCATCTGTCAAATTCATGTCCCTCTGGTTTGAAGACAAGGATCTTGTGTGGGACAGTGTCAAATGCTTTGAGTCATCATACTATTGCAATAAGTACTTCATTTGGCAGTATAGTTTTCTTGGTTTTATGAGCTTCCTTCCAGTTAAATTTGGCAAATATGTCTAGATATTACTAATTACTATTCCAGTGTTTCCAACTTGACTAGTTTATTTTTCTAAAATCTGTTGAATATACTGTGTTTTGCATCAGTCATATTGTGCACTGCTTAGGGTTTCTTTTTCTTTTTTTCTTTTTAAAGTTTTAGTCAACTGCAAGTGGTTCTATCTGCATACTTCAGGACAATCCAGGCTCTTGTTGAGCTGGAATCCATAAACATAATTAACATGATGATGGTGTTGTGGTGTAATTAGGTTCATTAACAATATAAACACGAAGGGAGTGCTTTATTCACAGGATATGCTAGCATGTCTTTAATTGTATGACTGTGATTTGTCTATTTAGAACTTTTCTTTCAAGTGATTTGATTTTTCTTAAAGACTGAGATTCTTAGTGTGAAAGGTACGTATATATGTTTCTTCCAAGCAAGTATGGAGGGACATGGTATGTATATTGTCTGGAGAGAAGGATTTTTTTCCATCAGTTTTTGTTTCTTCAGAAGGAATGGTATTTCAGTTTTGAGAAATTGTTTGAAACATAAATATAAAGGCACATGTAAATGAAATGTATTTTTAAATTTTTGTTATGTCTTTAACTTATTTTAGTATCTCTTGTGTTTTTTTAAGCAAAATTAAAAAATTCACCTGGTCTTCTCTTGCACTTGTGTTAAGTTAAACCTAACACCTCAGCATTGTTTTGGTGACTCCTTATCTTGTTTCCACTGTCGTTACACTTGCAATTTGCAACCATTAAAGCATTAGCTAAAAGAAACATACTGGCTGAGGATGGCCAAACTCTGGTTTCAATGAGCAGCATTAAATTATGCCCACATTGATTGAAAGTACCTATCTCCATCTAATACTCTTGTTTGTAGCTTACTTTTACCAGACTGATTATTAGAACACCCTTGCCTGAGGAAAGCCTGATCCATCCCCCTCCAGGACTCATCAATAACTGTATTTATTTGGATAGTCCTTAGTGTTTTAAGCAAAGCACCAAAAGTCATTACTGCCTCTCAGGTTCTGATTGTGCTGTGGCTGAAATTATGCCAGCCTGTGACAGTCAAAACAAAAGGCCTGTGTTTGGTTATCAAACGCTGTTGTATTGGTACTTCTTTAACTTCCAAGCCATTTTGATCATTCTTGCAACCATTTTTACTGTCATTTTTATTTCTCCATGTTGTGTTATGCAATTATGGATCAGCAAGGAACTATAGCATGGTTGTGATGATTTTTTACTGGGTTTAACATACTTTGATTTACCTTTTGATGAAGCTTGTGCTTTCTTGGAATTTTTTGGTGTTACAGCAGGAAACAGCAGTCGTTCTGAAGCTTTTGGCAGGTGCTTGATGTGTGTGCAGACCCCCGAGCTGAGCTTGTGAGTGTGAGGATTGCTTGGTTAATGTGGCAGTGCTGCTGCCCTCCTTGGGTCTGTGTAGGCTTATTAGGGAATTAGTATCTGGTAGTACTGGGATTAATGAATTACAGGTATAGTATTAGTTCCCTCTTCTGTTTGCTTTCCTACAGGAAGGCTGATTTCTGGCACAGAAACAAGTACCTAGAGAGCTGGTGATATCTTACACTGTCCCAGCTGTCTTTGAGGTGGATAGTTGCTGGATTTCCGGTCGGCAAATCCTATAACAGGATTTTGGTACTGGTGACATGACAGGCTTACCCAGATTCCTTATGCTTCCCACCGAACTAAAAGGGATTAGTGCCTATTGTGTGTGGTTCTGTGCGAAGGGCTCACTGCAGGCTCAGTGTTTTGCAACCCAAATGAGTGGTCCGGCTTTCCTCACTAGCACCAGCCTTCCTGAAGTCCCTTTTGCCCCAAAAAGTTTTCCACCACAATGAGCCGAGTTAGTTCACTGGGGCATCAGGTAAGTGCCAGAGCCTGAATGCTGGATGGGAGCATAACATTCATGTTGAGGTTTTAAAACTTCACCTAGGATTCTTTTGTTACTGTTCTAAGTCAACCTTAGTGCTTCACCACTATTTTGTTGACTTTTTTACAGTAGTCCTATAGCTGCAGTTGACAAACATTTAAAGCATTAGCTGAAAGAAAATGTTGCAATTGAAATTTTAGGATTTAACAGAAATTCTGGTCTAAAAGAATATGATGATCTAGATGAAAGCTCATTTGTATTAAGTAAGAATATGGAATGTCTTTTAGCTAATTGAATAATCAAATGCCTAATAAAGTTTGTGCATGGTTCCACATAACTGAGTTATTCAGTAATTCTTCAATGTCTACCTGCTACGTAGGCAGACATTTCTTTCATCTTAATGATTAGATAGTGCTATCTTCACTTTATCATACTGTGTGGGTATTTTGGGTTTAAGGTACATTAAAATGAAACAGTAAGAAAAACTGTGAAATACTCTTGGGTATACGGTCCCCACTCAGGCATTGCGAAGTCAGCCACTCCTTGAAGGCTGATGTGGATGAAGAGTTCACCTACAAAACACAGGCTCATTTGGTCTTGTAGAGCCTTATCACCTTTATCATTCCTTCCAATTTGGGGGATGAAAGGTGAGACTTTCATGGTTTTTTTTTCTGGATCCTGGTTGTCTGATAGGAGCATCATGAGCGTGACATTTTATCAGTTCTCTCTAGAAGTGTCTAGGATATGCTATCCTTGCATTTTGATGGTTTCCATTTTTACCATTTCTTTTCAGCATTAATTAATCCAGCATCTTCTAATTCACAGATCAACAGCAACAATCAATCTGTGTGGTATAAGACATTTAATTTCTTGTCTCAGCAGTTCTTACTGGCCGCAGTGGAACTGTTAGACTTAAGGCATTCTGTTTCTGTTTGATAAAGTTTTGACAATATAGTAATTGATATTTAAAAAAAAATGTGTAATCTGCAAAGATTACATGTCGAGGATGTGTGATGAATCACCTCTGTATTTCTAAAAAGGAAAATATTGCTTAAGCAAGGCATTGGCAGTCCTGTTAGAATTCATATGAAGTAATGCTGTGTTCAGTGTAACATCCTCCTGAATGTATCATGCATGGCAACAAATAGTTATTTGTGGAATGAGAAAAGGTGTTCTGATCTGTAATCAATATTACCGCTTTTTTAGACCAGTCTTGGAATGAAACATTTTTCTAAATTTTAACCCTAGTTCAACAGTAACACTTTTAAGAAAAGTTTTCTGAATTGTAAGAGAAAACCCCACCAAAATACCCTAGAGAATTATCTTACATGTTTTTGCCCATTTCAATTATTTGATTACGTCAGCCAGAAGCTGGAGATCTAAAAGCTGCCAAAGACTCATTTGAAACATGAAAGTAGCTGTTATAGACCATAATAATGGTTTCAAGTTCACTGTGTCCAAAATGTTATATTTTTTGTTGCAGGAAAGGTGTTTAAGCTTTAAAGTTAGAACACTGCATAGCTAGATCATGCTAGTATGAAAAGACATTTGAGCTAAGGTTTAGTAACCCTGGGAGACAGGGCTGCCTTGTTGATAGCTCTTTATGGAGGTAGAAGAAGAATATTTGCAAGTCACTGAGCTTTTGACAAAGTGACTTAGGGTAATGGCATTTGCTCTCTCTGAAGCAGTTTAAAAGCAGAGACCTTCAAATACCCGTGACTAAAAATATTGCGTGATTCGGTTTCATTCTGAGAAGAAAGGCAACACCTGGCAAAAGAACCCTGTTAATATAGTGAAATATAAGAGCTTTCTACATCTAGTAAATGTTTTGGCTCGAATACATATAATACCTGTCATTATAAAATACTCACTCATGTATATACTCTCAACATTGTTCAAAACAGTATCTGTGCAAAAATGCTGTGTTTCTTTGTCATAATTTACAATATAGACTGTTGAATTAATCAGGTCAGTAAGACTTAGTTAAGATGATGCTGAAGTCTACATAGAATGCTAATGATTTTCAATACAAGGTCACACTGATCAAGAGTATGAGAAGACTTGTGTATGTATATATATATTTATTTCAGTATCATTGGCAGGAGAAATGTTGGGGTGAATCACCCAGCTTACCTGAGTTTTGTTCTTTGTGAGTCCATAATGAACTATGTGTATTTAACTTTTAAGCCATTTGTACTGTACGTGTTGCTGCATAGTTCTCAAGGTTCTGTGTAAAATTTCACAGAAGATATTTCATATTGAAAAAACACAACAAGGCCACAGTTTCACAGTTGGCTTAAGCCTATGGTTCAAGTCTTGCCTTATACCCAGCACTTGGCTTCTTCTGTTTATCTTTAGTGCTGGCACTGGTGCTTTTGATGTAATCAGTTGAATGAAGGTTTGATGAGCCTGAAAATTGCCACAGAGGATGGGAGCAGGTTTTTTTCTGGATTAGGGAGCTATGTGGCATAGTGGTGTGAACACAAACACAGACAGAGGAGGTGCTTGGAAATAAGCAGAAGTCCTTTTCACTGGAAGAACTGAGTTGGATGCAAGTGAATTGTACAGGTTCTAAAGTGATAATTCTAATAAATATCACTCAGAAGATACACTGAATAACAGCAAATCCAAGAGCTCATTACCATTGAAATAACTTATCCATCCTCTGTGCAGTGTTGTCCACATCAGGTTATCCCTGCATTTGCACTTCTTTGCAACTTGCCTGTTATGTTTCAGCTTGTTAGAACAACTTCCAAAAGACATGAATAAAGGAGTGCTAGGGCTGGTGCAGAGGACAGGGCTGTATGCCCATGGCTATGAGAGAGAGGAGCAAACTCAGCAACACTGAGTTCAGGTTGAAATTGTATGTGTTACTGAGCCACAGATTCACTCTCAGCCCCAGGAAAGGAAAAGGGGAGATTAGTTCCTGCCATAAAAAGTGGGAAGGAAGGGAAGGTGTTGATTCCTTCTTCTGGTGGTATTTACTCTGTGCCTCATCTTGCTTCAGCTGTATCACTCGTGGCTCTTCTGCATTTAACCTGCAGCACAGAAAAGTTAGCTGATTAGTTTTGCTTTGAGGACTTTTTGGTGGATTTAGCAGGAGAGGAGGCAGGTGAAAAAACTGAAGTAGGAAGTTTGACTTCCTGCTCTTGTAGTGTTAGTACTAGTCATACTGATATGGTCTGGATAGTAAAATTGAGGGATTGCTGAAAAATTTTCAGAAAAAAAAATGCTACAAGAGGGAAATAATGTGCATAAAAGTGTAAGAAATGTGAAATGAAGCTCATGGGGGGAAGACCTTTTACATCTACTGATGGGATCTAGTGCAGTTATTATCAGTGTTTGAGGAATGCTGGGTCCACAGAAGTCACAGCTCAGTGCTGCAAAAGGACTGTAAGGATGATGTTAGGGACTGTCAGGAAAGGAAATAGTGAATAAGCACTATCTCTTGCCTTAAATATGGTTTTAATCTCAGAAGGAATAAAATGTTTGACAGAAATTACATGGAAAATATAAAATGGTGAGTGAAATGAAAAAAGCAAATAAAAAAATATTTTTTCTGTTTCTTCCCACAGAGGAAGCTTGCATGCAATTTTTGAACAAACAAAAAGCAAATTATTCTTCAGATATGGGCAGTTTAGTGTGTAGAAGTTCTTACCACAGGATGTTAATGTTAAACTTTTATCAGTTCAAAGAGTGACTGAGCAAGTTTGTAGAAAAATACTTCACTAAAGACTGATAAATACAAAGATTTTATCTGTGGCCCTAACAGCAAGTTGTTGCAGACTGGGCCAGTGTTTGGCTGTTGTTTGGTTATTCCTGTACTCTTTCCAAGATGTCCACTTTCAGCCACAGTCAGGAATAGGATTATGGACAAAGTAGATGCAACTTTGATGTGACTCAATGTAACTGTTCTTCTGTTAGCAGAACTCAAAGTAGCTACATTGATTGTCAATATAAATTTTGTTTTGGAGAAAATTAAGTTATTATGTGTAAATGGCCTGAGTACATCTAGACTTTTTCTTACTGGACGTTAAGGGACTGCACTTGGCATTGATAATGTTTGAACACTTGAGGCAAGAAAAAACATTTTTGAGGGTAAAAATTTGCAACTGTTGATTATTATACCTCTACAGGTAGAATAACAGTTGTGCTATTTTATATTAAAATTGTAGAAGACAGGTTAAATCACATATGCAAAGTGATTTATATACTCAATACACCAAGTGTTGAGAGTTGCAAATTCATGCAAAGACCTTGGTCAGTGTAGATTCCTGAATAAAGTCTTGTGTCTGTAGATAAGAAGTTAATATGTGTGGGTTTGGAAGTGACCAGTAGTATATAGTAAAAAGTACAAACTTGGTGTTATTTTTCTAGAAAATATTTCTGTATTAGTCCTTTGTTGTGAAGGCTGTTTTGAAATGGTGAACGCTAAAGGCCGTAGGTATTCTCTCTCTAATGATTATTCACTTGGACATGCCACGTACAGAATAAAGAAGAAATAAACTTGTACCTTATTTTTGAAATGTATACAGAAGTTATGAAGGTGTTCTGAAATGTTCCCTTCCTACTCTCAGAAATGTTTTTGGTACTCATCCAGCTCTTTACATTTTTAAAATAAAATTTCTAGTCTGGTATATTCTCTGTTTTGCATGAATCAGATGTGCATTAGTAGTTCTCACTGTTTTAATTAGAGTGGCAGAGTTGTCAAATCCTTATCAAGGCAGACTGAGGTGGAGAGGACAAAACAGAATAAAACATCACATCTCATCTTAAATCTTAGGTGATTATGACTGTAAAGTCATAATCACATAATTATTTTAGCCACCTACAGAATCTTCTAACATAGATGGTAGTTCTATGTTAAAAGTAAAAACAAGCAAGGAAAATATTTAAATTCCAAAAGGAGAATGTACAGGTTTTCAAGCTTTGTAAGGAACTTAAAAAAGGAGGGTATGTAATCCTACATATTTCTGAAGTTGTTCTTTTTTAGGAGGTATGTTTTTTAAGTAAAAAGCTGTTAAGTAGGTGCAACATAATTTTTGACAACAATAGCTGTGTAACTGTAGTATATGTGAGACAGATGGAGGGTGGGGTTCACACAAAACTGGACAAACCCTTTCAGTACTTACTTGGTTTTGAGGTTGCTTTATATATGTGTGGTATACATTTTATACTTATTTTATAGAAATAGAAGGGCTGGGTGTACATATAGAATTAATGAAATCATGGCAGTGTTTTGGAGCTCTCGTTTAAGAGAACCAAAGCCAGAATTTTTCTGTTGCGAGAAGAGTACTAATTCTTGGAAAATTTCTTCTATTCTGTTGTCTTTCTAGTTGTATCATTTACTGAATTAACCTCAGGGCTTAATAGCTTTAGGTTGTAATCCTGATTTTAAATTTGCTTAAAAATTAAGGATTTAAAAAATTTAGAAGTTCTCTTCTAGTTTTAATTCAAGCTTTTGCGTCTGTTAGTTGAGAAATTTCTAGCTACCCTATAGCCTGTTCCTACAGATGAATGGGGTCCATTTTAAATCTAATTAGATTCAGCTTCTGCTTTCCTGTTTTCATAACTGGTGTACAAATTCCATTCTCTGATTCTTGCATATGGTAGCTGACATCACATTCATGTTGTCACTTGTGTGTGTTTCAGATCTCTCTTTTGATTTCCCAGGTTAGTTTCAATCTCTCTCACAGAAATGTGACTACAGTCTTGCAAGTAACTTCAGTCTGTGTTTGCCATAGTACTGCCAGAGTTCCTGGTTGCACCCACACACTAATTTATTTACTGAATGCAAGAATGCCATTTTCAGTGATGCAGTGTTTGTCCAGAGCTTTAGCAATGCTTTAAAATGCTGAAAATCACCTTTGTAGAAAAATGTTATACCGCTGCTTTTTTTGTAGCAATAGGAAAAGGCATTTTTATAAGCTTAAGTTGTGAAGTTTTTTATAGATGTTAATAGTGCCTTATCAACAGCTGAGTTCCTTTTCACCACTGTGTACGTGTAGCACATGCTGACTGAATATTACACCCACTTGTCCATATTTTTTAATTTTTTTTTTAATCTGAATGACAGTTCATGAGCAGTGCTGAAGAGTAACATTGTACTCAGCCAGACCCATTTGCAACTTGGAAGGCAAGTGGGGTGACTTTGGATTTAGGGTATTGTGTAAGTTGTGTGACTCTGCAAGAAGGGCGAAAGAAAATCCTCATAAAAGCACAGTTAATTTTTCTGTTTTGCTAGACTCTTTCTCACAAAATTCAAGGTTATCTTTAGCCTGTTTTTTGCACAGACTTTTCTACGGTTTTGTTACAAAGAGCCTCCTTTCTTAATCAGCTCATTGACTGTCAGGCCTTGCCCATGATGCTCAGTTTTATTTAAAAAGAACTCCTTTGATTTTGGAGGGAATGTAATATTTTGGCAAGTGACTTAAACTCCAGGCTTTGTTTTGATGTACGTGTACATTCAATAATTGTACCCACGTCCAGGAAATGCAATGATTGTGTTTCTTATAAGAACATTTTTTTAATCTTAAGTATAAAATGAGAGTCTGAATTGGATGCCTTCACATTATATTTCTCTAGTACAGCAATTTCTCTCCCCTCATACCGTAGTTTAAGAGGGCAAAGAATCCATAATACAAGCAGTAAGTCCTTCAAAAGCACTGAGCTTTTTATGTTCAAAGGTGGCATCTCCACTTTCCTGCTGAAGCTCCCTGGTTGTGCTGATAAGGCTTCCATTATCTGTAGTGATCTGGCCTTACTGTGTGGGTAGAGGTGTCATGATGAGACTTGATGGGGACTCCCGGGAGCCGTGGGCTGAGCATCCCTTACTGTGCCTTCAGTGTGCACCCAGGCAGGTTGTGCCTGGGGAGCTGTGCCTGGAGCTGGCTGTGCTCTGCAGTGTGGACCTGCTCAGGCACTTTTCACACTTACTGTGCTCTTCCCAAATTCCCAAATTCCTGTGCCGGAGAGGAGCATGGGGATCTCACCCTGTGGAAAGCCGGTGGATCTGCTGGGCAGCAGGACATGGAGCTGAGCCCGAGGGCCTGGCAGCCAGCCTGCTGGAGAGGTCCTCCTGCAGTGAACATGGAGGTGCTATTCTGCAGCAGCTGACACTGAGGAAGTACTGAAAGGCACCTCCTGGAGAAATGAAGTCAAATCTATGAGCCTTTTTCTGAAGATTTCTGTGTTGTCTGTGTGCTGAAGGATCATTATTGCAACTACACATAATTGTGTTGTCCATCATTTGGATGGATACAGGCAAGAGAGTGGTTTCCTGAATTAACTTTGCAATGCAAACTGTTAAAATTACAGAATACCTTATGCTTTTATTAGATCAAATCACTTAGAAAAAGTGAATGTATCTTTGGGCTTAGAGCTTTTTCCTCAGCTCTAACAAGAACCAACTCACTGTCAGTCTGGTTGAACAACTCTGAGTCGGAATAGTAGTCTGTTTTTCACTCCCAGTATCAAGAACTATTTATTAGAAGATTGTTGCTATTCTTATCTTTAGGCCTTTAAAGTTTTTAACACCACCATGGGGCACTTGCAGGTGAAGGCTGAGTCCAGTAAAAAATGCCGTGTGACTTTATTTTGTATTTTGATGTTTGACTGTCCTTTTAAAGTTTTCGTGAAATGTTTCTTTATCCTACCATTTAGGATAACTTGTCCTTTTAAAATTACATAATTATTTGCAATGTTTCCAAATTATTGTAGATTAGGTGTGAGGAGTAAAAGTGATAACTGTTTAAGAGCTGTTTGTGCTATGAGTTAGATTTAAGTCTTTTTGAAGTTTGGCCTATCATGGCAGAAGTGTGCCCACATCTATGCTTTTCAATGTGGATTAGACCCTGTATTCAGACATGTTTTGATTTAACCGCAGGCCCTATACTGGGAGAATTGAGGGCAGATTCTGCTGTTTGGAAAGCAGACTTCCAAAACTGTCACTTGCTGTTCTATTCATACACTCTTGCAGCAGTAGTTTTTGAACTTTCCTGTCCTTTTTGCATGTTTATTTTAGGCAGTTGGTTCTGCAAAATATGGCCTCCTTTGGTTTGAATTGGTTATTGAGCTGTGAAAATGGGACCTGCAAGAGTGTATTTCTAAGAAAATATACTTTTTAGGTTACTTGCTGGTTTTATTTTTTTCATTATTTTGATTTAGAGGAAAAATATGAAAGAGCACATATGATGATAGCCACATTCTCTTTTTAACCTTAAGGATTTAAGTTCCTGCAGAGGAGTTTGTTCAGTCTTTGTAGTCACTAGTGCAGCAGCATACTTAATGACACAATCATTACATGCCCTTTTACTTTGATTTACAGTAAGTTTCAGCTTGTAGAAGATGAATTTACTAGCTTTTTTTAAGCTCATGCAATTTTACAGTAAAAAAAATTTCTGTAAAGTTCTAAGTTGAGCAAATTATTGTGGATAAGGGCGTAGTTCCTAATTGTTATTTGATCTGAGGCAGAAGAAGCAGGCAGAAGAACTGTTACTTTTTTTGTGGCCATAGGCTAAATAAAACTACCCTGTTTCAAATACCTGTGCTTTTCAGGTAGATTTCTTGGTAAATCTGGGGGTTTTAACAAGAGTTTCAGCAGTTTAGGCAGTCTGTTCATTTTTAGAATTTATCTTTTCCAGCAGCAAATTACTTCCCCCCAGTGAATTTCTTCCAGTGTCTTTCAAAGAGCAATGTAATTTAGGTTAAAAAACCAAAATGTCAGTGTATTGCTGGCATTGTAAGGATTTCTCTTAAATCTATATCCATAAACCTTTTTTAGGCATGGAATTATATGCTTGGTTATTTAGCCTTGCAGAACTGTCAGAAGCTGAAAAAAAATGTAGCAGCTCATTTCACGGTTGTTGCCACACCAATATTCTCTTCTATATTAAAAAAAAGTATGGCTCTGCAGGCCCTACCCCTTCACTTGTTCCTGTCCTGTCTCTTCCACCACTGGGAGTGGAGACAGGGCAGTGTGCAGCTGCCTTTCAGGTGATGAACTCAGTTTACAGTGCATATATGAGTAGGAAAATGCTGCAGTTTGAGCTCTCTCTGAGGTGCAGTCACATGTAGCACTAAGAGTACATGCATCCTGGTTCTCACTTTCTCTAGAAGAATTAAACAACAGTGAGTAGAGCATGGGAAGTAACACTGCAACAAACAAGTTACATTTTCCAATATTTCTACCTTTTCCTAAAGAACCATTCCTGCACAAACGTGCAGCCTGACTGCTGCATTTGAGTTTTAAAAGAAAATCCTTCCTAAGCCAGATATAAATATACAATTGATAGGTAATCTAAAGAAAATTGAAAGCTGTGCATTTCATTCAAACATGTTTTCAGGTAATTTTCTGTGTTTCTTAGAGGACATCTGAAATAAAATCGCACTCTATGATTCCTAAGGTCCTCATCCCCAGTATTTGTGTGACCCTGAAATCCTAGATTTGTTTTGTAAGGAGAAAAGAACAGAGTTTATTTCACTGTGGAGTCTACATACGTTTTGCACTGCACATTGATTCCAGTGCAGATTATTGCCATATTTTTTTAAAACTGTAACAGCAGTTCTGCTCACATTGTTTCTGGTTCCTGAGAATTCCCTCAACCTGAACAAAGTTTTGTTGCAAAATTTTATCATCAGTATGATTATCTTTTGCTTTCGTTATGTCTGACAGCTGTGCTAAAACACATCTGGAGCTTAGAAATTGTGTGGTGGCTGCATATCAAATCTGTTTTTTGAAAAGGTAAAAAACCTCTCAAAATCACGAATCTATTGAGGCATGTGTGTTGGTGTTGTGTGTGCATGTTCCTTTGCTTGTGTATGTGTGTATTCTTGACATTTTCATTTCCTTGCAGTACCCAGAGTGATGCTGCATTCTGGGCCTGCCTTTACATATCAGGGTTGGGGGTTTTAAGAACCCCATTTTGCAAATTAGTTTTTCATAGGCCCTTAACCAGCCTATACTTTGCAAAAGGGGACAGGGAGTGCTTAATTTTTGTCTACTCCTGACGTTTTGTGAGGAAGATTGGGGTTTACTTTCATGGGGATAGTGTATCACTTAACTGAATATTAAATACAATTACCAGAAATAAATGGCAAAACAGGAGGAGCAGAGGCTGAAGGGGCAAAACAATGTAGGGCTTTTTTGCCTCTCAATTGAAGTAAAATCTTTGTACCTACTCACTCCTCTTGCTGTGATCTCTACTCTTGAACCAAAAGCCTTTTTCATAGTGGAGGCTGTGGTACCTGCAGTTCCAGTCACAGTTCAAAACCAGGCAAGAAAACATGATTTAAGTTACATTTCTGACGTCTCTGTTTTCCTTTAATTGATCTAAACACTTTGAAGAGTCAGCAAATACAGGAAATAAATGAATGTATCTTCCTGTTTATATCTTATGTCTGTTTTCTGCTCTTGCTGGGCTGGATCAGCTGAAGTCTCTGTGTGAAGAGGCTGGAGTGAGCAAAGCCTTGAAGATCAGCAGAGAAGTATTCTTTGTCCTAGCATAGATTTGTATTTTACTCTACAGATGGGAAAAAAAATCCCAAACAAACACCAAATATCCACAGGGCTTAAAACCTACTTTATAATAACAGTTTTGCTTCTGGTCATTGATAATTAGGCAATATCTTTTGGAACCATTTAATATACATGTAATTGTGTGTTAGCACATAAGGTCGTGGGGTGCTTTTTCCAGTGGGACCTGACAGAAAAAAAAAATTAGGAAAGGTGGAGTAAGCTTCCTGAGGTTTACCATGAATTTTAAGTGCAAACTAGTATTTTATATTTAAAAAGCAGTTTTCATTTAAGGATTCATTCCTATTCATTTAGTTGTAATTTTTACAGTGATCCTACCATTTTGCCCAGTTGATCTTAAAATTCTTCACAGTACTGACAAATATGTATGTTTTTCATGTGCAATGGAACGTACACCTTTCGTGGAAGGTACAGCTGAGAATGCTGCTGAATGTTCAGACTCTGTGAGCAAAGATCACTCCGGTAATGAAGTTCTCATTTACACAAAGAAGCAGCTGCTTTCAAACTAGAATTGGTTCATTATTCATTTTTATAGATCTTAATGATTCATAAAGATTTTTTACTTTTTATTTAATGATAGACATAGGTAAATAGCAGGCATCTCTGAGAACAGCAGTTTGTATAGAAATAGCCGAAGGGAAAATTACTTTTTCATATTATTGGTTTAAGTTGCAGCTTGCTACAATTTTGTAGGATCTTTATTTGGATACATTCCAATCACCTGAAAAATAATAAATAACATTATAAAGTCCAGGTCTCTTTGCAGTCATAATAATGAAATGAAATTAAAACATACTGCACTGCAAAACTTAAGAAAATTTTGAATATATTGCCTTGCTACAAACACGTGGAAGACTTCTATAATGTATAAATTGCCTGAAGAAACTTCTGTCATCTCTAGACTGCTAAGCCAAAATCTGCTGTAAGCTTGGAGCTGTCTGGCCTACACTGATTTTTGGCTTCTGCAAATAGCTAGCAATGAAGCCCAGATCATTGATTTTAAAATTGTTCTTAATTATCTTTACCTGTTGTCACTAGGATATTTTTTAGTGCAGCTGTCTTCAGAGAAGTATAGTTTTTTTGATCAAAACTTAATTTTGTGACCTGTTTGGTTCATTTTATTCATATTCTGGGAGTGTAAATAGTTACCACGGGAATTTAAGCAGCCCTGTCTTTCAATTGTTATAATCTCCCCATAAAAAGGAAAATTGTTTTTAATAAAGTTTATTCATTTATTAATATAGCACTCATTCATTTTAAATCAAATATCTATTTTTACTAGTTGCCTAATGTGTAAATTGTCCCTATTTCTGCCATTGTTGTAAACAGTTGAAATCAACTAGGTTTCTAAGTTCTAGTTTCTAGTCTCCTCACCTTTCTAAGTTAGGTAGGTACATTTTATCTTCCTGGCATATGGCTTGAGAATTGCAATTATGAACACTTTTCTAATTTAGTCTGTGCTACCTAGTATTTAATGTTGATACTTTCTTCCTGCCAATGACAATTATTTAATCTTTAAACTTGAATTCTTATGGATGTGATGACTATTTTGAAGTCCCAGGTTATATTATAAATTGCATACATTCTTTTCAAGAGAGATGACACCTGAGTAGCATATTTGAGTCAAAGACAAAATTATTTTAGAGAATATGTCTTCTCTGCGTTCTTTTGCAAAGTGTATGTTTTGTGGGGCTGTCCAGTGTTAATGAAAGCAGAGGAGGAGTCTTTGTGTATGACTGGTAAATATTTTTAATTTCAGGTCTCTTTACAATTCTAGAATCTTACTTATTTAAAATTCATGAGATACATAATTTTTTTAATGTAAAATGATATTTTAACAGGAAATGTCATTTCCTTTTAGTGCAACTGATTAATCTACTTCTATTTAAAGATCTAATAACTCATACCGTAATCACATTCTCATTAGAAAATAAATAGACAGTTCTGGGGAGTCACAGTTATATGAGGTAGTCATAGAGGTAGGATGTTAAAAGCAAACAAAAAACTAATTAAATCTTTGTTTCCCTGAAGATACAAAGAAACTTATTTTGATTCTATTATGTGATGGAAGTATATGCATTTCTTCTCTTTCATTTTATCTTGGTGCATCTTGGTCAAAAAAGCTAAATCAGGCCCAGGTCACTATACTCATGCTGGCATTTTGGATGTCAAAATGGCAAATGAAATTCAGCCTAATAAATGCTGAAGCAATGCACTGAAAAATAATTGTAGCTTTTCATATAAAATAAAGGATTCTGAGGTGATAATCATTATTCAGGGAACTGCTGTTGAAATAGATGCTTCATAAATGCATCAGCTTTGTGTTCAGTAGTGATAAAAAGAGGCAAATACATGATTAGAAACAAAGGAGGAGACAACATGGTAGAAAATGTCATTATACCAAAATATACACCCTCCACACATTGCCTGTGGAATATTGCGTACAAAGAGTACAGCATGACAGGGTTCAGGGAAGAGTGAAGGGTAGGATCTTGAATCGTAGAGAAGCTTTCCTGTGAGGAAAGACAAAATTGAGTAGGACTCTTCAAGGCTGACAGATGGCAGAGGGTGTACAGTAGATGTCTCTAAAATTGTGTGCCAGGAAGAAGGTGACTGCAGAATGAATGTTCACGGGCTTTCAGGACAAGAATCAGAGGATATCAGTTGAAGCTGTGAGATGGCAGATACAGAACAAACACGAGGTGATGGTCTTTTGGAAAAGGTGCAAGTATGCTCTGGAATTTCATGCCATGCCATACGAGACAGATGTTAGAAGTTTCCATTTGCTCAGAGGGGAACTGGATAGATTTATGGAGTAAACATCAGGTGGGAGTTACTAAATACACAGGAATCCCATCTGGTGGCCTCTGGGCTGCCATTTTCTGGAGACCATGGAACTGTTTATGGGAGGAAGGATCCCTGTGTTCTTAGTTTGCTCTTATGTTTTTCCTTTGACATCTGCATGTAGCTGTTTTTCTAAATATTGGTCTGTGTGAATCACTGAACTGACCTAGAATAGCCTTTCTAATATCATTGTGCTCGAGTTCCTGCGTCTGCTCCTTTTTATGGGATTTCTGCTCTCAAGATAATTAATTTCAGTTAATGTTTTAACTTAAAGCAACTTTAAAGCATTTTGTTTGGAAGCAAGGCTGTATAGGTGAGAAAGAAGGTAAGACTTGACTCTAGTAATAGATTTTGGGTATTGGCTTTATGATATAGGGAAGAACTAGCTACTTGAAGTAAAAATTACGTTTCTGATTATGCAGATCAAGGATTTGAATCAGCTTTTGAGTCTTTCTCAGGTTGTCTGCACATACAGAATACGTGTAGCCTCCGTCTCCCACTCTCATATTTCTATTAAGAAATTCTTCCAGACCCCAAAAAAATTGCTTTAGACCAGTAGTTCTTTGCAAAATGTTACCTTTGAAGAAGTGTTCTGAGAGAGTCTAAGAGAGGTGAGGGAAATTAGACTTAGTTTTTTTCTTGTGTGAAAGTCTCTGCAGCATTTACCACCCCTTTAAATATGCTTGAAAGGTATTTTGTGTTACATCATTTTACAGTAGGCTGCCTAGCAAAGTTGTTTTGGTATTGAAAATGTATTTTGGGCATCATTCAGTGGGCTATTTGCTGTTTAGAAGTTTGAATGTGTCTCCTGATCTCATGCCTGGTGCTGAAACCTGAGTACCAGCATGGATTGGTTGCCCATGAGAGACGTGGTAGAATCTCCATCCTTGGAGATATTCCAAGTATGCCATCTGGAGATGGTTCTTGACAGCTGACTCTAGGTGGTTTGGCTGGAGCAGCAAGGATGTTGGACCAGATGATCTCCAGAAGTCCCTTCTATGATTGTGGGCATACACAGCTTGTATTCAGAGGAAAAAAGCAACACCAAACCCCCTCTAGAATTGTGGGGCAGTGTTTTTATGGCAATATTTTTACAGGAATTTTTTTTAATGGGAGGGGGGAAAGAGAAGAAAGACATGCCATCCTATTAAAAGAAAGGGAATACTGAAGGTTATGTTGGCTTTCCTTTGTTTCAGATTGTGGTATAAAAAATTGCCTTCATAGTCTCCTGTCATGCTTTTTTGAGAGTAAGACTCTTAAATAGATAAATTAACTTCTGGTTTCTTCACAGGACAATTGAAGAACACATGATTTTATTTACTTATGAAGTATAGAGCTTGTCTGTCTTTTTGAGTGAAAACAAGCAGAAAGGAATACACTGAATTCCACATATGTGTGCATTTCCTATGCTATGCTTTTGAGGCTAGTAATAAAAATATACTTTGAATGTCTGATAGAAACAGTCTGAGAGTACTTAAAGCTGGTTTAGCCAGTCTGGAGGCCTCCAGTGAAATCTAAAGGTTGTATATATGTTCTCTGTTGCATATTATATAAATATTACTTAAGCTCATTTCCTGCTTACGTGGAACCTATGTTAGCAGTGTTATAAATGAAAGTGGGAAATTCGTGCTCAAATATGTAATATCGAAATATATAGTAAAAAAGGTTTAGTTGTAACCAGTTTTAGAACAAGCAGAGCCTGCCCAAGAAAAGAGTCGTGGCCTCGCCCAGGGAACTGATTTACATCCCAAAGACAGCATTACAGAGAACGGCAGCACATCAGGAAAACATTCAGTCGACTCCTGATATCTACATTTCCAAAGAGAACTTCCTGGCAGAGCTGATGGCAGAACTGATCGACCATCTCCGAAAATCCCATCCCAGCTCAAGTGTTAACGACCAGATCGGACCGAGATAAAGAACATCATGAACCATCAGATAACACCCCCGGATGATGAAAAATCGATCAAGCACAGGATGCATTTTTGTCCACCTCAGTTTCATGAATAGCATGCTTCATGAATATGCTGAGTGACAGAAATAATGCCCAAAATCCGGACTTCTCGGTCAAAACTGTATATAAACCAGCTGTTAGAAGCAGTCGGCGTGAAGAGAGGGAGGTCTGATGCGATAGAGGTCAGACCTGCGTTCACCCAGTGCCAACCCCGGGCTTGGCACTGTCTCCCTTTTCGATCGTGGCATTGCGTGTTCGAACTCTCGGACACGAAATAAATTTTATATTTGTTTTACTATAAATTAGGCGTATTTATTTATAACAGCAGTAGAAATCGGATCCAGTTTCCTTGGCAACGTGGTGGCACTGGGAGAAAGGCTGATGCTGTGCTGTGGTTGGTGTTTTTATGCAAGGGAAGAGATGCAGACCTACATTTTTAGACAGGAAATGTATTTCAAGGCACAAAAACATTTAGCAATTTTTATAAGTTTGTTGGATAAGTAGATACATCTATCAATAGAAATTGATAGCTATTGTTTGCTGTTTGCAATAGAAAATTAATTTTTAGTTTTATCTAACACTACAGAAAGCCAATGTTAAATATATACACAGTTATAACTGCTATGTTTGCATAGAAATAGCAAGGAGACTTATGTACTGAGGACAAAGGAAGTTTTGTACTGAGGCAAAACAGGGACAAAATAGACTGAGGCACAGTCTCCTAGCCTTTTCATTCTGGTTTTCACCTTCTGAACTCTTTTCAATTAATTTTCACAAAGGTCTTTGAGGACTTAAAGAAAAATGTTTTTCCTTTTTTTTATGGCAGTCCTTTTTAGTTCGAAAAGATAATCCTTGCTTGTTTGTTGTTTCAATCCTCTGTTATCCTTCAGTGGTAGTTAGTACTGGGAGTCATTTAAAGGAGGGATTTCTTAAGCCTCAGTTTCAATGTGACTAGGGTGAAGCTTTGCTCATCTTGACTGTTGAGTGGGTGGTTGAGTCACCAACCCTGGAGGTGTTGAAAGATGTGTAGATGTGGTGCTTAGGGACATGAGTTAGTGGTGGACTTGACAGTGCTGGGTTAATAGTTGGACTTTATGACCTTAAAGGTCTTTTCTGACCCGAATGATTCTGTGATCTCTTTGCATTTCCGTATTCCTCCTACACACAAAGTACTTGCTCCACCTCAGATAAGTGGGATGTTCTGAGAAGTCAGACCTTCTGAGAAGATGAACCAAACTGGAAGCAGTATTCTTTAGAAGTGTGAAGGGCTCTCTTCATCCCTATGAATCATCATCTTTCTTTCCCAACCCTGGCACTATACAGTTAGTCTGTGTCTGATGTTGCCTAGCAACAATTCATCAGATGTCTAAAGGGAACTGATTTACTCTAGCTGGGACTCTTGTAGAAATCCAAGTAGATAAAATGTTCGTGGAGGAATATTAGCCTCTTCCTATGTCTGGCACCCACACTATCAATCAGGATTAAGCTCAAAGGCATTTTACAGCTGTCCAAGGCTTGGCTGCCTTGTCATGCTGATGATTTAAGGATGTCTCATTTTATAATGGAATATCTCCATCCCATCCTGCAATCAGCCTGTGTTTCAGCTATCATGTTTTCAGAGGTTTAGCAGATCAAAACTCTCAGTGCTGGCCTGTGTGCACAGTGGCACTGACTGTATATACACATCTTCATTCAGGAGGAGAAAACCAACTTTGCCTCTGCAATAACTATGGGTACATAAGGGGAAATGAAGCTTCTATGCCTCCAGTTCTTCTTAGCCTGTTCTCCTGAAACACAGTGGTTCAACTCAGTTTCCTTTGGCTCTTTTCCATCCGTTATAACCGAGAGTCTACATAGCTTGAAGACTTCTCTGTGGCTTGTTACTGAGCCAATGGCAGAGAAGACTTTAGCTACCTTTGACATTGTCTCAGTGAAAGTCATGGCAGTGGCACATCACAAACATATGTAGTGTGTCATAGTTTTAGCACCAGTCAGATCAGAAGCTTCATCACCAACATAACACCTTAATGTTTATATTTTCAGCAGCAGTAAGCTTGCCATGTTCCTTGGACCTCAGTTTCTGCTTGTAAAATGTCGTGGGTTTGAAGTCATGCTGTTACTGTCCTTTACTGCCATTAGAACTCAGCATCACAGTGTTTCTGATCTTTATTGTGCCATGCCAATTATCCTGGTCATTTGACTTTTGAAATCTAGAATAGGAAAGTGGTTCAGTTCTTCAGGCAGCTCTGTGTGGGATCAGATGCAGCAGACACCATTGTCCTTCCCTGAGAAGCCCTGAGATAAGGTTGCCTCTGGAAAAGAAGTGAACTGGAGGCTATAACCTCATGGAAGTAATAGTTGCTGTCCACTTCCTGCTGTAAACTGGGTCCAGAATTTACCTTTACAAGGTGAGTTTCCTTTCCTGAACTGCAGAGTTTACTGCCCTGGTAGAGGAAGTTCAGTCACAGCATTCTGGTAGCAAGGCACAGGATATGGAAAGATCTCACTCTCTGAGGCAGGTGCCTCTTGCATGGTTGCATCTTCTCTACAAGGGAGACAGTTCATATGGGATATCACGACAGCTGGGATTCCTTGAATGCTTTTCCACCATGGATGAGACTTTCTCTTGGTGTTGGAAATAGAAATATTCCAATAAGTGAGTCATTCAGCATCCATGCTGTAAGGTAAAGCATGCCAAGGCTGGGATGAATCAGATGGTCTGATAACCCTTATTCTCAGACTTGCTGACACAAAATAGATTCTGAAAATCTCAACAGGTATTGTCACAGTATTTAGTATCAAAAACTGCCTCATTCAAGCCAGCTGGGCGGTGCTCTGTAATACTGGGGTGACTTTCCTAACTCTACTGGAATGGCTGCTTGCTTGTTGAAGATCCAGTCAAATGAAAGGTCCTTCACTTGCAAGCTTTAAAAATAATGCAAAGCTCCAAAACTGCCTCTACAGCCCCCAAGACAAATGGCTGATGTGAATAAGGGATGGAAAGAGCATTTCCCTGGAAGCATCTGGAAAGATAAAGGGCACATGGAGGAGTCTTACAGGATGAGAATGACGACCTCTTCATTGAGGGAATGTGACAGGAGAGCATGCCGAATGCAATGGCTTTTGGAAACAACATCTGCATAAAATAAATAAAATATGCCATGTTCTATGAGGTTATTGGGCAAGAGATCAGCTTAAGTTTTGCATTAAGAAGTACGAAAAGTAAACTTAAAAAAAACCAGCGATCTAGGCACTTAAAAAAAGATACTTTTTAAGGCAAGGAGCTTAAGTAACTGCTTTCTTCAAGATAGGTTTATCAAAGTTATCCAAATAAAAAGTGTTTTCATGTGTTTGAAGAGTTATAATTGTTACTGCCTCTATGAAGAAGACAGGAAGATCAAGTAAACGGTCATGAAGCTAAAACCAGCTGCTTGTTATATATCTGTATTTGGGTGAAAATGAGTTTTTTTGGAAAACATCTGTGATTTTTCCATTTGCTTGCTTTCAACTGCAGCTGGACTTGGCAATCTTTTTGCTGCTTTTATTTATTTCTGTTAGGAAAATCAGAGCTTAAATTGACATGAATGAGCAATATACAGAGAGAAACTCAAAGCAGACATTATATGAATTGTACTTATGACCACGTATACCCAAAATGGAAGAATATAACTGACTATTGAACACTAGCAAAGAGTTTTTGCATGATAGGCATCTTTGCAACTTATGTCTAATAGTTAAGTTAAAATGTTTTGAGTTGCTTATTTAGCTTGCTTTTATCAGTTTTAATGATACTTCAGTGGAAGCTGAGTACTTCCATAAATGCTAGTAGGAATTGTGAAGAGATTTATTAAAACTCTTGTTTTATAGAGGAAATGCTACTGAGATTTGGAAGTTTGGGAGAGGAGTTGTGTGTTTTTTGAAGGATTGAGTTCAATTCCTTATTTTGAAAGAAAACCTGTTAGTGGAAAGGAGTTATGTTAATGTAAAGAGTTCATGTAAAATGCTTGTTTCAGCTTCTTGAAAGCAAGGTTAACAAGGAGAAGTTTGGTATCAGAAGAGTTCCAGTTGGTGCATTAGGAATTTATCACTGCAGCGAATGTTTGTATTTGCTGCAGACAGAGAGGTTCTTTTAACTGCTGGCTTAGTTATGCAACCTTGTTCCTTCAGGCTCTGTTTTTTTCACCTGCCAGTTATGTCCCTCAGTGTTTGTCCAGTGCAAAATGCCTATCTGCTTACCCTTTTCTCATAGCCTGAAGAATTGAGTTCCCAGACATAATCCAGAGCATGATGCATTCACACTTAATGGGATGAATGGGTCTTCTAAATATTAAGTGAACATGGACATGAAAAATGCATTTTTGCACTGAGATGATCACATGAAGCCAGGATTACGTTTTACCAGGGTGCTTTAGGGGTCAGAAAAAAAACGACCAACCAAAGGCAAGAGGTACTCTGCTGCTCAACTGCATTCGATATTCAGTGAAGGGTTACAATTTCACTGTTCTTATGAAATCTTTTCTAATAGGCTGTTAAATAGATAAAAAGGGGTGTGAAACGTTGCATTTGTTGGTTTACTTCAGCTCATTTTGCTTCATTTGTCTTCATTTGTCTTCATATGGTTTCTAACATATAAATGGAATATATATTTCCTTGAAGGAGTTACTGTCTCGTAATAAAGACTAAATCTTGTATTTTGTAATTTAGTTATGAATTCATATTTCAGTCCATATTTGACCTCAAAGGGTCAGTTACTTAAGTGGTTTTGGTGCCAAATCAAGTTAGATCTGCTAACTCCTCCAGGGTCAGTTAAGGCTGTTGGAGAGCAGAGGATGATTCTTTTCCCTCTCCATCAAAACATATAAATTTGTTGCTAGTGGCAACTGTAGGATTCTGAAACAACAACACCATGTTTTCTGAATATATCTTATTAATAGAAAGACTAGAGACACTATAATTTAACATGCCAGAGAGAAAGGCAGAAATTAAATACTACAACATAACATGCCAGAAAGAAAGTAAAAAATTAATTTCCATTTATACACTTGTGAGTCATTCTGTTAAAAGTAATCCATCGCACGGCCATAGTGAGAGGAAAAAGAAGTCAAAATAGTAGCCATTTCTGTCACTGTCTGCCAGCGTTTTCTGTCAGGTCATCTTGTTGGCCAGAAGTGGAGGTTGCTGAACATAGAAGTTGTGCAGCATGAGAAGGGATTCTTGTTGCAAGAGGATTTGAAGAAGGTGAAGCTTCATGTGTGGTTTATGAGACTAGCCTATTTTTCAGTGAATTTTTTATCATTGCATTGTAGTAGTGTTCCATATCTGATGTACTTCAGGTGGAGGTTTCATTTTGATGTTAGGATGCATGTATAAGAAACTGTATTCTCCATTGATCAGTACGTAGTACATGGATTTATGACAGCTCTGTTTCTCCTCCTTGGCTCTTTGGAATGTCTTAGGTTTTTGTTAGCCAAAAGCTCTTGTGGGACCTCCTGATGAGACTTGGGTGTTGCCAGAGCAGCGGTGGGAGATTAAAATGCAGTGTAACCACTCCCATGCCTGTGAAATATAGCCCCTGGTGAGTGCAAGCAAACACAGCAGGCAAATGGGGCATGAGGAAAGGCTCCTCTCCACAGGACGCCATTCCACTGGCAGAGTGAAAGAATCAAGTACGTGCAACCCAGGAACCAGGCACCAGACCATGACGTGTGGGATCGGCTAACAGGAGCAATGGACAGACTCAGTGGTTGGTGCAGAAGGGCACAGAGGCACCCTCATCCCCAGTCTCAGTAGTGAACACTTGCTCAGGGTCAGTCTGGGTCATGCCTCAGGGCCCATTCCCCCGTAGCTGCTGGAGTCACTCCATCAGCTGTGACAGGGACCTGCACCCAGACACACCTGATGGTTGGTGTAGCTCTTCAGGTCTCAGGTTGCCCACTGCCTGGTGCCTCTCTGTGAAGCTGGGTCTGACACCTCTTCTGCAGAAGGTGTGTTATTGATCTCTTTACTCAGGTGATCAGTGACAGGACTTGAGGAAATGGCATGAAGTGAGTCAAGGGAGGTTTAGGTTGGATATTGAGGAAAAGTTCTTCACCCATACAGTGGTTGGGCATTGGAACTCCAGGGAAATTGTCACAGCACCGAGCCTGACAGAGTTAAGAAGCGTTCGGACAAAATGTTCAGATACATGGTGTGATTTCTGGGGCTGTCCTCTGAAGGACCAGAAGTTGGATTTGATGGTGCTTGTTGGTCCCTTCCAACTCAAGATATTCTATGATTTTAACATTCTCAGCCTTTACAGCACTTTACTGGTGACTAGAAATACAGGTAAGGTGCAAGCTGCTGAGTATCTGTTTATATATTTTCTTTTTGTGCTGCCAGGTGGGTCTGTATTTTTTAATTAACTGCTGACTTTTTTCCTTTGCAAGTCTGTAATGGATGACTTGTCTGGAAAATACAACTCTGTGAGAAAAACAGTATTTGAGGAAGAAAACATATTACTTTCACAAGTCCAATTAAGCTTGAGGCTTTCTGGATAGATTTGGCTTCTGGTTTACTGCCTTAAGAACATTTTAACAGAACCGCATTTGTTTGAGAACAAAATTTCATTTGGGACTGACTTTCAAAGCTTGGAACTAGTTACTTCTGGGAACTTGGTGTAACTGTGTCAGAGAAAGGCCATAAGAGCTGCCTCCTAAACTTAGCAGACTTTACTGCTTCATCCTAGATGTGATTTGATGTAATGGCAGGCTGCTACTGGGTCCCCTCAGCATTGCCTGAGGTGATGTGCTCTTCCTGTGATGCTGGGTTGGGGCGATGGCCTGGTAAAACTGCAGTACTTGCTGTGTAAAATGGAATTTATTTATAGTAGCTGTTGTTTTGAACGGAAGAAGGCAGTGCTCCTTGGCATTTCACTTTGACTTTGAGTGTACATTCAAGCCCAAGGTGGCCTCCAAAAGACTAGTAAGCAAGATGGGAATGAAAAATTCATCTGTGTTGCTATTTGAGGTTACCGTGTCTCAGCCTGCTCCCTTCTGGGAGGGATTTTTACTGGTGCTTCTATTCATGTTTGATGGTAGGATGGTATCTTTGGAAGCAATGTTAACAGTCCCAGGAGGAATTATAATTTTGTTTGATAATGACCAGATGTAGAAACTGCTTCATGCTTGTGACACACCAGCGCTCTTTTTTTATGCATAAATTTTCTAGAATTTGAGACTGTAGTACAGTTTTGTACTACAATAAGAACACAAATAGTGCTTTTCATGTATAGCAAAGCTGTCCCTAGAAGTTCACATCAACAGTTTTTTGGAGTTAGTTAAAAACACATTTCCTTATGCCCTGTTTCCTTCTGGATTTGTAGACTTTGTTTCTGAAAACAGTAAAATGACTTCTGGCATAATTAAAAAAAATTATTAAATTACAAATAATTTATCATGGCTGTTAAAATTTTAAAATATTCTGAATTATAATCCACTTAAAATCTTACTTGAAACATGCAGCATCATTTTGTTCCTTGAGCGATAACTTCAGAGTTATTTTGATCTTTCTTATGTTTTTTGTCGTTTGTTTTATGTGTGTGGATTTATTTAGAAAGCCTCCATTTATGGCTGCCTCTGGTTCAAAGAGCTCAGTGTTAGAAGGCACCTGTCTAATTAAGCTAAATTTGCATTTGAGAAAAAAGAGCAGGCAAGAATTCAGCTTGTAAAGCAGACACCATTTGAACAAACAAGAAAGAGATCCAAATAGCTGAGTCTTTCAGCAATTAATAACAGCTGTAAGAAATTCGTGCATAGAGATTTCAGACTTTTAATTCTACAAGACCTTGAGAGCCTTGCCCAGGAGCATGAAAGCTTTTGCCTTCTGGAGCTGGAGAGGAGCATAGCTGGAGCTCCTTCCAGATGGACCCACACCCACTAGGATTTTGTAAAGCTCCCTTCTCTTAGGAGGCTTACAGTGTAATTCTTCTGATGCTCACCCTCCCCCTTGCTTCCTCATTTTACCTCTTCAAATTGAAATTCCCTGTAGAAGCTCTGTGGACATGTCAGAAGGTTCATAACATCATTAGAATATAGTTTATTCCATTTTTTATTTTATTGGATATATGAAGAAGTATTTTAAACTAATTTTAATTGCATTTTCTGTTAGCAGAAAATGTCTTTGATTGTGTTAATCTGAAAATCTTAAGGGGAGTTTTGTTTTCCCCTCAGATTGAGGTAGTTCTTAGTTTAATTTGACAAATTTCTGCCTCCCGGTTTTTTTCATTTGGCACAGTATGTTTTCCTTCTGAAACGATGCTTTCCGAAAGGTAGGAGAATCAGGTGCAGGTTTTAGCTACTTTCAAGGAAAAGCTCTGTTTACCTAAAGATAGTCACCATGAGTGCAGTACAGTATTCATAGAGAACTTCTGCTGTTGTACGCCCATGGGAACATGAGGTTTTCCTCAGGTAGTCTTCTTTTATAGCAGTCTTGCCTGCAAGATATTCTTATCCATTACTTCGTAATGAAAACACATTTTTTGTCTATGAGGGTTTTGCATATAGAGGCCTGAAGTCTGTTTTGCTTTTTAGTAATGGAAATCATTAGTTTGTTGAGGAAAAGAAAGGAATGTCTGAAGATGGAGTGACTGCACAAGAACAGCCCCAATGTGCACCTCCATTCCCTCTGGCCAGGAGCAGCTGCCTGGGGAGGAGCGCAGTGTTGGCCCCAGTGTGCTGAATGCTGTTCCACATCCAGCCATCCCAGGCTGCTGGGCTTCACGAGTCAAAGGTGGTCCTGGGTTAGCCATCAGTCAGTTTTTCTTCCATGAGTTTTTTTGAGCCCTATTTGAACTTCACTAACTTATCCATTATATCCAAGGGAAAAAAGTTCACTTTAGTTTTTAACATCATATTGCATGAGTAAATTTTTTTTTTTTTAGTTTTCTGTCAACTTGTCTCAATTTGTGTGGGATGAGGCAGCGGACAGCCATTTCCTATTTGCCTTCTCTTGTATCTCTCAAGATTTTGTAGCACTCTGCTGTCTTGTTTTCCTGGCTGAAGAGTTCTGGTATGTTCAGATGCTTCCCATATGGAAGGCATTTTGTGATTTTAATCACTCTCACTGCTCTCATTTTACCTTTTCCAGAACGGAAGAATAGCAAATGACCCTAAAACATCGGTACCAAAAAAAAAAAAAGGAAGTATTTTTCTGGATTTTTCATAGTATAATTTTCTCATTTTAAGGATTGCATGTTAAGATTGCTTTTACTGTTGGCTGTTACCCAGTGGGAGCATGGAGCAACATGTCCACGAGGGAGAACAGCAAAATTGTCAGAAATGTGTTTCATAACAGTGGGCAGTTGATTTTTTGTAAGACTCCATGCAGGGTTTTGACGTATTTTGCTTCAAGTTCACTGTAGAGGAGAAATACTTCAGCTTTTCTTTTGTCTTTTACTAAGTATTCCCTCTAAGAGCAATTTTAAAATAGGATTTAATTGTATTTTGATTGGACTTTGCTGTAAATTTATTTCTGTCCATGTAAAAGGCAGTAATTAAAAGACAAAAAATGCTGGCTAGTGTTTGCTAATTGTTTGTAGTTGCTAATTGTAGTGTTTCTTTCAATACAATTATAAGGTTTGTCATTGTAGCCTGTGGAGATGGTCAGTTCTCTGCATACCTGCTGACAGAATACTGAGAGTCTAGAAATGGTGTGTTGTCTTCTTCTGTTAATTAAGCCGTTATGCTTGGATGGTGATGAACAACCTAATAGTGGTAGACCACAGAGTACCAAGTGATTACTGCAGAAAAAAAACCTGGTTTATTTATCTCTGCATGCATGTGTTACCTAATGCATATCATTGCACAGCATTTTAGGAATAAGAAAGACTAATAACTTGAAATAATAGCTGTTAATAGCTTTTTATGTTATAATAGTATTTGACAATTATATTTCTGAAAAGGAAGTGGAGATTACAGACATGTTTGTGACTCACAGCTTTCTAAATGGTTGGATTTTTTAATGCCAATGATTTTTTAAAGTCTACTCAAAAGAAAAAATAATTTACATTTTAGCAGACTATACTGGAAAAAATGAAATCTAAGCTGAACATACTGTATATTCATGCCCTAAATTGCAAATGAAGATGTTGTTGAAGCATTCATCATAGCTTATCTTTGCAATTCAATAAAAGGGCCACTAAGAAATAGCAAAACTGGAGTTCTCTCATTGATGTCCTTCCTAACACTGTGAAACTATGAATTCGCAGAAGAGCAGGACTGGGGATGCCAGGATGAGTTACTCAACCTGTAGGCAGAATTTAAGCCGTCAAGTGAAGTGTTGAAGGCTTGTGTGGCCGTTGGCTTGGGCTGGCCAACTGCCCACCAGGTTCTCGGACTACAGCCCTACAGCGTATACAGCCAGCGTCCCCGCGGGTTCCCTGCTGTCAGGTCTCACGCCCCTTACCGCAGGCTGCGTCCACCCTTTTTGGTGGTGTCTTAGGTTACAATGGTATGTATTCTATCACCATCTACGTGGGATGTTGGGGCCGGGCGTGGCAGTGTTCCTGATGGCTGCAGAATGGTTTGCTAATGGGCCGGTCGTTGGGGCCGGATAGAGCACTTTACTCACCCCAAACATTGCAGATAGTGGCTCATCATCCCATTGTGAGATGCCCCGCCCAGGGGGAGGAACCAATGTATCCCGATCTGCATATAAACTGAGATTTGAAGCACTATAGGCAGCTTTTTCCACGGGATTCCCAGAGGAAGACCAGACCCTTCTACACCACCACTGGACCTTCAGAGGAGAACTACACCTCTCTCAGGATCACTGCTTCAACAGAAGCGCATCTATCACTCCCAGAAGACTGCAACCACCTTCTAAGTGGACTACTACCAATACCCTTACCGACAGGGTGTCAGGTTGTATTCTGACTCTGTCAGTGTTTTTTTTGCATTATTACATTTTTTCCTATTAAATTGTAGTTCTGACTTTGAGCCTCTCACTGATTTGCTTTCAAACTACCACATTTTTTGGTGCCGAAACGTGAGGCCAGGCCCTGAGGAAAGTCAGAATTACAATTTTGTGTTCTAGAAGCCACCTATTCACCATGATACTCAACATACTTACTTGTGTCCTGTACCTTGCTCTGTATATATTTCCGCATACAGGGAATTACCTGCCTGTGGTAATGCTCCTGTGTAGGCCGGGGTATCGTATAAAAATTGCTTTACTAGTTTACTATGTCTATTGCATGATAACCTCCGAGGCAATGAACACCATTCGGAATATATACTCAATTTTGTTTGCTTGTCCTGGTATGGGCTGTTACATCTGGGGCCTCCTCAACAATCGCACCCAGCCCCTAGGGGAAAGAGTAGAGAATAGTTTCTTTTAGCCTTTCAGACCTGACACAACAGTTTTTGAAAATATTGAGTTCCCTTTGGATGTCAAAGATGGTATAATCTTGCTGTTAGTTCTGCTTTGTCTTCTTTGTACAGCCTGCACTGTGTACACCATGCTTAGAGTCAGAACAATGCTCGATGCAGCACAGTATCCTCAGGATGAGGACAAGAAAAGCAGCAGAACAACAGGCACCGTATCTAAACAAACTGTCATGGAGGAAAAAGAGACTGAAAGAAACGACAGAGTCTCCACACAAGCCATCACCAAGCCAGAACAGCCTAAGCCAGTAGCAGTTGCCCCCCTTCAGAAAAAGAAAACCAGGAGCAAATCAGCCCGCACAGCGACCGATGAGGAGGAGGCTGGACCTTCGCACCAAGCAGAAGAAACGGAGCCAGAGATCATCACTCACTCTTTATCCCTGGGTGAGCTGCGTGACCTACGGAGGGAGTTCACCCATCAAACAAATGAATCCATCCTGACCTGGCTTCTTCGCATCTGGGACGCTGCAGCCAATGACACCATGCTAGATGGAAGTGAGGCCAGGCAACTTGGATCTCTGACCCAGGACGTGGTGATTGACCAGGAGATCGGGAAAACCCAAGAAACTCTCAGCCTCTGGCGGCGACTGCTGGCAAGCGTAAGGGACAGATACCTTTGTAAAGAAGACCTCCAGGTGCACCAAGGAAAATAGAGCACAATGGAACAAGGTATCCGATGCCTGAGAGAATTGGCCATGCTGGAGATCATTTTCTCAGAAGATGAGAGATTCCCCAAGAACCCAGATGATGTCCAATGCACGTCACAGATGTGGTTGAGATTCGCACGGCTTGGACCAGAGATATACTCCTGTTACCTAGCAACACTGCAATAGAGGGAAGGAGCGGACAAGGTGGGAGTACTGGTCAACAAACTAAGAATTTATGAGGACACTGTCACTGCCCCATTTCGCACCCATGTCTCATCAGTGGAAACAAAGCTGGCTGAGCACGTCCGGAACTTGGAAGAGAAACTCAGAAAGGAGCTGAAGCAAGAAATTCATCACATCTCGCCAGAACCAACAAGGGTCTCTGCTATTAGGAGCCAACATTCCCCAGCCAGAGAAAGAAGATACACTCCACGAGGTAACCTCTGGTTTTTCCTTCAGGAGCATGGAGAAGACATGAGAAAGTGGGACAGAAAACCCACCTCTTCCTTAGCAGCCCGAGTACGTGAACTGAAAAGAGGAACAGCTACCACAAGAAGCCCACCTAGAGTCAACGCTGCTCCGGTCTCTTGTGGACAGAACTCAGAACAGTATAGGAATGATGATATGACCGATCCTCTTGAAGGGACCTCAAGAACATATTTACAGGAAGAGAGCAACGTGTACCACATCAGGAATAGAGGGGCCCTGCCTCTAGCCAGGTAGAGGAAAGGGACAACCGGATCTATTGGACTGTGTGGATCCAATGGCCTGGCACGTCTGACCCACAAAGATACACGGCTTTGGTTGACACCGGCGCTCAATGTACCCTGATGCCATCAAGGTACATGGGAACAGAATCTATTTCTATTTCTGGGGTGACAGGAGGATCCCAGCAGCTGACTGTATTGGAAGCTGAAGTGAGTTTAACTGGGAATGAGTGGCAGAAACACCCCATCGTGACTGGCCCAGAGGCCCCATGCATCCTGGGCATAGACTGTCTCAGAAATGGGTATTTCAAAGACCCAAAAGGACATCGTTGGGCTTTCGGGATAGCCGCAGTAGAAACAGAAGACATCCAACAGCTAAATACCTTGCCTGGTCTCTCAGATGACCCCTCTGCTGTGGGACTGCTAGAAGTTGAAGAACAGCATGTACCAATCGCCACGGTGACAGTGCACCGACGGCAGTACCGCACAGACAGAGACTCTGTGGTTCCCATCCACGAGATGATTCGTAAACTGGAGAGGCAAGGGGTGGTCAGCAAAGCTCATTCACCCTTTAACAGCCCTATATGGCCCGTGTGTAAGTCCAGTGGAGAATGGAGACTGACAGTGGATTATTGTGGCCTGAATGAGGTCACACCACCACTGAGTGCTGCTGTGCCAGACATGTTGGAACTTCAGTATGAACTGGAATGCAAGGCAGCAAAGTGGTACGCGACCATCGATATTGCCAATGCCTTTTTCTCCATTCCTCTGGCAGCAGAGTGCAGGCCTCAGTTTGCTTTCACCTGGAGGGGCGTGCAGTACACCTGGAACAGACTCCCCCAGGGGTGGAAGCACAGCCCCACCATCTGCCATGGCCTGATCCAGGCTGCACTGGAAAAGGGTGAGGCTCCAGAACATTTGCAGTACATCGACAACATTATCGTATGGGGGAACACAGCAGAGGAAGTCTTTGAGAAAGGAAAGAAGATCATCCAGATTCTCCTAAGAGCTGGTTTTGCCATCAAGCGAAGTAAGGTTAAGGGACCCGCTCAAGAAATCCAGTTTTTAGGAGTCAAGTGGCAAGATGGACGTCGCCAGATCCCGACAGAAGTAGTCAACAAGATCACTGCTATGTCCCCACCTACGAACAAGAAGGAAACCCAGGCTTTTCTAGGAGCTGTCGGGTTTTGGAGAATGCATATCCCGGAATACAGCACAATTGTAAGCCCTCTTTACCTCGTGACACGAAAAAGAAATTATTTCCAGTGGGGTCCTGAGCAACAACAAGCATTCGAACAAATTAAGCAGGAGATTGCCCACCGCAGTAGCCCTTGGGCCAGTCAGAACAGGACAGGATGTGAAAAATGTGCTCTACACTGCGGCCGGGGAGAATGGTCCATCCTGGAGCCTGTGGCAGAAGGGACCTGAAGAGACTCGAGGACGACCACTTGGGTTCTGGAGTCGGGGATACAAATGATCTGAGGCCAGCTATACCCCAACCGAGAAAGAGATTCTTGCGGCTTATGAAGGAGTTCGAGCTGCCTCAGAAGTAATTGGCACCGAAGCACAGCTGCTTCTGGCACCCTGACTACCAGTGCTGGGTTGGATGTTCAAGGGAAGGGTTTCTTCCACACATCATGCCACCGACGCCACATGGAGCAAGTGGATTGCGCTGATCACACAGCGAGCCCGGATAGGAAACCCTAATCGCCCTGGGATTCTGGAAATTATAACAAACTGGCCTGAAGGTGAGACTTTTGGATTATCTTCTGAAGAAGAGGAGGGGCAAGTGACATGTGCTGAGAAAGCCCCACCATATAACGAGCTACCAGAGAGTGAAAGACGATATGCCCTCTTCACTGATGGTTCCTGCCGAATTGTGGGCGCTAACCGGAAGTGGAAAGCTGCTGTATGGAGCCCCACACGACGAGTTGCACAAGCTACTGAGGGAGAAGGTGGATCGACTCAGGTCGCAGAGCTTAAAGCCGTCCAGCTGGCTTTGGATATTGCTGAGCGAGAGAAGTGCCCTCGGCTCTATCTCTACACTGACTCCTGGATGGTAGCTAACGCTTTGTGGGGTTGGTTGAATCACTGGAGAAAGGCCAACTGGCAGTGCAGAGGGAAACCCATCTGGGCCGCTGAGATTTGGCAGGACATCGCTACCCGTGTAGAGAGGCTGACTGTGAAGGTTCGACACGTGGATGCACATGTACCCAAGAGTCGGGCCAATGAAGAGCATCATAACAATGAGCAGGTAGACCGAGCTGCCAAACTGAGAGTATCACAGGTGGAACTGGATTGGCAGCACAAGGGAGAATTATTTCTAGCTCGTTGGGCCCATGATGCCTCTGGTCATCAGGGACGAGATGCAACGTACCGATGGGCTCGTGACCGAGGGGTGGACTTGACCATGGACAGCATCTCACAGGTCATCCATGGCTGTGAGACCTGCACTATGATCAAGCAGGCCAAGCGGGTGAAGCCTCTGTGGTACGGTGGACGATGGTCGAAGTATAGGTGTGGGGAAGCCTGGCAAATTGACTACATCACCCTTCCCCAAGCCCGCCAAGGCAAGCGCTACGTGCTGACCATGGTGGAAGCAACCACTGGATGGTTGGAGACCTATGCTGTGCCTCATGCTACCGCCCGAAACACCATCTTAGGCCTAGAAAAGCAAGTCCTGTGGAGACATGGCACCCCTGAGAGAATTGAGTCGGACAATGGGACCCATTTCAAGAATGGCCTTATAAACAGCTGGGCCAGAGAACATGGCATCGAGTGGATATATCATATCCCTTATCATGCACCAGCTGCCGGGAAAGTTGAACGGTGTAACGGACTACTTAAGAGCACCCTGAAAACACTTGGCAGGGGGACCTTCAAAAATTGGGAAGTGAACTTAGCAAAGGCCACCTGGATGGTCAACACACGAGGCTCCATCAATCGAGCTAGTCCTGCCCAGTCTGAACCCTTGCACATAGTGGATGGAGACAGAGTCCCTGTGGTACACATGAGAGGTATTTTAGGAAAGACTGTTTGGATTAGTCCCACCTCAGACAAAGGCAAACCTATCCGCGGGGTTGTTTTTGCTCAAGGACCTGGTTACACTTGGTGGGTAATGCAGAAAGATGGGGAAACCCATTGTGTACCACAAGGAAACTTAATTTCAAGTGAGAACTGTGTGTAAAGTTTCATTGTATATGTATATATGTATATAAAGGGGGTACTGGTTTGGGTATCACATAGATGGTGATAGAATAAGGGGTGGATAATGTCTTAGGTTACAATGGTATGTATTCTATCACCATCTACGTGGGATGTTGGGGCCGGGCGTGGCAGTGTTCCTGATGGCTGCAGAATGGTTTGCTAATGGGCCGGTCGTTGGGGCCGGATAGAGCACTTTACTCACCCCAAACATTGCAGATAGTGGCTCATCATCCCATTGTGAGATGCCCCGCCCAGGGGGAGGAACCAATGTATCCCGATCTGCATATAAACTGAGATTTGAAGCACTATAGGCAGCTTTTTCCACGGGATTCCCAGAGGAAGACCAGACCCTTCTACACCACCACTGGACCTTCAGAGGAGAACTACACCTCTCTCAGGATCACTGCTTCAACAGAAGCACATCTATCACTCCCAGAAGACTGCAACCACCTTCTAAGTGGACTACTACCAACACCCTTACCGACAGGGTGTCAGGTTGTATTCTGACTCTGTCAGCATTTTTTTTTGTATTATTACATTTTTTCCTATTAAATTGTAGTTCTGACTTTGAGCCTCTCACTAATTTGCTTTCAAACTACCACAGGTGGTCACTGTAACCGAAGAGCCGGAGTATCATGGGAGGGTTCTTTCACCCGGGATAATAGAGACACCGTGTTGCTACCTCTCTGGGCACTCAGGTGAATAGACCTGGGGCACCTTCTGCATCAGACTTTTATTGAGGGATTACAAACCAATCACTGATGGGCTTGGGGGAGCAACTAGGGAGGGGTCGGGGGACAGGAGCCAACTGGGAAAGGAAGGGGGAGGAGAAGGGGAGACTGGCAGGGGATAATACAATCAAGTACTGAGTTCTGGAGCCTGAAGGTGATAAGACAGGAGAGTGGCAGCTGGGGACAGGGTAGCCAGCCCCCGGGAAGCCCGGCCCATCTACAGGACAAACCACCCCGGGCTCTGCCCCAGGGGAGTCCCCAGCCCCGGGCTTCCTAGTGGGGGGAAAAGGGTTTTCTGGGGACTTGGAACCACCACAACAATTCCCCCATCTTTACTACAAAAAAGGTGGGTTGTATAAGTGGAAATAAAACTCGTTGTTTTCTCTTGAATTTCTTGGGGGATGGGGATATAGGATAAGGGAAAACATATAGGGGAAGAATAGGGGTAGAATACACAATTATAAGGATAACTAAAGGAACACAAAATGTAAAAAAATGGGGCAACTCAATGTCCAGAATTTTCTGGAGGCCACCTCTTGTGGCCTATAGATCAGACTCTTTAGCTTCGGTGACCTCTTTGCTGTGCAGGATGAAGTTGGAGCAGATGCAGTCGGTCGCAGTCGTGGTGGTTGTTGCTAGGTTATTAAGCTTTAGTTTCATAGGGAGAACTCAACACTTTGGGCTGCGTGATTCAGGTTATTTTGCAGTCTAGAAATCAGTTGGCTTTTGATTTTTATTTTCATTATTTTCGTTGCTCTTTTTCTTTTTTCTCTGTCTCCAAGCCACTTCTCTTTGGTGCAAGCCGGTGTCATGGGTTGCTGGGATGGTACCTGGAACACAGGCTCCCCGTTCCGCTTCCACAGCATAAGCCGCCGTGGTCGGGGTTTCGGGCTCTATATGGTTAGGCTCCCGGCAGGTTTTTGCCTTTGGCGGGGACCCCCCCGGCACGTCACAAGCGGCGTGGGGTCCCGGAGGCCTTGCTCTGCCTCAGCACCGGCGGCGCGGGGGCTTGGGTGTGGGCAGTCGCCAGTGGACTGGGCGGAGGCACTCGTGGGAGGGGCGGAGGCCACATGCGAAGGGGCGGTAACTGCGGTCAGGGCTGGGGGGGAATTCCCGATAACAAGGCAGGGACCCGGCGTGGTTTGGGAGAGACCCAACGAAAGGCGACACAATAGGGGGGTGGAGTCGGGGGAGGCAGGGGCACCCGCGCACACGTTCTCTAGGGGGGTGCTCTCTGCTATGTGGTCAGCGCCATTTTGGGCCACGCGGGCAGTGCCGGACGCCATGTGGCCGGCACCATGTTGGCTATTGTGTAACCTGAACGTGCTGCAGCCTGTCTCGCAGCCGGCATTTTTCAAACTCGTGACGCTGTTTTGCAAGCTGATACTGTAACTTTTGGGGATTGTAGGGGGTATGACGGGGAATGGGGGATTAGGAAAGAGGGTGAAGGAAAAGTCCGGAAAGGGTTGGCCATTCCCGAAACGGTTGGGGTGCAGGGAAAATCGAAGGGGATCAGGGGGGCGCCAGGGCAGCTGCTCGTTAGGGGAACCCCCCCCGCACTAACAAGTGGGGTATCTGCCGCGATTCCTCCCGCCATGGGGTGGAGGGGTAAGAGGAACAAGGGTTTAGGGTGAGGGGAATGGGATTAACTGGGGTCCCTAAACTTTTTTCCTTTTCTGTTAAAGCATCACGAATTAAAGTAACGAAAAGAACTTAAAATTTTCTGGTCCCCTGAACGTATACCTATAATCAACTTTTCCCTAACTTCATCCCAAAAACTTAAGGTAGTTACTAACTTTACAGAAACAACTTGAATGTTACTAAAAATCCACTTAATAAACTTTTTTAGAATCCCTTTTCTCTACTTTCCCGCCCCCGAACCCAGGGTGATTTTAACTTGGACATAAACCTCCCGTTGTGAGCGACTAAGTTTGATTCCCATTTCGCATCACAAATTAATCTCATGATCCAGGAAAAAGGGAAGGGGGTTTTTGGTGCAAGGGAGCTCTGCACATCTACCTTTGTGGACCCATATGATCCCTGTGCAGCGCCTCTGGCTTCTGGTCCTGGACCCCGAAGCCGCTCCCAGCCGGCACCAACTGAAAACTCCTGGAATCCTGGCTCCGGCTCGACCAAGGCTCCTCCATCTTCGTCTTCGGGGGAGTTACTTGGTCTCCCTCAGGAACGAGCCCCGTAAAACCGGGGACGCGTTCCTCAGGGTGTCAGCTGCTCTGAATGTTCACTCGACCACAACGTGGCCGAGGTCACTCCGCAGTGACCACCAGCAGTCAGCTAGTGGTCCCTGTTCGGTGCGCCAAATGTGGCCGTCAGCTCGGGCTGGCCAACTGCCCACCAGGGTCTCGGACAGCAGCCCTACAGCGTTTACAGCCAGCGTCCCCGTGGGTTCCCTGCTGTCGGGTCTCATGCCCCTTACCACAGGCTGCATCCACCCTTTTTGGTGGTCACTGTAACCGAAGAGCCGGAGTATCGTGGGAGGGTTCTTTCACCCGGGATAATAGAGACACCGTGTTGCTACCTCTCTGGGCACCCAGGTGAAAAGACCTGGGGCACCTTCTGCATCAGACTTTTATTGAGGGATTACAAACCAATCACTGATGGGCTTGGGGGAGCAACTAGGGAGGGGTCGGGGGACAGGAGCCAACTGGGAAAGGAAGGGGGAGGAGAAGGGGAGACTGGCAGGGGATAATACAATCAAGTACTGAGTTCTGGAGCCTGAAGGTGATAAGACAGGAGAGTGGCAGCTGGGGACAGGGTAGCCAGCCCCCGGGAAGCCCGGCCCATCTACAGGACAAACCACCCCGGGCTCTGCCCCAGGGGAGTCCCCAGCCCCGGGCTTCCTAGTGGGGGGAAAAGGGTTTTCTGGGGACTTGGAACCACCACAACAGGCTTGATCTTTACATGCACTCTAGAAAAGTAAAAGTGAACAAAACCAAAAACTGATAAGAATCTCTTGCTAAGAATTCTAAACTAGAGGAAAAAATTGCCAAAAATGCAGAATTACCAGTCAGACTGATGTAACTCAGCAAGTTTCTTTCCCTCCCTCATCTTTCTGTACTAATATTTGATTGCTCCAAAAGATGCAAGCAAAGCTAAATGGACAAAACAAAGATCTTCCTCAGTTTAAAGCAGTGTTTTGTTATTTGCAGATAAAAATCATAAATAACTCCAGACGGAAATACAGTAATATCTTTCCTTCATTCCTCATGTCCACAAAGGACGGTAAGAAAACACTCCTGAATATAAAAATTAACTGGGATTAAAGACAGGAAATTAACCCCTTTCAAACCAAAATGAAATACACTTGTTTGAGAAAGACTTAGAAGCAACCCTGCTTTCTTAAACTATTTCAATGAATTTTTGAACTTACCCCAGACGGCATCTCCCTACCCTACCCTGGACTTTTCTATAGTTGTACCATTGCATGTGACCAAAATAGTAACATGGAAACTTGTGGTCAGAACAAAGTAAGATGTTGGTACCATCCAAAATAATGAGTCCAGGCACTGATGGATGTGTCTGTGTTCCTGGCACCCTGCTTTCAGATATATTGATGAAGTGCAGGCTATTTCACTATGCATTCCTTTTCTTGCTTGTAGAATCATTTAGGCTAGAAAAGACTTTTAAAGCCATCAGGTCCAACCAGTAGTTTTTAAGTGTTCATAATTCTTGATCTGTGTATCCAAAATGGTCCTGTGCCCAGCAGATGAAGTTTCAGGGTTTTTAATGTAGGTCCTTTTACGATGGTTTGTTGGATTAAAGCTTTCAGATCAGGTGTGGAAGCTGTCAGCTTCCTGACACCGTGAAACCAGGCTGATTCATGAAACCAGGAGGGCCAATAATCTGGTTTGTAGTGAGATTAGCTGGTCAGAGAATGTGCTGAACCTTCCATTTGCAGTTTTTTTTCCTCTCAGTGTACCACATAAAGACATTTGTTGGAAGCCAAAAATGAAAGAGGGAGGCAAACAACCAACATTATTTAAGTAGGAGCACGTGCAAATATATTTCTTGTTTATCCTACAAATGGATCCCTTCTTTCTCTTCTGTCCAGTTTCATGTGGTTAAAAATGACATAAATTTATTTACTTCATTAGATTTCTCATCATAACTTAAATCATCGATAAATTAGTTCAAAATACTCCTTTTTAAATATGACCATGTATTGACTGAGGAATTTTATTATCTGAAAGGAGTAGAAGGCAGATAAATTTGGTATGCAATGCAGCTTGCAGTGATGTCCTTAAAAGCAAAGGCGTAATAGCAGCTGCTGTGCAGGTGGTGAGTGTTGCCAGTGGCATTTGTTTCTGACCAACGATGTTCTCTTTGACACCAAATGCTCTGTCTGTCTTGAACAACTGCAATGTGTAAATAGAAAAAGGAATTATAGGAAGTGGACTTAGAAGTGGGATAAATATAAGTACAGTTTTTACTCATGATGAAGGAAGTATTTGGATCTTAATTCTAGGTGCTGAAACATCAGCAAATTACAAATCTCTGTTTTTTTATGACATGAAGGACAAAATACTGTTAATAGGGTGTTTTTTAGATGTGGTTAATTTGAAGTAGATGCAAATATAAGTTATAGCAGCTTTAGATGGCACAAATGCTTTAAGTTACTTTGCAGCTGTATTTGGAAAGTATATATTTTTATTTGTATATAGGTATGAATACAAAAAATAACAGCATCAACCTGTTAGGGGAAGGCTTTCTTAATTATATGACAAAGAGGTCATATCACTCCAACCCTGGACTTAGGTATGTTGAAAATACTCAGTTTTGAAATGTGAGTAGTTCATAGTTGTACCAAGTACAGCTTTCTTCGTAACAGGATATAAAATATATTTCACTTTGGTTGTTATTTTAAAAAATTGGAGCTGCAAGACAAAAAAAAAACCACCCCATGTCTTGCACGGTGGTGTCAGGCTTTGGTGATTTTGTTTTTGGTTTTTTTAATTAATTAGTGCGTATTAAAGTATGTGATGTGCTCTGGGATGAGCGTCGTAGACTACCTGATGAGTTTTTTTCTCTTACTTTCTAATAGATGTTTTCAGTGTTTTGTAGACTGATACAGCCTTACATAGTGTTGGCAGCAGCTAAACATGAGAAGTGCATTAAGATTTGGGTCAGTGTTGCTAGAAGATTGTTTCTTGCTGTGTATTAATGAGATCTTTCCTACTTCAGCTATCAGGCAGTAGCTTTTGAATAACTTGATGTTCTTTGAAAAGTATTTCTTTGCAGTTGTGTTCAAGAAGATGGGTCTAATATCTCATTTGCTCGTCAGGAATTGCAAAAGCTCGTCTGTATGAGATTGTATACTTCATGTCTTTTGAAAGCTCTTTCACTCGAGACCTGCTCTTGGTTTCGCCAGGTTCCTCTCTGTCCACACCTCCCAAAGGGGATATGAAAGGTGACAGTGAGAATGTGAGACACTTCACGGGTTTTTCATCCCCCCTGAAAGGCCGGGCTACCCCAGTGAGGAGGCTCTTTACCAAGTGTGCTCTCTTTTCCCTTTCCAGGCCAGAGCCGCAGCAGAAAGCTCCCTCTGCTCCTCCGCCTCCACCCCCGCCCCCGCCTCCGCCCCTGCCGGAGCCTGCCCCGCCCGAGCCAGAGGAGGAGATTTTAGGGTCTGACGATGAGGAGCAGGAGGACCCCACAGATTACTGTAAAGGTGAGTGTGGCCGTTGGCTTGGTCCGGCCAACTGCCCACCAGGGTCTCGGACTACAGCCCTACGGCGTTTACAGCCAGCGTCCCCGCGGGTTCCCTGCTGTCGGGTCTCACGCCCCTTACCACAGGCTGCATCCACCCTTTTTGGTGGTCACTGTAACCGAAGAGCCGGAGTATCGTGGGAGGGTTCTTTCACCCGGGATAATAGAGACACCGTGTTGCTACCTCTCTGGGCACCCAGGTGAAAAGACCTGGGGCACCTTCTGCATCAGACTTTTATTGAGGGATTACAAACCAATCACTGATGGGCTTGGGGGAGCAACTAGGGAGGGGTCGGGGGACAGGAGCCAACTGGGAAAGGAAGGGGGAGGAGAAGGGGAGACTGGCAGGGGATAATACAATCAAGTACTGAGTTCTGGAGCCTGAAGGTGATAAGACAGGAGAGTGGCAGCTGGGGACAGGGTAGCCAGCCCCCGGGAAGCCCGGCCCATCTACAGGACAAACCACCCCGGGCTCTGCCCCAGGGGAGTCCCCAGCCCCGGGCTTCCTAGTGGGGGGAAAAGGGTTTTCTGGGGACTTGGAACCACCACAACGCTCACCTGTTGTGATGAGGGTAAACACTGTCATACCAGTCTTAGTTCTGATTCTTGAGGGATTTTTAAACAGCTGATCTTTAATTATGCAATTTACTTATACGAGAATTTGGAACAACTCTTCATTTCCGGTCCTGGTGCACAATTGTCTTTAGCATTAATTTTTCACTTAGCCATAGCTTGTTTATACATTTTTCAATAAATATACAAGTACAGCATCCTTGTATTCTTCCTGATGTCTCAATTATAAGAATAGAGAATAAACTTCCCTTGATTCATGTGGGTTGTAAGAGAGACAAAACCACCCAAACCAAGACGAACAACCCCTCTCACAGCCCAAAAGGTTCTAAAATGCCTTGGTGCCTATAAGAGCATTACCTAAATTTACTTTTTAAACTGTATCTTTTCTTTTTCCCTTCTTCTCTCACTTGCACTGGCCTAACATGTTACATGCTTCTTTTCCACATGGTGTCTTTCACAGCTCTCAGCATTGTCTGAAGCTCTCTACATATTCATTTTAACTCAATTTCTTTAATATTTGTATTGGTTATATTCAGTTTTTAAATATTGTTAAATGCCTAAAAGCATGACTGCAGTACAACAGTTTATTTTAATGTCACTGCTAAGGTTGCAAGTCTGTTCCCATTAGGGTAGAATGTACACTTTACTTACCTGGAAAATGATAAATAACAGTTCCATCAACTCCGGGTTACCTATCATAGTAGATTTCAAGAAATGAAAATACTTGCATCAGAGTTTTATCACTTCAGATTAATATTTTTGAATAATCAAAAAGCACTCTATGCACGCTGACTATATCTGTATTTCTCATACCAAGAAACACTTCCTGTATCAAATGTGATAATGTCTTCTTAATCAGAAGTTTCTGTATAAGCCTGGAAATGTGCTATTTTAAGAATTTCCTTTCCCGGCCTGGAAAAATATTTCATATTTACATATTTAACAATGGAAAGTGACTATTTCATTTTGGTGTAAGAAGTTTTATTAATATATTATATTTCAAATGTTTAAGTGGCTTACAAATGCCAGTAGTGAAAGTCAAGCAGTAAACTCAAACTAAATGTCAAAGTCTGCAGCAGGGAGAAGAAAAGCATGTTGTTAAACCATGCTCAGGTATTTTGGTTTGGTTTTTTATTGTTTGTGTTAAAACACATTTGTTCCATTAGATAACTCTTTTGGTGTCCTTAACATCTTCCATCAGTGAATAAGGATTTGTTTGAACATCTGTGTACTTGTAAACATCTGTATTTCCTTGAGATTAAGCATTTCAAAGCTCTCACTTAATTCTTTCCTGAAGTAAGGGCTGCATTTAATTTCAAACAATCCATTGTTGTCTGTTTTCCAGTATCTCTTGCAAGATGTCACCATCTGCAGAAGCTAGATCACAAAACAAAAAAACAGTCTAAGTTGAGAGCCTGCTTATGAGTTACCTGTTTAACTAGAGCAGGTCAGTAGTCAGGTCTGTATATGTTTGAAATAAACTACGTGTTACACTAAGGATACTTGCAGGCTTCCTGAAAAATTAAAGGGAACTTCTGTATGCATAAAGATTCTTCTGCATTCTGATCCTGAGGCTTTGAATTTTTGAAAGTATATTAAAGATGATTCAAGCTTTGGTTCATTTGGATGTCATGATTGTTACTTGTTTCTATGAGAGCAGTGCTTTTGTTGCTTGAGAGGATTTACTTATTTTCTGACCCTAATTTCCTGTAAGACTGAGCAGTGCATTTCCTTCTTTCAGTCTGCTGGCATGGAACTGAAGGGAAGGTCACCATAAGGGTCTGAATTCCATGACCACATTAGGATTTGTTTATGTATTTTTTATTCTGTATAGGGAATGAGTAAGTTTTTTGGTAAAGAACTCCAGGCTTATAGATACATTTTCCATTTTTTGGAGAGATGTTTTATTAGTTTGAATACCTTTTTCTGTTTTGGGTAGCCTAATCTGTATTTACAGAGTGGAAGATAAAGATTTGGAAATTATCATTTATTACTGGAGTGTCTCTTTTATTCCTAATTTTGTCTTCAAAATGGCAGTCTTCCAGAATTTTTGACTGAGACACAGAGCATACTTCATCTCTTCTCAACCCCAGTCTGAAATTTCATAAGAGGGAAATTTTGATGATGAGTATGTAATTATTTTTTTCAGGAATTCAACATATGACCTGTTAGCTGTACTTCCTGTTGAGTATTTTTGTTACTAATTTTATTTTTAAGGGTATGTTACTGTGTGCTGGGCTTGCATCTTGACCACATTACATGGTGATTAGTAAATAGCCATAGTAGTATTTTTTAATGAGGAAATTGGATCAGTTTGTATTAGCACCTGATGTGAAAGAGGCTGACTAGCAGCCATCTGTGAAAAGCAGACTTAACTTCTGTTCCCTGGGGGCTTTCTCCAGGGTCTGTTTAAATCTGTGACAGTACTTCTGTTTGTGTCACTGAATTAGCATAAAATACTTTTCAGATATTTATTTTTTTAAGGAATGGAAATATCAGAAGTCCAACTGCATGATTTTTCGAGGGGTACTTTGTAGAGCTAGTTTTTCTTTTCTGAAAAGTCTTGAAACACTTGGTAATTTTTTTTTCAAGAGTCTCTTGTGTTATGGATGTAATTGGAATTTTTTGCTTCTCTGATCATCTTCTCTGCCCCCTGGAGATGTCTCCCATTCATCCAGTTCACAAAGAGAATAATTCCCTATACAAACATAGAACGAACCAGCTACAATTACCAATACATTCAGGAGACATTCAGGAATAATGATCTCATTTTTCTGACCCTCCTTCTTGCATGCATGTAGCTAGCTAGCTGTGAGAGACACTTGCTTTTCTGTGTGTGCTGCAGTGAATAGTGCAACAGGGTGGGGTTTTTTATTACGTTATCATCTGTGCCACTTTTATACATTGTATATTTTCAAATGCCAGTATTGTTTTTCCAAAAGCACATATTTTTTATCGACTTGTTAATTTTGCATAGATGCTTTCTTGTTACTAATATTTAGAAATATTTTTGGTATCATGGAGAACTAAAATGGTTGCATTCATCATAGGATGACACCAGTTTCTAAAATACACGTAACTAAGTGGGTTGTTACCTGGTTCTCCACAACCTGTAAATGCATATGTTGCTGATATGAATAATCAGAGAGTAACATGTACAGTAATGGTTACAGATTATTTCCAAAACTGCTCCTGTTGTGACTTAGGACAGTGGAAAGTATCTTGTGAAATATATATACTCATATGCTATGTATGCTACCACTGTTGGCATCTGTTACATATGCTGGTGTATTGCTATAATTAGTTATGACAGTGGTGTAGGGGTCAAAACAATATGATTTTTACATATATAGTATTGTTATGCTTCCAACACGTAGAGTTTACTAAAATAACTTACCAAGCCCCGTTTCATTAACTTTGGTGTCTTTGATTTCCTCTCTATCCTGTTTTCTTTTCTGTCTGTGATGGGAAGAAACTATCATGAGTTTTTGATTATTTTTGACCCTTTGAAGCACAAGTATGCCAAAAGCTATTTGTAGAGTCAGACTTTAAAGGCACTTGTTTGCCTAAACTATTTCTAGAAACATATTTTTATCTGTGATGGTGTATTATGTAGAAGTCTCATATAAATTTTGCAGGTCATCAGATTTGATTCAAATCACAAATGCAAACCTTTTCAGTAATGGAAAGGTAGAATTCCTGTATGTTCTCTTAACTTTCCTCTTGCATCTATGACTTCATCATCCTGCATAGAATTTTGTAGGAAAAAATTACCAATTAATTATGTTTTTGTTTGTTTGCTTTAAACCAGTCAATAGCTGTGTTAAATAATGACTGTATTTATCCAGATTGTTAAATATCTCAATCAGCTGTTACTAGAAGGATGCTTAAATAGACAAAATAAAATTAAGTTTTGTTTTTAAGTTTTGTATCAGTACAGATTCATGTATTTGTGTTTATTCAGCAGAATTTCTGTAATAATGAAACTGCAATAGACTCAGGCTTCATATGTGGCTGATACTGTTTCTGTTTGCAAATGGACAGTGTAATAGTCAACCCTTACTCTCAGTAATCCATGTCCCCCCTTCTCTCCTGGAGAGTAAATCCTGTCAGGTGTTCCAAAAGTGATCTGGTTTTTAGTTTGGAAATGAGGAGTTCCTGCTGGGCAGTGTAGGCATCCTTACTGAGGTTGGCACGACTCAGCAGTGGAAATGAAAATATCATTTTAGTTTGCTGGGTGAGTTGTCCTGGCAGCTTTTCATGAGCATTTCCTTCCCACTTCCCAGTGATGGGAAGGCTGGGGAGGTCTTCCCCAAGGGAAGGGTCAGCTTTTAGTTGAAGCTGTGTCTGCTGTTTGCTAAGCTTGCAGTTACACCTTAGCACACATATATCAAAGCTGTGTGTGTTTTAGAGTTTGTTAGACACATCAACATCTAACACAATACATTATTTAAGCTTTATCTTTCTCCTGAGTATGTAGTTGTTGTAATTCTGTAGCACAGTTGTGTTAAATCTGCTCCAGCAGCATATGAGAATTCATAAAAGAATGGTTGAACTTCTGTTAAGGCAGAAGATGTTATTGGCAAAAAACGAATATGAATATCTCCAGATTTGACATCACTGTTTCCACAGATAAAAGGAGGTAAGAGAGAAGTCCCTGTTTTAAATTCAAGGAATTAAGTTATAAATTCACATTGTTGTCTTAACCAGTTCTAACAAGATTTTCAGGGGATTCAAAACATTGAGAAACTTAGAGAAAGTAGTCTGAGGTTTTCCTGATTCTAAATGGATTAGTCAATAACTGAGGATCCTGCCAAAAGACATTCGGGCATGACATTGTGAAGGACCAGAAAGAGACAAAGAAGTGATTCCTTAAAAGCTTCTCTGAATCTGCTGCTGGTGATGTCCTGGAGGATTGCATGGAGGAGCTCTATTATTTGTTTGCAATTTAGGCAAAAATGTGGTTGTTATTGTTGGTGTGTTAAGGTCTGAATAAAAATCTTTTGTGTTTGTTGTCTTCCCTGTGTTTAACTAGGAATAGAAATGTCTCCCAAAATACAAAGGAAATAAAAAGCTTCATTACACCTCCTAGAAACCTGAGCTCCAGCTTGCTCTGTCCTGTTGGTCTTTCTACCTAATGGGGTTGTGGAAAACCTGTATAGTGGTGTAAGTTTGGACTGCAGACTTTGGTAATGAAAAAGCAGTTCAAACCCAGAGCTACCTGCTTTCTCTTCTTCCTCCTCACTGTAAAACCCTCAGACATCAGAAAAATGCATTGCTGCTGTGGGTCAGGAGCCAAGTAGAAGAGCATCAATAAAGTCTGCATGGTTCTTAACATTTTCTCAGGAAGTATTTTATTGTTGCTTTTATTACTAAAAAGCAAATGGGAATTAAAACAATCTCTGTTGAGATTCTGCAATCATCCAAAATATGTTGATTGGAGAGGCTTCAAATATGATAAAGAAATAATGTAGATCTTTTCTGTACTGTCTATGAAGTGGAAGATAAGCCTGAGGAAATAGAGAACAGATGGTAATATTACCATAAATAAAAGCCATAAGAGAGAAGGATGAATAAACTCTACAGTAGTTACAGGACATGAGTTTTTTCCCTCCAGGCCAAGCAAGGCAGAATTTTTACCATGAAAATTTTCTTTAGATTTCCTATTTATAGTACAGGACAATTTGAAGAGGAAAATTAGGAAAATTTATACTACAAGAGAATTTCTTGAAAACCTGGGAATTATTGTTTATTCTCTAAATATTCTTTTTTCTGTTTGTTTTTTTTCCTGAAAGGAGGCTATCATCCAGTGAAAATTGGTGATCTTTTCAATGGCCGGTATCATGTTATTAGAAAGTTAGGATGGGGACACTTCTCTACAGTCTGGCTATGCTGGGATATGCAGTAAGAAAACTATTTATTTTCATATACTTACATTCTTTTCTTAATATGTTACTTTATTTTGTTTGCAGTAACTTTTGTTTTACATGCATGATAAAGTTCTCTAAATGTTTACTGTAATTTTGTGCAGAAAGATGCCTACACTCTTATTTTGCTCATTTAATGGTGTAGTTTATAAAAGCTCTCAGAAATATATGTAATTCTATTTTTTTTGACAAATTAGCTTTGCTTATTGAATTTGTGTGTTGTCTTGAGCATGCAAGAATAAGCTTATATTTTTATTGCTCTTGTATCTTTAATGAAAAAATATAATTACCTTTGTTAAATTATAAAATGTGTAAGCTGATTCCTCTTTTAGAGACATTAGCATCAAGGAGACAAATACTCAATAAGTTACTCTGTTAACAGAGTATTGTTAAAAGTTGTTGTTCAGTGTAATTTCAGCATTTTCTGTATGAATGCATTAGACTACGAAATATTCTATTTAAAATTGCCCAGCCTTCAAAGTATGTTTGTATTAGCTCGGTGTACGTGTTGAAAATGTTTCTCTTCTTTTCAAGGGGAAAAAGGTTTGTTGCAATGAAAGTTGTAAAAAGTGCCCAGCATTATACAGAGACAGCCTTGGATGAAATAAAGTTGCTCAAATGTGTAAGTATCACTATTGCACTACAGTGTTCAATAACAATAATAACAGTAATAATGAATTTTAAAAACCACGGAGAATTGATTTTAGACTCTTTTTTTTTTACATATTGTCCTCTAAACATCTGGCTTATTACAAGTTAAAATGTTTTCTGAAGCTCCAAAATACTTAGGTTTTTTTGGAAATCTAGCTAATTAAAATTTTAAAGTGATTTTTTTTCCTAAAATGTCAGTTTTTACATTCTTGGTTTAGGTTCGTGAAAGTGACCCTGATGATCCCTACAAGGACATGGTTGTACAGCTAATTGATGACTTCAAAATATCTGGAATGAATGGAATTCATATCCTTTTGAGAACATGGCATTCTCATAAAAAATGTTCTACTGAAATAAGTAAGCGTTTAGTTCTGGATTTTTTCTAGTTAATCTTACTTTAAATATGCAAAGTAGAAACACCAAAATATATGTAGATGCAAAGAGAAGTGCAGTGTGTAAGGCACTCTCTGAAGTGACAGTAACTTAGCTTTTTTAAGCACAGTGCAAAATTAAAAAAGAAGTCCCATGTATCCTGTCATGGTCTGGCAGACCTAGAGATAGGTTACTTAAAAAATAGAGTTTACTGAAAACATTTGTAATAACTGAAGCTTACAAGAAATATTTTTTTGTTCTAGACTGGTAAAAAGAAATTGTCAGTGTCATTAAAAAGCTGGTTTCTGTTTTCTTGTGGGAAGTGTGAGGTCATGGAGATGCTTCTCTTATTCATGTAATTATCTTTTGGCCAGGTGTTAACCTTGTTTTTGGCAAAGGTTGTAAAGCTTTGCCTTCGAAAGTTTCCTTTAAAGAAACAAAAGAAGAGTGGTGGAAGAAGAGAGACACAAAGTAAAATATAACTGACTCGTTCTCGAGGTAAATTTTGGGTTTGTGAATATATTTGATTTTAGAGTTGAGCTAAACTGAGTTTTCCTTGCTAATTATATTAGGTATTTTAGCAGCTTATTCTACTACTGTGCTTTCATTTACTGTTACAGCTGAATTTATGTGCGTGCCTGTTGTGTTTTGGAGCCCAGTGGCAGACCTCATTGTTCATGGTGTCATATTGCCAGAGACACAGTTCCTGCTCTAGAGAGCCTAATTATACATTGATTTTGGTGATGTGCCTTCAGTCTTCAGCAGATCAGATTCAGGTACCTTTCACCAACTCCTGTTTTCTAGGAGAGGAATGTAGGTGACTGTCAGTAAATCTGGGTGCTCACTAGGAAGCATCCTTCCAGACAGAAGTGTGCAAGCACTTCTCATCCCATTCATCTGTCTCTTGACATCAGTTACAGAGCCTTTGGGTATGTGGTGAGAATGAGAGTGTGGGGTCAAGCATTCTCAGTCACAGACTGGTGTCTAATCTCCTTTGCCCCATTTTTTGTTTTCATCTGACAGCAGTACAATTGAAGAGTAATTATTTTTAGAAACAAAAAAATTTGATTTACTGTTTTATTGTAAAACACTAATATGAAATAAGGAGTAAGATAATGCATTCATAGCTATACATAGAAGTAACTCTTACCTGTTTATCAGAATAATTTCCCAAGAATGTTCTTGAATTCTTGCTAAGATTCACAGGTATTCATACAACTGTATTAAAGGTGAGGGCTGTTTCTAAGTGTTGAAGAGTAAATTTTGTTAGTGATAATACTTTGAAAGCATATCCAAACTTATATCTTTTTGAAATACAGCACTTACATTGACAAAGCCAAAAGAGGCCATGTGCTAGTGAATAATAAGGGGTCAGGTAGCTTGGTATTGGCAGATTAAAACTGGACAGCTGATGTTGATTTATTCTATTTCAGTTTTGCTTTCATGCTGAAAACTGGCAGTACAGAAATTCCTATGTAGAAGGCAAATGTTCCTGCCTTACTGAGAAGTACATTTTCCAGAAAAGTACCAATATACAGGATGGGCTGATACTGGACTCAAATTTAAATTGCATCTGGAAGTCTGTCAAAGTCCTGGCTGCCAGCAAAAATATGATACCAAGTATCTTGTACTTTGAGTTTTCCTGAGAACAGCTTGTGCATCCTGAGTTATTTGAGCAGTGGTTGGTTGCATTGATTATTTCATCCACTCCTTTTTATCTTCTAGGGAATCTTTGGTGTAGATTCTCTTAGGATGGAGCAGGTAATTGATTTTAATGTTTTGGTGCTGTTTGCTTTTTAAAATGCTGTATTAGTGCTACATTAGTGTCATTGAGTTGCACAGGTTGAGAGAAATAGAGTAACTGGAGATTTTTTCCATGCTCTGCTGTTTCCAGCTTCCTTTGGACAAGTCACTAAATATCTGTTGCTTGACTATAAAATAAAACAACATATGCTTCATAGAGTCTTGATTATTGATTATGGAATGCATTTAAAAGCTAAAACAAGACAGAAGAAAGGTGGGTGAATCCTTGGGATGGCTAATACCACAAAATGTCATGGAGCTTCCAGACGGGGAAAATTGTCAAGAGCCATGTAGAACAGAGCTGGGAATGTGCAGAGCCATTGGCCTTCACTGTGTGACTCTAAACCATCATCTTTCTCCTAGGAACTGTAGTAAATGTTCATATACAGAGGAATTTTAATAATGTGTTATGCTGCACTAGGCTGATAATTTTTTAGCCACTTGTATATTTTACAAAGATTGCAATTACGACTTCTTAATGAAATACCAGAATTCATGGCCTTGGGCACTTTGGTGTTTTCAGTAAGTGTAAATTATTATGTTTTCTTGCAGTGGACATTTATTAGAGCCATAATAAACATTCATTTAAGTGTAGCATTTTCTTAATGAAAGATTGAGATAATCACATAATGGAACAAGTGTTTTGAGAGAGAAATGGAAAAAAATAAAGAAGGAAACATTCCCACACAATCAGACATTATAATGATTGTAATAATGGAGTATTAATTAAATGCCATTAAATGCCTAACTGCTGCCAATCCAAAAGCAAATGAGATGCATCCTAAAGTCTCCTGTGTTGTTACTAGAGCTTAACTAGCCTTTAGCCTTTGTCACATTTCTAAATGCTCGAGTAATTTGTAGATAGATAGATAGTTACAGCTAGGATTTGAGTCAAGAAAGAACAGCTCTCAGTACTTAAACCTGAATAATGTTACATTTACTCTCACTTTTGCTGCTGTGCTTAGTTTTCCTCCTGTGAGACATCCTCTGGGTTGCTTTGAAGAGCATTTCGCAAGAAGCATGTCTGCTAGGTGGGCTTCAGGGTTTTTTTGTTGCAGGACTTTTTGGACCTGCTCCCCAGTCAGGTTATTGGTGCTGTAGGAGGACTCTGGTTTCCGAATAGTTAATGCAGAGCTTTTCCCAAACTTTTTGTTCTGGACAGTCTGGCTTAAGGTTCATGTTTTTCAGATCGGGATAGTAAATCAGACAGCAGTCACATTTTTGCATACCTACTGCCAATGCTGAGCCTGCTCTGTATCGTCTCTCCATTCCAGTTGTCTCTCCAGTATGGATTGTCCCTTGAGTTTGTCCAAGTCCTCCCAGCAAAATGTTGCAATCTCTTTTTTTCAGGTGGACATCACTTTCTTGTGACCCTCCCTCTTTCTGCCTGCCTCTGCCATTCTTTCTGCCGCCTTCTTGGTGCTCCCCCCTTGCCTCTCAGCTGTTTACTTCCCTACATCCCTTTTTCTTCTGGTTACTGGCAAGCCTTAACATTTCTGTAAGTGCAAGGAATGTCAGGAATGTGCATTGGAGCATCTGCAGCAGCAGTGGTCTGAAGGACTGTGGGCGAGTGTCCTATATTTCATTTCTGAATGTTGCAGTGTCCTGCCTTTTTGCAATCTGTGTTGCTATAGCTTTGCAACTTGCCTGCGTGGGCTCAGTGAATAAGCCCTGCAGAGCTGATGTGCTCTGCTCATCCTTCAGTAGAGCTAGTAGAGCTAGCTGTGTGCTCTACTAGTGACTTCTGTTCATTGAGGGGTGAAGTAACTAAGACTCTTTCCTCTTCTGGATGGAACTGAGTTTTGCAATGTTTTGAGTAGACCCAGTTGATGTGAGTGGGAAATGACTATTCAGTGTCTCCTCTAATACAGGAATTCAGGAATGTGAAATAAGATGAACAGTTGGCATCAGTTGTGTTACAGTTCTTCACAGTGTGCTTTGACCAGTCTTGAGACTTTTTACTGTTGGTGTAACTTCAGTATAGAGGGTGCAGGTGTTAAAACTTGAGTTACCTTTATGTATATAGGTAGGTACTTGAGAAGAATGTGTGTGATAAACTGACAGACAAGGTAAGTCTCATTTTGACACAAGACTGTGACTCTTAAGATCATTGCCAAGACTCTAGTTAATAAAACTTAGAGAAGTTGGGCAAGTTTTCTAACAGTATGGAAGTGGTCATCTATATGAATGGTCTCTGAGATAGTCTGATTCATTGAGATTTTCCTGCAGTATCCATCAATTAATTTTTGGTTATTTGTATTACATTATTCCTTGCAAGGTTATAGTATCATGCAGTTAAGATTTTAACATCTTTTCTGATTTCCAGGTACATTAAGGTCATTCCCAGCTCATGTCTGAGGATTAATTCAGTATAGTGTAACTGTATAACTTCTTGCCAGAATGTTGTGGATGGTTTATTAGCTTCAATAAAATTTATTAAAAACTAGAGGCCAAATCAGTACTTTTAACTGTTTCAAAGAAAAGAAAAATAAATCAGTTACTTTTTACAATTACTTATTTAATGATTCACCCTAATGCTGTTGTTAACATGTAGAAGTAGTGGACAAGATTTGTGTAATTAAAATGTTTTCTTTTAATTTTTTTCTGCAGATGGACACTGGTTCTGTATGGGTTTATATATAATTTAAATGATGTACCAGAGCATTTACCAGGTTCATCTTAGGGGGAACCATTCTCCCTCTAAAGGGGGTGACGACTCCTTTAGCCAGAACACAAGCAAACATTTGTGTTGATCTCATGAACAAGTTTATTTGGAAGTTATCCTTAATTAAATTCCAGATGTCTGCATGGTCTTTGAAGTACTTGGACATCATCTTCTAAAATGGATAATCAAATCCAATTATCAAGGTCTTCCTATCCATTGTGTAAAAAGCATAATTCGACAGGTAAGTTTTGTTAATATTTTAATTATGTTTTTCCACTGTTAACAGTTTGAAGGTTAGAATTATGATGTTTGAATTGAACTCTTGCTACTATCTAAGATAATTTTATTTTAATCTCAGTGGGGTTTGTAAGAGAATCTTAATGGGTAGCCTGCATTTCTGCATGCTGGGGTTTTTGGGATGTTTGCGTTGTGTTTTTTAATCAAGGTTTCCTACTGATAAAGGAGTTTTCTGAGCTACTTTAGAGAATAAAAAGTTGAAGCAATGAGTCTTTTTCATAGATGTGAAGATACTCATATTAAATTGCAGTTTTGGTTGACATATCATGCTTCTAAGTAAGATCTGGAAAATAAATGATCGTAACTGTTGGAAATAAAACCATTAGGATGATGATAGTGATGAACAAAAATGGTATCTCTCTGTAAAATGAAGATAACCTGTTCTTTAAAGAAATTGCTGTCTGTCTGTATTTAAGTTTTTGTAGAATCAGTGTTAGCAAGTTGAAACACTTCAGAACATTTCATTGGAATATGTTTTTTCAAAGTATGTTCTTTTACTATGCTATGAAAACCAAGTTGCTGAGAGGCGATTTTAAGTAGGAAGTGTTTCGACAAGGAGAAAGCATATATGTAACACATCATAGAGGCATTCAGGTGGAAAACACCTGAAAGAGCATCAATTCTAACCATTAACCCGCTGCCAAGTCTGCCACTGAACCACGTCCCTATGTGCCACATCTGTACTTCTTTTAAATCCCTCCAGTGGTGGTGATGCCACCAGTTCACTGGGCAGCCTGTTGCCTTGGCAGCCTTATCATCCCTTCAGTGAAGAATTTTTCCTAATATCCAATCTAAACCTCCCCTGGTGCAACTTGAAGATATTTGCTCTCGTCCTGTCACTTGTTACCTTGGAGAATAAAGTGACCCCTACCTGGCCCCAACCTCCTTTCAGGCAGTTGTAGAGTGGAGTCCCCCTTCAGCCTCCTTTTTTCCACAGACTATACAGCCCCAGCTCCCTGCATCAGACGTGTGCTCCAGATCCTTCCCCAGCTCTGTTGCTCTTCCCTGGGCACACTCCAGCACCTCCGTGTCTTTGTCATAGTGAGGGGCTCAAAACTGAAGACAAGATTTGTGGTGTGGCTTAGCCAGTGCTGAGTACAGAGGGACAATCACTGCCCTGGTCCTGCTGGCCACACTGTTGCTGATACAGCCAGGATGCCATTGGCCTTCTTGACCATCTGGGCACACCCTGGCTCATGTTCAGCCGCTGTCAACCAGCAACCCCAGGTCCTTTTCCTCTGGGCAGCTTTCCAGCCACTCTGTCCCCAGCCTGTGGTACTGCCTGGGGTTGTTGTGACCCAAGTGTAGGACCTGGCACTTGGCCTTGTTGAACCTCACATAATTGGCCTCAAGCCATCATCCATCCTGTCCAGATCCCTCTGCAGAGCCTTCCTGCCCTCCAGCAAATCAACGTTCCCACCCAGCTTGGTGCCATCTGCAGACTTTGAGTGGGTGCACTTGATGCCCTTGTCCTGGTCATTGATAAAGTTATTAAACAGGACTGGCCCCAGTACTGAGCCCTGGAGAATACCACTGGTTATGGCTGGGAGCTGGATGTAACTCCATTCCTCACCAAGCTCTTGTGCCTGGTGTCCACTCAGGTTTTTACCCAGCAAACAGTGCACAGCCCAGTCAATTCTGCATTTTGGGAGGTAGTTGAAAGTGAATTGGATAAAGGCTCTGAGCAGACTGGTTTGATTCTGAGGTTAGACACAACTTTGAAAGTGGTATGACTTAGATGAAAGTTTGAATCACACAGTCTTTCCAACCTGAATTGCTTTTTGAATGTAGACAAAGGTATTTCACACTTCATACTTGAGAAAGGAGCAAGAGCTTAGTCCTGAAAGATTAAAAAGCTTTAATTTTTGTGAGACTGGAAATAACTGTTTGGGCTAGTGAAAGTGGCATGGTTTGGTAGGGCTTTCAGGTTGCTTATTAAAGATAATGTAGATCTTCCTTCTTTTCTACTTGGACAAAACTTGTGCTACACATTCTTTAAAAACTGATTTATGAAAGTTGAATATGAAGCAATTCAGTTATTGCACTGGTGTTACTGCGCATCAAACAATTTTGCTTCATAAACTTCTGTAATTCCATGCTGCAATGGAAAATTATGTTGTTATGCTATTACTTGGTAATATATTTTTTCCATTTTTTTGGGTACTTTTGAGCATTGGGATAAAACCAGGCTTATTTTAAAATGCAGCTGAAGGTTGAGTTTCTTAATAAATTTAGTTACAGTTTCAAGCAGATTTTTAAAAAAAAATCCATTTTTAATTAGGTTCTTCAGGGTCTAGATTACCTACACAGCAAGTGCAAGATCATTCATACGGACATAAAGCCAGAAAACATTTTGATGTGTGTGGATGATGCCTACGTGCGCAGGATGGCGGCTGAAGCTACCGAGTGGCAGAAAGCTGGTGCTCCTCCCCCCTCTGGCTCAGCAGGTATGAACAGGAGATTGAAATGCAGTGTAGTAAACTGCCATCAGTATATTATTGCTAACAGTATTTTGTTCAATGGAAATTGACATTTTAAATAATTGCATGTGAAAAATGCATGTCTGTTTAATTATTATTCCTGCTCTGGAAACTCTCAGAGTAATGCTTTCCTACCAGTTTTGCACCTTCAAGGGAAAACCTGAAAAGGGTCCCCAGATACAGAAAAAGATTTATTGGTATAAACTTACTCCCCTCCCATCCCACAAGCTTTAATGCCTGGGTTTAAGTCAGACTGGAAGCTTGCATCTCTAATATTGACAGTAATTAATAATCTTATCTAAATTATGTCTAGTTCTGTTACAAGTTCATCAGCATCCTTGTGAAATCATATGCCTTTTTATCCGTTGTAACTTAATCTTAAGATGCAATGGAAAGTTTTACATTCATAATTTTTCACCCATGAAAATAGAATTTATTGTACCTAACTGAACTCGTGATAAGCCCGTTTTCCTAGGGGTATAAAATGTTTTATGTTAAGCTTGCCAAGAGTTTAGGTAGGAACTTTACCTTATGTTTAGCTAGGAGAAGCCAAGGTAAAGATGTTCACAGCAATCAGCAAAGACAAACAAGGAAGAAGTGTGGCTTTTATAGTGATTTTATTTTTAGTACTATGTACTATATATTTTTAGTACTATGATTGCTACTAATTTGCTGATTGAGCACATCAGCTACAGGAAGTGGAGAAGTAACTCCCTTTGTAATATTGTCAGAAAATATATCACATATTAAAATCTCATATCTGAGATATGCTAAAAATACTGTCTGTATTGGGAGCAAATACAGTGGTCAGAATCCATTTCACTGCATTATATATTTTTAGATGAAAAATGGTATAAATGGTGAATATATCATATTGAATTTGACATAATGTGTAATCACATAGCTAGAGATTTTATGTTATTTGTGTGGGAGATAACTTGATTTTGTTCATGCAGCCTTTATATTGCTTCCTGACATTAAAATAAATACTATTTTAGTGAATGGCATTCTTATCACACTTTGTTCTTAGCAAATTGTAATTAAATATACGGCTTTCCATACAGGAACTGAAGATGCATTTTCTTTACAGCATTGCAAGAATAGGTTGTGTATAATTTCCCTTTTTATAGCAGTGATAGTGCTCAGGTTTAATAACCTTTTTGTAAACCTTACCCTTTCAGGGGTATTCAAGCAGGTTTTCCCCTGAGCTTAGCAAGCAGGATCTGAACCTATAAAACAACTTCATATTTTACTTTGCATTCCTTAATTGCCATAGGCCTGTGTGTCTGAAGAAGTTTGTGAGAACGGTTCTCCCCCATTTGGTTCCTTTTGTTCACTTTCACTTTGGTTCCATCTCCCATATTTGATTATTTCTGTTAGTTTTGGTCACTGGGGAGAGGTTTTATGTGGCTTGTGGTGCTGTTCTCTGCCTGTCACAGTCAGCATTGCAATCCCATCAGACCCAGTCACTGATGGGATCCTGCTCAGCGGTGCTCGCAAGAGGCCCGTGCTGGAGCTGCTTTTTCTGTGATATGGTGTGTTTTTTGCCTTAGGCACTTCTTCATGCCTCCAGCCCTAGCAATCAAACTGCCTCATTTCAGAATAAAAAACATGAATACTTGGCTTTTCTGTTGGGTACAGCACAGTAGTTGTATCTGCTAATATTCCCTGAACTATTTAAACCAGTCTATACCTGCTCTGCCAGCTGACAACATACATTTAATCTGTGACAGCTCTGCAGTCATTTGATGTTTTCTATCTTTATGAGTTCAGACTTTTTTTTTTTTTAAATTTCAAAAACTCTCTGCCAACCACAACACAGTGAACACAGATTGCTGCTAGCTCCTTCCAGTCCCAGATACTCTAATGGAGACATCAAATGATTTCAGGCAGCACATACTTGTAAAGAGTAAATAATCTGGCTAACAAAGTAAACTTAACACTGCGTTATTTAGTTAAGAATATTTTTTAATTATTCCTACTAATTTTTGCTTTTATAGAGTTGATTTTGAAAAAGAAAATCTTTATTTTATTTATAATTTATTTTTTGTCTTTTTAGTGAGTACAGCTCCACAACAAAAGCCTGTAAGTATTGTTATATAATACAGTTTAACTACCTTATTTTCTATGTTTCTCTGTGTATTAGTAGGTATTAGACTGTTAGTAGCCTTGACCCTTTTTAAAAGCTTTCTTTGAATAAAGCTTTTATCTTTCAAAGAACATTTTTCTTTTCATGTCTCTGGCCTTACCAGTTTTGAGCACAGTATTTCTGTGATGGAAATTCTAACAGACATATAGTTCTATAGCTATGTCAAACTAAGTTAAACCTTGCCATCTTCTTCTCTTGAGGAATAATCCATTCGTTCAAATCCTGACAAAAAATGGGTGAATGCACTAAATATTGTGCATTGCAGATATCTTAAGGGCATAAAGTCCTTAATCATCAAGGCCTTAAACGAGAGACAGTTTTATGAGGTTTGAAAGATCTCTTTGCCATATGCATATAGCAAATAACCAGTGGTAATACAGATGTTCAGAAATATCTGTGGTCAAACCTGCTTTCTGTGTGTACAGAACATGTATAATTTCAATGGGCATACAACATGGATGTAAATTATCAGGGTTGTGAAATTTTGACTATCCCATGTTTTTTTATGAAGACAACAGGATTAACAGATAAACCTTTGAGGAAATGTTTCTCTCTGTTCCTTGTACTTTATTTTTTAACTATGAGGATTTCTTACTGTGATATCTAAACAATGAATGAAAATTGGATAGATCTCATTTATCAGATAGTAAAAATAGAAGTCACAATTCAGTTAAAATGGAGGGAAGTGTTTCAATCCAAGCTCTGATGTGTTCATTTTTCATTTCCTTGTTGTTGTACCTGAGTTTTTCGATCAGTATGTTATATAAAATGAGAAACTTCATAATGGCCATCTGCTGTTTGTAATTCATATGTTTTGGGCCAGAAGGGAATAACAAAAATGCTTTCCTTTCACAAGAAAATAGCTGAACAACACAGGTTTTATTTAAAATTCACTGTTTTCAGTCTCTTTAGTTTTCTCATGTCTTTTTTTCTCAGAATACTTTTGCTGGTTATTACCTGCTTTGTACAGAGAAAGAAATCAGGTATTAAATTTATATGCAAACAACTAATATGATACCTGATTATTTTCCATTTACAGTATCATCTATTAATCTAGATTGAAGTTTAAGATTATTGTACTTACTCAAGGTTATAGTATCATAGGAATTTTATTATGGCATCTTAGATGTATAGATGTATTTTATTCTTGTATCTAATAATGACCATGTAAAAACATTATCAACTGTTTAAATTTTTGGTGGATTTTTGCCTCATATACCCTTCTTGTTTTGAAGTAAACTGGAAAAAGCAGTATAATTACTATATTAGTTGCCATCTAGTGTTTTCAAAAAAATGTTAATCAAACTGTAAATTAGTTTGGTGTGAGATGCCTTAAAAATATTAATTACTTTTTTCTTTCTTTCTTTGGCATTAATATTTCAGGTTGGAAAAATATCCAAAAACAAAAAGAAAAAACTGAAGAAAAAACAGAAGAGGCAAGCTGAGCTGCTAGAAAAACGCCTGCAGGAAATAGAAGAACTAGAGCGGGAAGCTGAAAGGAAAAAAATAGAAGAAAATGTAACCTCAGCTGTACCATCAAATGAACAGGAAGATGAGTACCACCCAGAGGTGAAACTAAAAACAGCTGATATAGAAGAGGTAGTAGATGAAGAACCTGGAAATTATGATGGTTAGTATTACTTGTTTTTATTGACCCTGAGTTACCTGTTTCAGAGGGGGAAGTAAATGTGCCGTGTTGCATCTGGTGTAGTGAACAAAATCTCCAAACTGTCCTAGATCATTAAGTTAATTTTCTCCTGTAGATTAAGTTCTAACTACAAAACCTAAAAAGTTAAAGAAAAATCATACCTACTGCAGAAGTGAAGAAAACCATCAATAGCACTCTATAGCTATAAACAACTCAACAAAGCACCTAGAAAATTCAACAGAACAGTTATGATGCCACATTAAGTGGAATAACAGTATCTTGGTAAAGTAGAAGAACAATAACTTTTCTATAATATTACTGTAGTAGCTGGAGTCATCATTGCTTTCCCCTTTTCTTCTTACAGTGTTTGTTGTAATGATCTATCAGGTAACAAAGGTTGCAACTTCTTCGCTAAAATTTTTGATATGTCTTGTTAAAATTTAGTCCTGGTGACTTGGACCATAATCATTATGGTCCAGCTTCATTCTGGCTTCCCTGATTTTCTTGTCAGCTCTTCAGTCCCAATAAAGCTGTAACTACTGAGTCTGTAGTTCAGTTGGGTTTGTTTTTGTTCTGCTCTTACGGAGAATTTTCCTACTTCTATGATGACTCCCTGTTGACACAGATTGAATTCTAGATTTTTAAAAGCTTGCTTTCAAGGCCTCATTCATCTTCCCTTCATAACATCATTCTCTTCTGGATCGTTCCCCCCTGAACCACTTCCCATTGTTTGTTTTTCCAACAGCCTTACTAGTACTTTCTTTTGCCTTTAATTTGGATTTTAAGGTTTGCATATTTCAGTGATATTCAGTGTTTCCTTGGGTGATATGTCAGAAGTCAGGTAGTTACTGAAGAGTTAAAAATGATGAATGTCTGATTTCTGTCTGGTTCATTGATGTATGATGTCATGTGTTGCTTGCTGAAATTTTTCAGGTGAAGCAGAAGATCAGGATGAAAAAGAAGACACAGAGAAGGAAAACACTGAAAAAGATGATGACGTTGAGCAGGAACTTGTCAGCACTGACTCTACAGACCCTAAGTGGATAGAATCCCCCAAAACAAATGGCCATATTGTGAACGGCCCATTCCTATTGGAACAACAGATTGAGGATGAAGATGAGGAAGAGGAAGAATGTCCAAATCCAGAGGAGTATAATCTTGATGATCCAAATGCAAAAACTGATTACTCTTATAGCAGCTCCTATGAACAGTTTAATGGTGAATTGCCAAATGGACGTCATAAAATTGCAGAATCCCAGTTCTCTGAATTTTCAGCATCAGTGTTCTCTGGGACTCTAGAGTCTGTAGCTTGCAGTTCTGCTGTTTCTGAAGGATCAACTGTAACTGAAAGAGAGGAGAGCAGCCCATCTCACAACAGGAGCAGAACGGTTTCAGCTTCCAGCACTGGGGATTTGCCAAAAAGTAAGTGTTTCTCTTAATGACTTTTGTCTAGTAGCATGGGTGTGTGTTGTATTAAATAAAAGAGGCAGATAAATGCAATACAAAGGCAGTAGTTAGGTTAAGAAAAGAATAAGTAAATTGGAGGAGTCTGCTTGCAGAACTGTGATTTATGGGTTATATTCCACTCTAGAACTTGCTTTTAAGGGGTATTAGTTACATAAATTACCATAGAATGAATGTTTGCATTGACAAGTCAGTCTACACGTGAAAGAGAAATCTATAGTTGCAAGTAAACATCTTTCCTGTAGTTTAAAGGTAGAAGATGAGCATGAGATCATGTAACCTGACATCCTTTGATAACAAGTCAGTAATATACCATCTGTTAAGCCCAGTAACCGTTATTGTTGGCTTAAAATGTATTTTTCAAAGAGAAAAATACCTGCTCTTAAATGGACAAATAAACCTATATTCTGGTGTGATTGATGTGCGTTCCACTGCTTGGTACTCTGAATTGTTCTAGAAGAATTGTAGCAAGTTTGAACTTGCCTGGCTGCAGCTTCTATCTGTTACTTCTTGTCACATCTTTTCTCAGTCATATTGAAAAATTCTGTAATATGCTGTGTTTGCATTCATTAATTGATCTTTCTATGTCAAACAGTTCCTGTCTTAACCTTTTATTAAAACTCAATGGGGCATGTTGCCAACCCTCAACTCATTATGGCATTTCTATATTCAGCATGATTTTGGACATTTAAATTCTGGCCATCAATCCAGAACTTTTGCCTGTAAATCCATTTGAAGACATGGAAGGTGAAAAATCTTAGTGTCATTGCAAAGAGCTGGATTTTTGCCATCGAATTAAATAGCTTCAGGGTATTACACATAGGTCTTATTTATAGTGCTGGTGGTTAAATGATGAATATATGGGTTTCAGCTTTAATAAAGAAAATACTGAGAGACTAAATCTGTAAGAGGATAGAAGAAAATGAGAGCTCAGGGAGAAGATCACCAAGCCTGCCATCAACATTGTCACAGATGAAGTTCCTAAATTTAAATAGAGCTGCATTGAAAAATTCAGTCAAGTGTATTTCTTGGTTTAAGACTTTAGAAGAGCAATTCACAGTTTATTACAGGGTCTAACAGGTAAGGTAAGAAATATGAAATAAAATACAGCTCAGTAGAACTGCATTTCTGGAAGATCCAGGCAAATAAGGCTTCTAGTCCATCTCCTTACACTCTGAAGTCCCTGAAACAATACAGAGGAGGTTCCTAGCTGCCTGGTAGTTTCTTCCTTTGTTCTGTCAGCTGTATATAGGCAGAAAGACTCCACTGCTGTTTTCCTGGGCTGGTGTGTAAAATCCTCATGTCTTCAGAGATGAAAGCTGGTTTTGTCCTCATGGAAACAGCTTATCTCCATAGCTGGAGAAACAAACCTACTTTATTCCTCCTTGATGTTATCCCATCAGTTCACACAACTTTCTTGCAAAGAAAGAAGACAGACTGTAAATTCAGTGATAGTTCACTTTTTTCAAGAAAGAGGAAAAGCTGAATGTTACAGATATTAATGGCATCAATAATAACATTGAGTATAATAGTAATAAAACAGATGAAGGTATTTAGAAAGAAGCAGCATGCAGGAGTTAGAGGCTATTTAGTATTTTTAAATGGTGCTACATAATTTTTCAGCATATCTTTATTGTCCTTTTCTTGTACTGAAGTAGACTTTTATTTGTTCCTCTTTCTCTAGGCATCGCTATGCATTGTTAAGTGACATGGTCTCATTTTTTGGGGGTACTTGCCTTATTCGGTGCACAAACCAATTTGTGTTCAGTGGATGAGCAGTTTTTATCTTTTTCAAGTTTTCACTGTGTGACCAAATGCCCTGAAGATAGATGTGTAATTTCCTCACGACTCTCCTCCTCCTCCTTCCAGTGTTTCAATGTTTGTTAAGTACGTTGTCATGCTGAGACTCTGAGAATCAAGGTGATATTTCTTAGTTCTTATGGAACTAGGATGCAGAAGTGCTCACTAATTTTGTGCACAAGTTAAGTGTTGGGAAATGGCCATTTCTGGCTGCACAGACATAAGGTATAAGTGAGCAATCCAGGCTCCATAGACAAGTGTTAGGCCTCTGCTCAAGGCTGTTCTCAAAACAACTGTGGGAAAGGGAGACATGAGAGCTGTAAACAAGGTGCAGGTATCTAGAGATTAGCTTGGCAGAAGAAACTGTTGATGTTATTGCCTTCTGATACCAGTTTGTGTTTTAATTAGATTAGAGAAAAATCCCGTGTGAAACTTCTGTAAGTGAATAATATTTTGAGCACGTAAGGTAGTATAAGTATGTGCACTGTCTGACAATAAATGAGCTTGATTTATGAACCACATTGGATCGTCGTCTTGCTCCTCTCGCCGACAAATGGTGACCCCGACGTGCGCGACAGAGACGGAGTCGACGTGCGGGACCGGACCGGCGGGATCGGGAAAGCACCGGTAGCAGCAACCGGGGAGCGAAGATCTATACCCTTTGCGCGGCGAAGGGGGGATCCGATCGCTCGGACCTCGGAGAGGGGTCCGCCGCCCGAGAACGGCTATACTCGGAAAGGCTGCGTGGCGATCGCGATCGGCGCATAGACGCGGCGCGGAAAGACGCGGAGGGGCCAGCGCGGAGGGACGCGGAGGCCACTGCGATCAGCCTGGAGAGGTTAACCAGCTGGACGGATATGGATTCGCAGGTAGCCGTAGATTTGTTAACACGCTTTTTGGAAAAGCGGGGAGTTAGCAAAGACACCTTAGAACAGGTGACAGGATTAGTTACGTTAGGAGTAGAAAAGGGTTGCTTCAGGGACCCTAACAGGATTTTTGACCTGCCAGAATGGCGGACGTATGGTGATCAGTTGTTTGAGGGAATTCTAGACAGCAACAAGATAGGCGCGACACTCGGGAAGCCCTGGAGGGAGGTAACGACCTGTTTGCAAAGATATCAGGCAGAGAAAAAAGTTGCAGCCGTTGCCACGGCAAAACTAGAATGAATCACGGAAGGGAGCGGGAGGACTCCGGGAGGTGAGTGCCCTATCCCGGGAATGCTCGGCATTGGTAACGAAACGCCCAGCCTGCCGGCAGTAGGGAGGTGTATGGTGCTGGAGGTGCACGGCTCCCCGCCCGAGCACGGCGTTGCCCCGGAGGCGGCCGCTGTTTGCGCGGAGCAATCGGCCGCCCCGGCGCCCGCGCCGCCGGAGCCGGAGGAGGTGTGTCCGCCCCTCCCCTGTGCACCGGCCGAACCACAGGAGGAAGATCAGCCGGCTTTGCCCCCCACCCCGGGCGATTCTATGCCTTCTCGCCCGGTGCGAGGAAGCAGTGTCCCTTCTCGGCAGGAGCAGCCACCGGCGCGCCAGCTGCCGCTCGCGCCCCCCCCCTCGCTGGGTGGAGGTGGAGGCGGGGGCGCTGCTCCGTTTCGCGCGGGGGAAGGGAGACGCAGAATTAGCTGGGCGAAGGTAGAACAGAAAGCTTTGGAAGAGGGCGATGAAAAACTGGCTCAGGACGTTAGAACTTTAAGCCGAGGAGAAGCGGCGTTTCCAGTGCTCTTTGAGTCCCTGCAGGATGACAGGGTATCCGCGGCTATCACAGCTGGGGTGCTGCAGTGGAGGCGAGGGGCACTGTTACGCCAGTGTGTTTTAGAAAATTGTAATCGGCAGACGCTGCCCGCAGACACCTCCATTAAGGTCATGTTAGAAAGGATGAGCCGAGTGCCGGTGGGAATGCAGGCATTTATAGCAGAAATAGTCACCGCCATGGGAGACAAAAGAGGTGAAATGATAGCCCCTGCCAGACGCAGGCCCTTAGCGCAGAGGCGGGAGGGTCGCGCCTAGGCAGAGAACCTCGGTGCTTCAGGGTCCGGGAAGAGGACGGAAGGGATGGAGATAGATGAAGGACAGCTGACAGTCCAGGAACTCTTCTAACTTATCATCTCTGTGAGAGAATTGAACTGTGATAATTCCGCTATTCGGGATCTCCTAAAATGGACTTGAGACTGTAGATTAACCCTGAGAGCGAGAGTGGCCTTTCAAATACCCGGCTGAGAGACAATTAAAAAGGGCGCTGTGAGACATGTTCAGTGATAACCGGACAGCCGCCCCCGAGACTGTGAAAACAGCTTTGCAATCGGACTCGCTTCTACAATCCGTCAGGCAAAAAGGGACAGAAAAGTGATGAAAGTGATGTACTGGAAAAATTTCTACATGTTTAAAAGGTTAGAGAGCTCGACCCGCGAGCCTCCGACGGCGCCCCCCCCCCATGCCACATCCCCCAGAATTGGGGGGAGATGGCCAGAAGGAGCAAATTGCTGCCTGGGAACAGTGGCTGGACATCAGAGAACGGAGCCTCCAGCTCCTGACCATCATGGCTGACTGAATCCTTCTCGCTTTTCTGTTTATTCATCTCTATCTGAATCCGAGGAAATTACTGCTCCTCAAAGTCGTTGAGAACTTTCAGGACCTCTCCTTTTTTCTTCTTTAGCTGCAGATGCATCTCCTAGAACACTGCTTCCAGAGTTCCAGGGAAGCGTGTCCCCCCGCCCCCCCCCCTCGCAGCAGTTTCGGATTTCTCCTCGCAGCGGTTTCGGATTTTTCCCCGCGGCCGCTGCAGTAAGCAGCGGCTCCTGCCCGGCGGTCCCTGCCCTCGGCTCCTGCCCTCGGCTCCGGCGGCATCTCAGTGCGCCGGGGGTGGGAGGCTGTGCAGCCGGCAGCTGTGGTGACACGGCGCGGCAACAGCCACGGTTTTTCTGTGCGCCAGGCGGGCAACGAGGAACCTCTTTTCCCAGCATCGACTAAGTAACAACAGTTTTCCCTAGCCACCGGGACCGCGCGCAGCTCGCTTGCTGGCACCGGAAAACGGGAAGGAGAGCGCGGCCGCCCGCCGAGCTCCAACAGTACCGGCCCAGCACTCCTGCGCCTGCGCCCTCGACCGCCGGTGCTCCTGAGTCAACCCCTGGGTGCACTTTTAATAGGTCGTTTTTCTGCAAGTATCAAAGACTGTTCATATTGTCTCGTATACTTGCTGCTGACTTTACTGGTGGAATTTGTGTTAACAAGAAGAAATCTGGGAAATCTAGGTTGCTACAGGACTTGCACTTAGTCAGTGCAAAAAGAAAAAGGGGGAGAAAGGGAGGACGGAGAGAGTGAGAGTGCTGGAGTGACTGCTTACAAGCATCCAGCCCACAGCAACAATTCAGCAAAAACAAAGGATTGAAAACGTGGCAGAACTGATCCAGAGGGGACGCAGCAGAATTGTACACCTAACCGGCCGGTGCCAAAGCGCAGCCGAGGCCGAGCAGAATAAGGAAGTTTGGGCGAAATGTAAACTGATTAATAAGCTAGAAGAAACATTTGAATAAATAACATGTGCAAACTTGTAGACTACATATTAAGAAATGTTTAAGTTAGATTTTCCTTGAAAGACTCTTGAAAGTTAAAGTTAAGTAGTGTATCTTTTATCAAAAAAAAAAAAAATTTATAATGTAAAAGTAAGACAAGAAGATTGCTTGTTGGAGCAAAACTGAGCAGTTTGTTTCTTATAGTGATAGTATTAGAATAAGATTTCAAATATTTCTGTCTTGATTTTTTTCATTCTGCAAAATCCTGCATGTTTTAGAGTGGTTAGCCTTAGTAGCAGAATTTGTCAGGAAATGTATACCTTTGTATTGTTTGTTAATTAATGATGGGAATTGTCTTGCTAGATAGAAATGAATGACTGGAATTGTAATCTGTTCTTACTGTTTTTCCTGTTTTACTTTGTTTCAATGAGTGTTTGAGTTTTATACCTACAGATGAACTTAGAAGTACAGTGATCTCGGAGAAGATGGAGCAAAGAAAAGATGGATCTGTGTGCTTGCAGCTTGCAACACTGTTTTCAAACATATCCCAAGCGATCACCCCTGATGTATTAATACTTATAAATATGTTGTTAGAGTTTAAATGCTATTAGGTTTGTTAAGTTCTGTTACAGTTAAGTATTACAGCTAGATTTTATAAGAGTTAACTACAACTATACATAGCTATGTGTGTTATAGCAAGGATTAGGTTCTGTTAAGATTACGTACGTAAACTCATGCATATGCAATCTTTTAATTATCATGTTCATGGTACCATGGTCTTTTTAGTCAAAAGTGTTTGGCAAAGTCTGTTATTTTACAGTCTGCACAACCTGTGGTATGTTTGTGTAACTGTCTCTATTATTTGCTCAGATTTAAGTAACCTTCTTAGTTGTTGTTTCTAACAGTTTTCTCATAAGATCTGTGCTAGGGAAATCCCTCCAGTTAGAGCCCTGGCCCTGGCCAAGCCTTGACTCTCCCTGGTTGGACATCTACCAATGGACCCAGGTGTTTCTGCATCCAAATCGTATTTAAGTCGGGTTTGACTTAATAATTGGAATTTATATCAGCTGGATCCTTTTTGGGGTGGACTTGGAGACCCTATCCGGAAGGGCTTTCCATGTCTTCACTGAAACAAGGCAGCTGTTGCAGACCCTGGATGTTAGCATAGTATTCTAGACTTCAGTAAGGTATTAACCTAATTGACAGCCTTCAGAGACGAAGCAATTGAGACTAATTCACAAGATTCACCTTAGAATGTTTAGCACATAGGTTTGGAAGTATTCTTATGTCTAGTTATGTGTGTTTCTTACTGCGCTACCTCTGACAAATGGCTGGTAATGCCATAAACAAACTCATACTGATTAAAACAGAAAGGGGAATTGTAAGGTTGCAAGTATGTGTGTTAAATCACGAAAAAGATACAGATAATAGTACACTTAAAGTATGCCTTTAAGAGCCTGGTTAACAAGCTTAAGTTTTAAAGACTGATTAGTGAACTTTGTAAAAATGGAATTGATAGTTTTAGTAATTATTATAATCATAAGTGTATTATTGCCATGTGTAGTTAAGTATTTGATGAATACAGTAGAAGAAAAAAAAAAGGTGTAAACCAGGCCTGGATTGCTCAAAGAAAAGAAGGGGGATATGTTGGGAAATGGCCATCTCTAAGTGAGCAATCCAGGCCCCTCAGATGAAAGCAAGGCCGGAGAAGCTCATGGTACCTTTCACCAAAATGCGAAGGGACTTTTTCGCCAGTTTAGGATGACAATGCGGGAAGCGGGGGGCGTTGTGGGGGCCTGCCCCGGCTGTAGCCGCCATGGCCCAGGGCTGGGCTTGGTGTGGGTCCCCGGGGCTTGGGCCCGTGTGAACTCTAGCCTTTCAGTGTATAGAGACACTCGTGTATGGTGCAATTATACCTCCCCCAACATTTCCCATTCTACTAATCAACCCTTGAAATTACCTAGTGGCATGTTTTTCATTTGTGGAGATCGAGCCTGGCCAGGTATCCCCTCCAAAATAAAAGGGGGACCCTGTTCTCTTGGAAGGTTGACATTGCTGACCCCTAACACCTCGATGATTCTTAATAAGCTTCGACAGCACCATCTCAGGCGTTTGAAACGCTTTGTACACGGCTTTGCTTCTGATTGTAAATCTAATGTCGAGTTTTGGTCGCCTGCTGCTATTATTGCAGCCTCCTTCCTTGCTCCAGGAGTGGCCTCGGCTGGGGCCTTGGCCCAATTGAACAAACTAGGTTGTTAGCTCTCCAAACAAACAAACGCTACATCTAAAGCAATTTCAGACTTGTTGCTTGATGTGGATTCTGTGAGACACGCCGCGTTGCAAAATAGAGCCGCAATAGACTTTTTGTTGTTGGCACAAGGACATGGGTGTGAAGAATTTGAGGGAATGTGTTGCATGAATCTCTCTGATCATTCTAATTCAATACATGCACAATTAAAAACTTTGACTCAGCTCACCCAGCAATTGCAAGTGAGCAATGACTTAGGAATAGCTAAATGGTTGTCCTCATTGGGCATCACAGGTTGGATCCAAACCTTGTTATTTGAAGGCCTTCGATTGTGTGTTGTTGTTATTGTGTTTATAGTAATTGTTGGAGTTGTGTATAGCTGTTTAATGAGACAAGTAACCAAAGTGACCCACAATGTTTTGCTCACAAAAGAGGAACAAGGAGGAATTGTTGAAAAATGGCTCCATGACCAGGGCCATGGGTCGCTAGAGGGCTTGTGCAAAGAAGACCCAGTTTAACTGGGGAAAAGACTGAAGTAGATAATAAGAGTAACATTGCCTTTAAGAAATTGATTGACTGATATAGGTTTTAAAATAGATGATAAATGAAGTTTATTAAGATAAGATTGATAGTTTTAATAGTTATTACAATCATAAGAGTAAAAGTGCCATAAGTTCAGTTAAGTGTTGCTAAATTTAAGTGATGTTAGGTTAAAGTTTATTGATTTTAAATTCTGTTAAGCTCTCTTAAGGTTAGGTTCTGTTAAATTTAAGTTCTGCTAAATATAAGTGTTAAGTTCAAGTGAAGTTAAGTTTAAGTGATTATAGGTAAGTTTTAAGGACTGTTAAGGTTAAGTGCTGTTAAGTTTCATTTCTGTTAAGTTCAAGTGTCAATAAGTTTATAATGTTAAGTATTTGATAAATAATAGAAAAAATGTAAACATGGTCTGGATTGCTCAAAGAAAAGAAGGGGGATATGTTGGGAAATGGCCATTTCTGGCTGCACAGACATAAGGTATAAGTGAGCAATCCAGGCTCCATAGACAAGTGTTAGGCCTCTGCTCAAGGCTGTTCTCAAAACAACTGTGGGAAAGGGAGACATGAGAGCTGTAAACAAGGTGCAGGTGTCTAGAGATTAGCTTGGCAGAAGAAACTGTTGATGTTACGGCCTTCTGATACCAGTTTGTGTGTTAATTAGATTAGAGAAAGATCCCGTGTGAAACTTCTGTAAGTGAATAATATTTCGAGCACGTAAGGTAGTATAAGTATGTGCACTGTCTGACAATAAACGAGCTTGATTTATGAACCACATTGGATCGTCGTCTTGCTCCTCTCGCCGACAGTTAAGCTTCCTTAGATACATTTTTGTGAGTACTTTCTAGAAAATACACTTGTTCTGACTTCACTTTCAGTTGTAAATGATCTGTATTTGTCAAATACAGAATCCAAGAATTCATCTTTCAAAAGAGACAGGACTTAAGCATCATAAGTTTTTAGAAAAACACAAAAGTGTAGGCACTTCCCTATTACCTGCTCAGGTCCCTCTCTTAGAAAAAGGTTGAAGAAAGCTGTTGCCTGATGCCATATTCAGATGTCTTAGTCATGAGGCTTTTTTCCCCCCTTCGTTCCACTTTATTTACTGCAGTCCTTCAACAAGACGTGTGGGAAGGATTTATCTAGCACTGTCTTCTTTTTTTTCTGCAAGGACTACTGAACTGAGAAAGGTCCTGTTATTTCTTCAGTAATGCATGTGATTGTGTTAAAAGGGAAGACTTCACTATTAAGCTTACTTATCTTACTAGTTCCTATCTTTTGAGTGTTTTACTTCTGTCCTTACATTGTTGCTTTTTATAAACTTGAGTCTTGGACTCCATTCCAGCTTTTTTAGAGGGCTGTTTGTTGAGGTCACTGCCCCCTCTGCCTTTTGCTATTTACTCCTGTATTTTCATTCTTTCTGTCCTCTGGTGGATCCTGCCACTTTCTTTTCTGGTTGGCCAATATTCAGTGCTCTGATGATCCATTCAGCTTCCTGTGCCAGCAGTTGAAGATCCCCATGTGATTTCAGTCACTCCTAATTCACCATTATTTTTTCATCCAGTATTTTTTTGTCCTTGTCCCATGTCTGGTATATTTTCCTCTTCCAAGTCTTTCACCAGTTTATCAGATCATTGGTGTCACAAGTGCTTTTTGGATCTAGTACCTCTTTCTTATCTTACCTTCAGTTTGCAATTTAGACCTTGTAGCTTTGGGACAAAGAAGCTGAGACCAGTCCTGTGCTGCCCTGTGATTTGTGATACCTGGTTCTGTCTTCTCCCTTCAAGTCATCTGCTTTCTTTCCAGTGCAGTTTAGGAACTAGCAGGTGGAATGTCAGAATAGAGAAAAGCAGCACCTCCACCGCTCTGTGTTAAGGTTTCAGTGTCCTAAGAGCCTCTAAAGATTGCAAGATTAATTAAAGTTCTGCCTTTTTAATCTGGATCATAGCTGATGCAAATAGGACCTTCAGAGAACTTTGAATGCTGAATTATTTGTGAAAAGGATGACAGCCCCCTAGGCTCTCAAATTAGCCAGGTTTTGGTGAGTCTTTTACCCTTTGGGATAGATTTACAAAAAAAAAAAAAAAAAAAAATGGGAAAAATCCAGCCAGATTTTATTTACTGTAGCCAGGCATGGAAGTGCAGGATTTAGTTTCTCAATCAAACTGTTCCAAGAGCATATCTTTCATGTGTGTGGTGGGTGAGTTCTTGGAGTCTGAGTTTTCACATTTTCTGTCTGAATCTGTTCTGGGAAACATATACACTGGTTTTGCTTAGAAGCTCCTCTGGATATTGTAGTAATAGTAATTTGGCAGCTAAAGAATGCAAAAAATTTGCACTTGAAATGTACAAGAATATTTAGAAATCAGGGTAAGAAATCCTGTTTATGTTGCTTTAATTTCTTGTATTTTGGTGTCTTCAGTGTATGTCAACACTGAATGAAGTGTCAATGCAAAACTGCTTAGAGATAATGAATAGTAGGCTTAACATACTAACTGTTCTGCATTTTGCTTGTGTTAGCAAAAACTCGTGCTGCTGACTTACTGGTGAATCCACTGGACCCGAGAAATGCAGATAAAATTAGAGTTAAAATTGCTGACCTGGGGAATGCCTGCTGGGTGGTAAGTGCAACTACATCATTTTAGCTGTTCACTATTTAGAACAAGTATTTTTGTTGTCCTTTTTTTCCATTAATGTGTTTTTTTCTATTTTAGCATAAACACTTCACAGAAGACATCCAGACAAGACAGTACAGATCCATAGAGGTTTTAATAGGAGCAGGTTACAGTACACCTGCTGATATCTGGAGTACAGCATGTATGGTAAGAAAGCTCCTAAAAACAGTTGTTTATTTGGTGAGGAAACCTGATGGGGATGGTTTTGACGTTTTGACACAAATACATTATCATAAATTATGTTGTATTGGATAGCTGCTGATGATTTCTTCCCTTTCTCTCAATTTCTCAAGCCTCCGTAATCAAAAGGAAATATTTTGGAGAGCACATCTAATTTTCATGTGATACATTTTAAACTTGTAGTCAGAAACATGCAAGTTTAGAGAGAAAATATGTCTATTTTGAACGATAAAACGTAACTGAAAAAGTACAACTGCTTGTTTCATTCCAATCTTAGAATCTATGCTACAGTTAGCTGTGATTACATTCCTTTTTCTTGTGTGAAGTAGCAAAACATTGAAATACTTTAAATTGGTGCCAAGTGCAGTGAAAACATGGATCTCATTAGGCTTGGTACTAAACTTTCAAGAGAAGGAATTCAGTTTATTGGTGTAAAATATGTGGTAACATTCTGTAGAATTAGTTTTAACACAGAACTGAAGTTACCACTTTTAAAGTCTTTAGAGAACAGAAAAAGGGAAAACTTAATCATGCAACTTTCAGAAACACTCTAATATCTCTTGGCAGATAAACAAGCTGCATGCATCTTCTCATGAAAGATAGTATGTATTTCCAAAAAACGAATTTAGAAATACCTTTGCCATTTTAAAAGTGAAAACTTAATCAAATCTTTATATTTTACAAATACATGTCTGATAAGAGTGTGTGAGGAGGAGGAAGAGAAGACTCAAATACTAGACACAGTTTGCAGGTGTGGGTGATGAGAAGAATTACACAGCTCAGAGGGAGAGGAGGAGGATTGAAAGGAACATAAAATCCTACAGATATTATAAGCTCAGCAGGCCATGTGTTGGAAGTAACTAACCCATAAGTGAAATTAAAGTATGTTTTCTCTGGAGTTTAATGCTAACTTTTCCTTTAGTACACAGAAAACCCATCAATTTCCAAATTTACTCTTCTATTTGGGCACAAAAGGGAGAATTTTTCTATTACATTGAAAACAAAGCATATAAAATATTCCACAGTTAGTTCTTTAATTCTTTTAATGGTTCTTCTCTTAACTAACTACAAAATTATTATAGGGACTTTTTGTTCTCTTACCTAGTATTTTGTAAACCTCAGTTGAACTTGATAACTTTTTATTTTATTGGACAGCCTGTATTCATCTTTTTCCAAAGTTGTACCTATCGCTGCTAATTTTATAGTCTTTTATAGTGTTTTAGTCTTGTAGCTAAAGGCACATAAAACAGGCTGAAGTCTATCTAGATTTGTGTTTGAAGATAGTGGGGTACTAAATAACAATATCACACCTAAGGAATATAATATTCTTGCAATACTTGGGGTTGTCCAGCCTATTACAACTTCTCCTCATGTTATATAAGCGCTCCTGCTTTCCTCAAACTCAGGGAAGGAAAAAAGCCTGAAGCATCACTACCACTGGAGGTATCTTAACTCAGATTCACAATTATGCATGAAATTTCAATATTTTAATGAGAAAAATGTATTTCTGCTTTTTTGTTATGCAAGCTTTGCAGATAGTAAAGCATTTGAAGCAGAAGTGCTGTAATTCTGTCTTCTGTCACAGTCTTTAGGTTTTTGCCCTTAATAAATGCAGTAGAAATTTTATAACATTACAGCACTGACATACAGTTGTTGAATTCAGTTGTCATCATGGTATAGTTGTGTGAAAAAGAGAAAGCAGCCTCTCAAGCTCATAGAAAAATTCATCATTTGAAAACCCCCAGAATCTGCTTGCATTGCTGTGTGGCCGAGAAAATGGGTCAGAGCACTGTGGATGCTGATCCTGTATTAGATGGAAAACAGCTCTGAGGTAGGGATTGCCTTGAAGACCTTAATAGCTCTTTCTGCAGAGGACTTGTAACAGAGATTAATGGCCAGGAAAGCGTTCCTGATGTGGAACTTCAAACTCCCAAATAACTTATTTGGGCTGTCTTTGGAAATTATGATGTGAATCTCTCCAATCCCTAAAGCAGTCAAGAACTGTGAAGTACCAAAGTGTTTTAATGCCTCTACAGCCCCACTTGCTCTCTCAAGTTTTGTTTCCTTGTTGTACCTAGATTTGGCTCAGAAAATGCCTTTCTAGGTTATCTTGCTCTTGTTTCATATTTAATTCACTCTGTTCCATGTTTACTGTGTTTTCAAAGGGATTGTCTGCTGGAGCAGGTGGTGATTATTTTCAGCCAAAATACAACTCAGATACCCTGTTAGCCTTGTTGTCCAGGACTCCCAAAGGAGAGCAGAGACAACTTTGTTTGTTCAAGTCCAGAGTCACTAAGGGCATTTTTGGAAGCAGTACTGTGCAAAATGAGTGGTCCAGCAGTATTTTCATTACTTTTTCCTTGGCAAGTTTCCATCCATCCATACTTTACCTAATGTGACAGCACCAAGCACACATGAATACTGCTTAGCTTGCAAAATAGATGATTTTCTCCATGTATTTTGTATCCATTGCTCACATCTCCATTTAAAAAATTGCAACAAAAAAGGCCTTTCTTGGAACTTAGTGTCTGTAGGGTTTCTGTGTCAGAGATTTTTGTGTATATAAAATATACCAGTCTTTTTATGTGTCCTGGATTCTATGAAGAAGGACTCCGAATGCTTGGTACCAGGATTCACCTGGGGTCTTGGTCTTGTGCTTTGTAGATCTCCATTTGAGCCTAAGGTTTTCACTGCCTAATGCTTGCTAATAAAATAATCTTGCTCACTGAGGGTAGCACTGACCTTGAGTAGCCCAGCTACTGGTTCTTGTCTTGGCTTGTGTTTATGGCATAAAGTGTGTTAAGCACAGAAGGTTGTGTTTTATCTCAGCTGCAGCAGAATGTCTTTTTCCGTCACACCATTTGCCTGTCCATTTTACACAGTCTTTAATAGCAAGGTTGAATATGAGGTTTTTAAATGAAAACCTCTGACAAACAGGCTGTGAGCATGCAAAGCATCTGTGTTCCTGTGTGCACAGCAACTTCCAGAACATCCCCTTAGGAATCTTCTGGGACATGGTACATTGTGTCTGCATGGAGAGCACTCCTTACCTGGGCTCAGTTAGTTTGGGATGGCTTCGTCTAGCCAGGAACTCCATGGTTTTGATACAGCTTCCAGGAAAGAATACTCCTGTTTTATTTGTATTGACTTGAGTATGGGACTAGCTAGTTTCTGATCAGGATTACTTGGGCTGGGAGTGTATGTAATCAGAGCCATGTAAGGGTTCTACCCAAACAGCAAAAGAGGGCAAAATAACTCAGTGCTGGTAATCTTGCAGTGCTGTTTCTTTGGTGTTACATCAGTGAATAAGTAGCATTGCAAGCCAGCAGCCTGTGAGCTGAATCTTCTAATTTTAGACAGTTTGACATGCCCCAGTTCTTGTGCCCCAAACTTCTTTGAATCATGTTTAAAGGATGGATGTGAACATGCTCAGACCAGTACCAGTTCTCTGCTCAGGTGACCTGAATTGCAGAGTCTCTAAGAAAAAACAAAGAGGAAGGGAAGAAAGAGGATGATGCATACCTTTGGAGGTTTATAATCAGTGCATGCATGAAGTGCTGTGAAGCCAGTGAAAGAGGTTAGATGTCAGTGAGCTGTTCCAGACCACGGCGGAGTTGTTTGCTTGTGCAGTGCTTGGCAAAGAATGCCACGAAGTGTAACTCGCATTTTTTTCCTAGACTTTGGTGACATAGGTCTGAATGATTGTTGCTGTCATTTGCTGGACATTCATAAGTTTGGTTAGGGAAATTGTACAGTGCCCTTTGTTAAAAGAAAAATAAATGTGGCCTGTTTAAGTGGAATACTCAGCTGCTCCCATAGAAAGCTAGATACTGGGAATCTCACCACATCTACTAAATTCTAGAAGATGTTCCCTTCCTGTACTAAGCCCTAATTTAATTCTGCTGGCAGGGAGGTGCATCTCTCATTTTCACCCAAAAAAGGGAATAGATTTGGAGCCAGCAGTACCTTTGACAGGACTGAAAACACTCTTGATGATTTAATTGTATCAGTTTGAATTTCCACATTGAAAGTATTGAGCGGGTTGCTTTCTTTAGAACAGAAACTGAACAGACACTGATTTAGCATTTCCGAAATCCTGGAAAACGTGGAACACAGTACTCCACTGCAGCTGCCAAGAAATCCTGGCAAGATAAGGGAGTTAGTACTGGCAGACAGCATACCTTTGTATTGCTTCTGGAAATGACTGCAAGCACCAGGATTCCACTGCTTTTCCTTTTTCCAGTCTCCTTGGATTGGAAACAGGAAAAGCACCTGAAGTGATGAATCTCATCATCTGACTTTTGTTCATTGCCTTTTGTTTGAGCTGTGGGGAAGAGGTGGCTGTGTCACAGGCTGGGGGACATGAACAAGACTTTTAAAGTTTTTAACACTTTTCTGAGATGTCTTTTGTGGAGAGTTGTGATTCCTGCAGTATCTTCTCTTTGTAATAAGACCTAGCAAAGAGATGACAGCTGTAGATCAGCAGGAAGTCAGAGAAGGTGAAAATTGTGCCTGGTATTTTATCTACCCAAAGAGAGTACAGATGATGAAAGAAAATACTACCAGGTGTGAGGGAAAGCGGACAGGCAAGGAACTTTCAAAACAAGGGACATGCTACTACAAGTAAGCAAGTTTACAGCAGTGGTTTATTCATGGGCATTTCTGTTCATGTGAGAGAAGTCAGAGGAACAGAATGAAGAATGAACAAGATATCGTAAGTTATGATGTTGAAATGAAACCTACATGTAAGTGCTTGTAGGTAAAATGCAGGCTTGTGCCCCCAGTTTACTTCTCTGTATGATGTTCTCTAATGTGGAATGGAGAGGTAACTGTCCTTAACTACTCTTCCACTGTTGTAAGCAGGGAAAAAATGATCCTGTCTCCATGGGATCATGAGTATCATCATGTTAGTATGTGTGAGTGGCACATACCAAAGGTGTGATGACAAGCCTCAGTCTACACAGAAGCAGTATTTTGAGGAAAAATGGAAAATCAAAAATGTGGTTTCAAGGGGAGAAAAAGCTGAAGTTGCTATGCACATATTTTTCAGTAGGCAGATACAGTACAGAATGTTGTTATTACTCGCTGTGCACTCTTTTTGAAGGTGGTGGTTGGACAACCTGAAACACTCAACAGAAAATGATTTCCCAGAAGAGCTGTCGTTCCAAAGCAACCATTCAGTATGTGCACGAATCCAAGATTGGAGTAGAGCAAATAAAAGAACCCTATTTCCTTTCCAAGCATCCCATGCAAGTCTCTGTTCTGTGTATTTGGCCTTTCTTACCAAGCATTAACCATGCAAAATGCCTTTCATATTCTTCCCATTGCCTGGCTCTTCAGAGGGAGATGTCCATGGGAGAGCAAACTGTCAGCTGGTGTGTGTATCTCAGAAAGCTTTCTGATCTTCTTTCCATGCTCCCACTGATCTGTGGAACATTGTTCTGAAAACCAAGCCTGTTTTTAAAGCAGTTACAGTCCTCTCATTCACATCTCTTCATTTCAGCTGGGGCAGAGAAGCTCTGGCCAAGAGTTGTATCTCATCTGTCAAAATAATTCTGGCCTATAGCTTGTTGTTCTTTTTCAGCTGGGGTTTCAATTCAGGGAGGCTGATGCAGTCCAAGTGAATTGTTCTTCAGTCCTCTCCCAGACAGCTTTCCCTAGGCATGAATCCATTTTTCAATCACCAGATTGAGTACACAGCTGTCACACAGTGAAAATGTAGCTGTTCCCAATTGTGTGGTTAGATATGGGTCCATTATATACAATAGTGATGCCACCAGTTCTGTACTGGGGTAGGTTCATGTACAATTGTGTGGCAGGAAAGAAAGAGTCTCTTCAGAGACTGTAAAACAGCAGTGTAACCATTTATATGAAAGGTTCACCATCTACAGATGGAGAAAAGCAGTCTAGACTGGTTTTCTGTGAGAACCTTAGGAAAGGGGTAAGTAGAAATTGCAAGAACAGTCAGTAAGGATGGATGGTTGCCTTGGACTTCTGTGCCATATGTTGAGTGTGCCGTATCTAATTTCTTATCTCTGTATAATAAATGAAATGCTGACTTCTCTTGAGGTAAATGTCAACATTAAGTAGAAAAAAATAATGGTATTTTAAAGTTGGAGTTTCTGTCAAGAAACAAGTTTTTAGAAATAATTCCTTTCAAAAGGAAAGTAAGTAAATATGCTTAGTCTGTATTTGTAGCATCATGGAAATTATAGACAAATTTAGGTTTCAAGTGTTCTCTGGTATCTGCCTCCTTGAACAAGGGTTATTGTCAAAGGTAGATGAGGTCACTCAGAGCCCTGTCCAGTTGAGGGGTACATACCTCAGGATATACCTGTAAGGATGGCATTTCCACAGCCTTTCTGAGCAGTCTGTCCCAGTACTCAGGCAGTCTCACCAAAGAATTTTTTTCCTCATGTTTGATTGGAATTTCCCATCTTGCTGCCTGTGTCTGCTCTCTGTTGTCCCTTCCTTGGGAAGAGTGTGTCTTGTCCCTCTCCACTATTGCCTTCAGGCAGTGGAGTGCAGCAAATAAATCCCTTCTCTCCTCCCACCTGAGCAAACTCACCCACCTCCCCTCCTGCATCCTCTGCTCTGCCCCCCATAACGCCTGAGGCCAGGTCCTCCCTGGCTTTTCTCCACTTTGACAGGGTCTCACACTGGTGGCCCCAGACTGGTCACAGCTGGGCAGACCAGACCTGTGGTCACTCTGCTGCCCTTGGGGTCTCAGTCTCCTCATGTCATCCCAGAGTGTCAGTGACCTCCCTTGTCAGGACTGGGGGGGTTGTGTGTGCCTCCAGCTGGGTGTAAGGTGTGGGTAAGCACTGAGAATGCCCAGGAAGGGCAGAGCAGCTGTGGTTCCACAGGCAGAGCTGTGGCTCTCAGGATGCACACACAGAGCTGCTCTTCCAGCTGCACTGACTTGGTAACAGCACAGGCTTTCCAGTGCACCACACCTTTGGGCAGTGGTTTGAAGAGCAGAAGAACTCTGACTGATACAATCCAGAGATGTCATTGTCCTTCTTACAGCTATTTATGTGTTTGTTAATGTATCTCTTAACGCTGATTCTTTATGATAGAAACCTAGGGTTGGGTTTTATTCTTTTTTATATGAGGACAAATTAATTTTATTTATCTTGCACTGTGTAGTCAGTCTGTCCTGAAAATAGCTGGGAACATACTACCAGGTTGCCACAGATGAACCTGTGAGACATTCTTTCATTGAGGCTAAGAACCATCATTGCAAATACTTACCACAGCACCTGCCTCTGGGCTGTCCTTGTGTGCATCTGAGTCACAAGTTTTTTTGTTCTTAGAGTCAGAAAATCAAATGTGTGAAGTGCTGTGGCCCCATCTCATCCTGGGCATGGACTCAGACCTATTCAAAAAGGAAAAGAGAAGCAGCAGCATCATCATTTTGAAAAGCTTTTGTTCAGCGAGAGGGTGGTATAAATATCCCAAATCTGTGAGAGCTTTCAGCTCTTGCAATACACAAACTGATCTCAAATTCAGAGTATCACAGCAATGTGCTTACCTCTTGTGCTTCTCTATAAACAGTTTTCACTTTTTAGTCCCATGCAGACATATCGAGCTGTTATTACTTCATTTTTGTGACAGAAACTGTATTCTTGTGTAGTCTACCTTTGTGGCTAAATTCAGCTACATTTCCATTCTTCTCCAGGGGTCTGTGTTTAATAGCAGTGAGTTTCTCAAGGTCCTCAGGAATCAGCCCCATCGGTGTGTGCTCTCCTGGGAAAGCTGGTCCAGCTCTTCCTATGAATAAATATATTCCCATGATATACAGAGAGGACACTTGGGTCTACTCTGTCTCATCTCAGGAGAATAACAATGTTCTCTGTGCTGTGTTTAGAGATCTTTCCCAGTGATCACTTCTGGCTGCTTTTAACATTTATTTCAGTTTAGGAACCTGGTATTTTATGAAGTCTTTCAGATTTTTTTCAGCTGTAAAATGAAAACTGTCAATCTTGATCTAAGAGTAGAACAAGAAAAGTAGTGAATGACTGTTTATCAGTGATAGTAACTGTAGCAGTTAAAGGCCCATTCATAGGATCAGCAGAAATGTCAACAAGGGGTGTTCTTGTTGGCTGCTATGTGTGATTGCAATGAGTTATGTTGGCTGTAGCCCACTTGGATGGCACTGCAGTTCACAGCTTGAAGAAGCCAAGTGCTCATAAATAGGCTAAATTTACAGGTGATTTAACAACTCCGGATTATAAATTGGAGCAGAAGTGTGTCTATTTTCAGGAGACAAGTATTTTGTAGTAAATGTTCTAATGGAGTGAAATCTCATCCTAGATTTGTGCCAGGAAGCTCTGCCTCATTTTTGGAATGCTTTTCTGGATCAGATGTTTTCCCATGTCTTGGACATGGAAAATAGTTTGGTGTTTAAACCACCTGGAAGGAATTAGATTCCTGTGGCTGCTTGGGCAGTTGGTGAGCCAGAGCTGAAAGAGACTACTTTAACAAATTAGACCAGATGAATCCATGTCTGGACACAAGTAGGGGCTCTCATAGTTGCTTCAGTGCTTTGCAGCTTTTCATATTTATTACACCCATAAAGAGAAAGTCAGGGTTAGTATCCCATGGAAGCATTGCCTGCCCTGAGGGGATCTGATGTCCCAGTGTCTGTTCTGGTTTCCTCATCAGTGTCAGTCTCACTGTTTACCCTCATTATTGAAGTATTTAAAAAAACTCTTTCAGATTTAGAGTCATCAAAGAAGCTTACCCTGTTGGCTAATTTCAAGTGACTAATTATAGTCATAAATGGCTTTTATTTGTGATTCAGACTTTTTTAGTTCAGCCTCCAACGTGCAGTCTGACAGGTAAATAGCCTTCAGATACATGTGTAGCTCTTATTATATATTTAGAAGTACCTGACACGTGTTTAGAAATACTTGACACAATCACCAGACTACTCGAGTCTGCAAAGCCGTGTTTAAGGTGGGCTCAGCCCAGCGCAGCCGGGCTGTTTGGAGCCTCTTCCTTGGCATCCTGGAGCTTCTCTGAGTGTGGCAGCACCACTGGAATGCTCCAGGAGGGGCTGCACTCCAGCCCTGTGGGATTTCCTCCTCCATCCTGGCTGCATGGGCAGCAGGCCTGGGGGGTGGACATGGGGCTCTCTGCAGAGCCTGAGTTTGTGCTGCTGCTGCACTGCGGGAATGATGTCCCCAGGTAAGCGGCCTCTCCTCAGTCTTCAATGCAGTCGTAGGCCTCAAGCTTTGAATGTGAATTCTCTCCTGCTTCTGAGATAGCTGTGATGTTTTGCTGACATCTTACGCTCAGAAGTGTTACTTCTCAAATACCCATGACTGTGTCTGTTATGTTGTAGGCGTTTGAGCTAGCGACTGGAGATTACTTGTTTGAACCACACTCTGGTGAAGACTATTCCAGGGATGAAGGTATGACTCTCTTGAGATACTGTAAGAATTTCTTCATATTTTCATACTCCTCCTCTTAAATTTCCAGTGAGGTTTAAGTTTTCTATTTGAGTAGAACTGTTCATACACATTGTTTTCAGAATATAAATATGATTTTTTTTCTTTTTAGTTTTAAGTTCTACCACTAGCAGTGGGTGGGCAAAAACTCCCTTCTGCAGATATTCATCTACTTAACAACTGCCTGAAGGAATTAAACTGCCCTTCTTGTAAGACTGCATATGTGTGGAAACCTGATTGAAAATAACAACATTTTAGTTTAGAAAAGAAACAACAAATTTGAACTTTATAGTATTTTCTCTTTAGAAGAATGACACTGGAATAATGTTTATATTGTGTATTTTTTTTTAATTAGGCAATTACTAATGATTTTTTTAAAATCAGAGTTAACTCCTCCTTCCATCTGTATATCTGTCCATTTTCATGCTTGTTTGTTTGTAAATACTCTTTGCAGTGGTAATGTGGGCATCATTCGTTGTTCCTAAATGCTACTAATGATGCCAGAGCTCTGCTGATCCTGGAAACCTCTGCATGGATTTGCTGCAAACATTGTTGATTTGAAACTATTTCTGATTTTTTACTAATTCCAGTTTCTTTCCTCTTCTTTTTTATCCCATCCTTTCCCTGCCCCTTCCACTCCCATATCCTTTTTTTCTCTCCCTCATAGACCACATAGCACACATCATAGAGCTGCTAGGCAATATCCCAAGGCACTTTGCTCTATCTGGAAAATATTCTCGGGAATTCTTCAATCGCAGAGGTAGTACCTCTTCTTTTTGAAAGGTGCCGTGATGCAGACAGAAGTGGAATTGCTGTTGCTGGTTGCATCATGTCCCAGCGAGGAGCATTTCCTGAAATCACACAACAAAATTTTCATATTGAAAAGCAAAACTCCCAGGAATCTCTGACAATTTTTTTTTTTACCCAAATGTCCTGAAGAATAACTATTGGTACATTTTAAATTACATGGCAAAACTTGTTTGTGGCAACTGTCGCTCAAACATTGTTTTGAGAAGGAAGTTTTGCTGAAAGCATCTTTCCAAAGTAGCCATGGACCGAGCAGTGTGCACATGTGTTTTTCACCAGGATCAATCTAATCTATTTCTGTCTGTACCGGGCCAGTGTTAGTGTGTGCATGCAATGTACTGATTAAACTGTTGTATGTTTCTGTTTTGCTGGCAATGTTCTCCAATGCAGACCACATAGCATTGATCATTGAACTGCTGGGAAAAATCCCTCGAAAATACGCTATGTTGGGGAAATATTCCAAGGAGTTTTTCACCAAAAAAGGTAACGGTATTTATGCAACACTAATTTAAAGCATAATACTATCCAAAAGGAGAGTATGTTCATTTATGGGTACTGAAGAAATATATCCATTTCAACGGAGAGCTCTTACTAAAGAAGAACTTTGGTGTAAACTTGGCTTTCTGGGAAAAGCTGCAATTTGTGGTGTTCATTTCAATATTTCATTTAAAATTCATTTGGGGATGTACTCAGCAAAGTGTGGATGTTAACAAGTGTCCGTGTGAATCTGTTGTCTAATGTTCATGTAAGTGTGAGGACTCAAGTGATGTATAGCTTGTAACGTGGTGGAAAATCATCTGTCAGCAGATTTGGATCCTAGATAGGGGTCCAGGAGGTGCTGCTGGTGAGGAATAGCAGAGGTGGGAAGGGAATGCCTGGGCAGTGGACACTGAGCTGAGTGTGGCAGAGCAGGTAGGTGTGTGCCAAGCGATGGAACTTTGCCCAGGCTGCTCTTTAAGGCAGGTTTTTGACATGTGGGGGAATTTGGTGGTGCCTCAGGTGTCTTCCAACCCCTCGGCATATGAGACAGCACTGTGCTATCTGGAGGGACAGAGTCTGTCAGGAGCATCCTGTTCCGTAGTGGGGGAGCATCCAGGGCTGTCAGCCACAGCTGGGGAGGGCACTTTGCTGCTGAGCAGAGCTGTAGATTGCCCTGGCCGTGGTTCCCTGTGCCTGAGCTGTGCCGTGGCTGGGCTGGCAGGGCCCAACAGCTGCAGTGAGGAGTTGGTGTCCGGGGCTGAGCTGGCAGCTCTGGGAGCTCAGGGTCATGAGGCCGGACACAATCAGCGACTGACTCTCCTGTGCACAAGGGCTGCCTGTTCTGTGCTGAATGTTCTGCCACAGCAGGGACCTCCCTGTGCCTCTGTGGCCTGAAGGAGGCTGTTAATGGCATTGCGGTGCAGAGAAGGGCAGCAGTGATGATCTAGGAGGGAGCAGCTGCCCTTTGGGAGAGGCTGAAATGCCTGGGGCTTTTGAGTGTGGAGTAAGGTTTACGTAATCAGGAAGTCAGTGGATAAGCTGAAGACAGAGCTGCTGTTTGCCAGCACTCACCATGTAATAGCTGGGGGAAAGCCAGTGAAATTTGCAGAGGATGGCTTTAAAACAAGTGTTTCCCTGACAGCAGGCAGTGAGCTGCAGGAGCTGGCTGCCACGGCGGGCAGAGAGAGGGGCTGTATCAGCAGGCTTTAAACAATCTCTGGTAACTGAGATGTACAAACTCGAGGCCCACAGGGCTGGAAATGTATAAAGCAGTAAGAGGGCTGGGCACAAGATACCCTGTGGCACCTCCAGACAGGGATTGCACCTGCTGGAGTGTATCTCACATTCCTAATTTTCATCTTACAGCAGACAGGTTGGCATTTTCTAATGGTGTCATAGAACTGTAAAATGACCTAACAGTTACTCAGTAACTGCAGTGTTGGCAGTGCACAGGAGAGGGCAGTTTGTAAAATTCCCCTGGTGTGGAGGGTCTCTCGTGCTTCCATGAGCATCTTCAACTGCAGAGTGTCACTGTAGGGCCGGAATGTCAGTGACATTCCTCAGAGGCACAGGGATTTAAGGTAGGATTAAAGGTTTGGTTCACCAACCACACAAAATACAAGTGCAAGTTTGCTGTGGAAGATTAAGTAGACTGGATCCCACCTGTTTCTACTTAAACCAGAGAATCTCAAATGCAAGACAAAGTAACAAAGCAAGCTGCATTTTCAGATCATAACAGTTATCCTAGTGTTGCAAACTGGGAAACTGAAATGCTTTGTGGGGGAAAAATGAAGGTGGCAAGTGTCCTGCTCACTTGAGCATCTTTTCTTTGCATAAGGCACCCTTTTCCTTTTCCCTGGCCACCCCAGTACTGCCAGCCTCTGGTGTCCCCAGCAGGGATTTGTGTGTGGTGGGCTGGCAGGGTATGAGGGATAGGCTTCAGAGACAGCTAGCAAGCTGCTGCATTTTGTACTCATCTGCTTGTGGCCTGAGCACTGGAGATCAGAAGCCTCGTGGTAAAGGCCTGAGGCTCTTGGGAGAATTTCTCGCTGGGGTCTAAGTGTGGGCTTAGAAATCTTGCTATGAGCTCCTGTTTTGAAAACATCAATCTTGGGTGAAATTCAAGGAATCACAATTAGAGTTTTGCTCCTGTCCATGAGCAAGTCTGACCTCAGAGAGATGCTTTAAACATTTGAGTTGTGCTACTGAAGTCACAGGCACAAAAAGAAAGATGTTAGTAACTTAAAGAGTTCATAGGATCAAGTCCTTTCTCAGTAATTGCCTGAAGCAGTTTGTGACATTCAAATAGGAGGATGCGTTTAAAAGACGAAAAGTATTTTAAGTTCCTTCTTATATTATAACACAAATGCTCACATATTTTTATAGGGTCTCATCTTGATTGAGCCCAATAATAACTCCAGAGAGTCCTTTTCTTCAGTGTCTTCATGGAAGCTGTTTTGACTGTAAAAATCATTAATATTTTTTGTCATTAAAAAGTAAAACCCTTCTGTTTTTTCTAGACCGTGGTCCTTTCTATTTTTCTTCTGGTATTTGCTAGCCCTGTTTCCTTGTGAGATAAACCTGTGCAAGATGCTGGCCAGGTGCTGGCTTTGCTCTTTGAAGTTGAACAATGAGGACTCATTGTGATGCTGCTCATTTCCCCTCCTGGAAGGGAGGGAGGGCTCCCTCCACGCTCCTCACTTCCACCTGCTGCACCAGCAGTCCTTGCATTAGTTCTTGGGACCATGTCACAGATGTATAACAGCAGATTATATCCCATTGCTGCTTCCCCAGTCCTTCACATCATCCATGTCTTACTTTTCAATAATCCATCCTCCTCTTGCCTGGTGACACCCCTTAAATTTGTTTCTGACAGATTTTATAGACTGGCTCTGTCATTTTTTTGTATTATGGTCAGCAGAGAGCTTTAAATAGCATTCCCCCCCCCCCCCCCCAACTCTTCAGAATTTTTTAAAATAAATTTCTTCTGACTTAACATTCCATTTTTCAGAGGGATCATTGCTGCCTCTGCTTTGGCAACAGGAATTTTACAGCTCTGACAAGTCTGTTGTCCTCTGTGGATTATCTCCTGTGTGCTTCACTATCAAAAATCCAAATAAAGAGCTGCTCTGAGGAAGTTCTCACTATTACATTTTTAGCACTTTGAAAATTCATGCTTATGCCCTGAATACAGATGGTGTCAGACTGGTGGGGCTTATGCTTTTAAAATTTCTTCCTTAAATATAGGTACAGCCTTGCTCTACTTCAACTACATGTTACAAACATCTTGAACTAGATGAAAATACATGTTGGCAGACACTTTCATTTCCTGTGCTATTCTCATGCTTTAGGATGGAAATGAAAAGGACCCACATGAAAATTAATTCTTAGACTTTTTGTCCACCTGAGTGGTGTTAATTGTCTTACCCTATTTTGTTTCCATAGTTAGTATCATGATCCTTACTGAAAACTGAAGCATTAGTTTAAGTGTGGCCTCCACACAGATAATTTTTACTGTACCCTATCTTCTTAAGCACTTTCACAATCTTCACAGAATTTCTTGTGGAAAACTTCAGCCATAGTGCTAAAATAGTTCGTTCCTTAGCAGAAAAACTGCTGAATATTGTGCTGGCCTTAGCATGGGCATTCACAAAATGAGGAGTATTCAAAGAGCAAGAACTCACCTTCTACAGAGGCACCAGGAACCTCAATCTTACCTTTTCAGATGTGAGGGAGGAAAGATGCTGGAAATGACAAAATTTGAGTGCAAAGATGAAGACAGTGCTGGATGGGAACACACACCCACCCTCCCTCAGAGCTAAGCTTAATTTGGTACATGATTACAGCAGCCCTTGCAATGAATGCTGGGAGCTGGAGAAACCACAGATTTTTTTTTTTTTTTTGTAATAATTGTTTGCTTGCAGTCCGTAAGAAGTCACTTTTCTATCACTTTTTGGCAGCATTTGAGTTCATGCATTCCTGTTACATAATTTACTACCTGTTCTTGTAAGTAGTCACTCAATACAGGTAAGATTTTCAGCAGTTAAATTTCAGGGTTGCACAAAGATTTAAAGGGCTGAGAGTGAGCCTGGAAATTAAAATGCTGCTCCAAGATGTGCTGTCCTTCCTGTTATGTGGGGCAGATGTGGGCACAAAGCAGAGCCTTTCTGTGTCTGTGGGTACTGATGGGACATGTTTGTATTGTGAATGTTCACACATAAAGCAGGACATAGCCTCTGCTGGCATTCCTGGCTGAGTTCCTGTTACCAGCAGGACTCTTCTGCAGCTTGTGGGTGATGGATTGTTTGCACACTTGCTCTTGTGGGGACTTTGTGACAGCAGCTGAAGGAGAGCTGCTTTTTCGAGCACTGCACCCTGCCTAGGACCTGCTGCCGAGGGCTGAGGCAGCAGAAGCAGGGCCAGCTGAGCCTTTGGGGGTTTTAATCCATTGCATTGAGATGCTCAGCCTCTGGGGCAGTGGGACTGACATGGGTTACTTCTCCTGCCCTGGAACTTCTGTGGCCACAGGCATGTGCAGAAACTCCAGCCTGTGAGCTGATGTCTGATGGCATTTTAGGGGCAGTAGGTTACAGCCAGGGACAAGCACCAAGCTGACAAACTACTTGGCTCACAAGTATGGCCTGGATGCCCCCATCCTGGGTGGTATAGTGAGCTTGTGAAGCCCATTCAGCCCTCCAGTATTGGGTGAGACCCCATCACTCTCCTCAGTGCAGAAGCACCACAAGGGTCTCTCACGTGCTTTTTGCAGTGTCCCATAGAGACTGTCTGGCACGGATATGTTCCTGAGAAGAAGGGAGATGGCTGTGGGTTACATTAAGAGTATAGAAATTCGGCAGAAAACAACTGCCCTTGTGTTTCAGCTGGTCCCCAGAGATCAGAGGGTCTGGGTGTGGCAGGGCTTAAGTACTGATTAGAACAGATCAGACACTCTTTAAGTCTGGTCACATTCAGTAAGAGCTTTCATACACACAGATTCATGGCTAGTGTAGTTTGTTGAAGCAAGAGGCCATAGATTCATTAGATTGTTAGTGATAAATCCATTGGATCTACAAGGTGCAAGTGCACTACGTACAGGTGTTCCTGGCTATGGTCTGACAGTCAGAAGGCAGATGTTACCAAAGAGGTGTCCCTGCTTTGGGGAAGAGAGAGGAGCAAGCTCATCAACTTGTCTGCAAGATGGGGTCCTGTTCTCATCCTCTCCAAGGAAGATTTCAAATGTCAGATTTATATTTTTGGGAGAAGTGGAGGTACGACTGTAGTCAAATTCCCTGTTACTGTCATCAAGAATGGTGAGGGGGCAGCCACACCACATGTGTAAATGAGGGGTGTTGAGAGCCTGGATTACAAAGGCTGTAGGTCTTGTGCAAGGTGACACCTCAGTATCGCTCCCTCCTGATAGCAGCAGTGAGGGTCTTCTGGCCTCACAGCTGCTTGTCCCTCTTGTGCCCACGGGAATCCCTTCAGCACAGACCTCATGGCACATCTCGTGGCTTTGGGCATCATTCCTGCACTGTGGAGGAGCAGGAAACTGAAGAGTCTTCTCCATTATGCTGGATGAACCATGGACAGACCTGCATAGTGTTGCTGGTTTGAATGGCAGAGGGGTTCTCACCTCCTTCCTTTTGGTCTGGGGCACGTTGGCAGAAGTCCCCCCTCTTTGGGGGAATTCCAGTCCTGCAGCTGCTGCCACCACTTGTGTTGGTGGTTAGTTGAAAGAGACCTGGGCAGCAGCAGGTGCTTCCCTCTCAGGAAAGATACAGACCAAGCTTCCTTGGGGGTGTTTGCCTGGGAGATGGAGCAGAATCTCTGGAGCACCAAACCTCTGCTTGGCTTGGTCAGGAATGAATCAGTGCTCTGCTGCATTGCTGGCAAATGCCTTGTAGCGAGGCAAGGACCTGTGTTTCTGAGACCTCTGTCTTGGGACTGGAGCAGATTCTGTGAAATTTGGGTTCATTGGCTGACGAAGAAGGAAAGGCCTGCAGTGTTGTTTGGCCATGGTGTGAGCATGAGTGTAAATGAGTGCCTTTGTGCATGGAGAGTGGAGACAGCAGGAAGAATCAGTGGAGTCCAGGTGGAAGGTACTGATGGCTGTAGGAACAGGTTCTTGGCTTTGCCATCGAACACACTCATCTCCTCTGAGGACCTTGAGAAAGTTTGGTGTGTGCTGCCCTTCCTAAACAGTGATTCCCAGCCCAGCCAAGGTGCTGTGAATGCAGAGTGGAAGAAAAACAAAACAGGGATTAGTCGTTGACATGGATAACAAGGTGTTTTTCTAATGCCGTTAATATTTCTGTTTGCAGGAGAACTCCGACACATTACCAAGTTGAAACCTTGGAGTCTTTTTGATGTGCTTGTGGAGAAGTATGGTTGGCCTCACGAAGATGCTGCACAGTTTACAGATTTCCTGATCCCCATGCTAGAAATGGTCCCAGAGAAACGCGCTTCAGCTGGAGAATGCCTTAGGCATCCGTGGCTGAATTCTTAGCAGAATCTTCCAACTGTAAAAAAAAAAAAAGAAAAAAAAAGCCAGCAACCACTTTCCAATGCATTGGACCTAAATGGTGACTGTCATAAAATCTTTAGCAGGATCACACATGAGCTGGCTTCAATCCTCAGACCTTTATTTTGCTTGAGGTACTGTTTGACATTTTGCTTTTTGTGCACTGTGTTCTTGGGGAAGGGTAGTCTTTTTGTCCTCAGCTAGTAGTTTACTCACCCACTTTCTTCAGAAAACACTTACCGTGTCTTTAAGCATTGTTTCTTGTGTTGTGTGACATTCAGATGTCAGATTTTTGAAAAAAAGAAACTTCCCCCCATGTGTTTTGGCAAGTTTTGTAACTATTTATGAAAAAAAAAATATTTTAGCTGATGCATATTATATAATTTACGAGTGTAAGAAATTTATCAAGTCAGAACTGAGTTATGGTGAGGAATTGTACAATTTTATCTTCTGGCAAAGGGATGTCATTCTTGTATTATAGTGTATGTAAATGCACCCTGTAAATGTTTATTTCCATTTAAATATGGGACTGGGGACTCAATTTCAGAGTAAAGTGACTAAGTTTTAGAGAGCTTTATAGAAAAACAATTGCATGTAGTGGACTTTAAACTGCTTTAAGGAATTGTGTAAACTTTCTATTCTGTAGCAGTTCCTGTTCATTGGGTTTTAAACAAAGTGGCTCTGGTTTACAGGATTTCATTCCCCAAACGGCACTTTAAAGGAAGGCTAGACTTCTTTCTAATAAAGTATGCATTATCATTTAGCACTCCCTTTTAGAACTTTTGCCTATTTTAAGTGCTTTTAAGAAAAGAAAAATAGCAATTTCCCTTACAATGTGATAGTGAAGACATGGTACCATATGGTGTTGCCTTTTTATAAGCACTGTAAGTTGTACTATACCTTAAGAAAAAGAAAATTAAAAGTAGAGCATGAGAACCACTCTCTGTGTAGAATTACTGATCTTTTATAATAAAAGTGTGTGCTTGGCATCAGTTAAGGAAGGATATAGCTGCAGATATTTACAGTGCAGTGGGTAAAATAATCCAAGCAGCAAGATCATGCTCATTCCATTCATAGCTTTACATGTTTCTAAAACAAATTGCACTAGCTTTATTCTTTCCCATTCGTAGATATACGACTGCCCATTGTAAGTTGCAAGCAACAATTATGCGTTTCCTAGGAAAAAAAGCTGCATAGGCTGAAGCTTATAGGCAATACAGATTTTAGAATGTACAGTACGGAGGTGTGTTTGGACCTTTTAGAAGTTAGTGGGATGAATGTAAGCTTACTCCTGATCTTCATGTAACTACAGTGCCACTTTTTTCTTGACTTTGTCCATATAAAATTTATTCACATGCCTTTGCAATAACTAGATTGTGAGAAGATAGCCCCATGCTGTAACAATAACCAGTTGTTTGAGGTGCTTGCAGTTGTCTAATTAAAGTGTTTTGTTTTTTCAGACAGTGTTGCTGGTCATTGGAATCTTTGCCTAGCCACGACTCAGCTGTTGGGGTGCTGGAGGGGTGGGAGGTGGGGGCTGGCTTATCCTGGCCGGAGAAAGGCAGCTTCCCTTGTTCATGTATGAAACTCATCACCTGGTGTCAGTCAGAGCAGCCCCACGGGTCCTGGGGCAGGAGGGGCAGGGTGGGAGTGGTTTGCTGGGTGAAATGTGACCAAAAAAAAGCGTCTTTCCTACCAGCTGTTCTGTACCAAGTCCTGTAAACAAAGGAGCGATTGTCCCGTCCCGAGGGCTGGGGCAGCCACTCCCCCCGAGAGCTGCCAGGGGACCCCAGTGCGACACGCTCGGGGCCCGGGAAACGCGTCCAGTGCTGAGGGCCCCACGGCAGTTGGGTTTCAGGACCGTGTGCCTTCACCCTCATCCCTGGAACTGCTTTAGTGCCTGCAAGGACAACGCTGCTCAGAAGGACGATGTCACAAGGGACTCACGCTGGAGGTAAAAATTACATTCAGCTTCACACCCAGCCCAGCCCTGCAGTGCCTGGTTGCTGCAGCGTTACAAACGTCTTCCTGAATACACAGAAAATGCTGGCACTGGAGTGAAGTGCCAGGAGCAGCCCAAGGCAGGAGAGTAAGCAGAGGGCTAGCACAGCTCTGCCCTCTGCCTGACCTTGGTGCTGCAGCAACACTGGGGAGCCCTGCCCAGGCCTCATCCTGTTCTGCTCCCCATGCAGCAGCTCCCTGTACTGCACTGGGGCCTTGCCAAGCACAGTTGGGTATTTACGCTCTCTTGTATTTGAAATGATGTTGTCACTTCCTGGAGGTATGGAAGAGGGGCAGACAACCAGATCTGAATGCTGGGCTAGAGAGAATGATGAACATTTTTTTTCAAAATCAATGTCTGAACAACTGCACAGAGGGTGGACTGGATTGTTCTGCTGTTTTTGATAGCCTAATCCTATCCTACACTACACATGCTAGTGTAAAATGTGAAGCCCACAGAGTGTGTTCTGCAGAGCCAGCAGGTGTTCAGGAAAGCATTTCTAGTGTATGATTTTAACTAGCAAGATTTTTCAGTAGTTAAAAGCAAATTAGAATTTAAAGTGGCCCCCTTTTTCTTTTTTACATGTTAAAAATAATTACATTTTTTCAGTGGGTAGGAGCAGCCACTTCCCCTCCCATGCCATTTCAGCTTTCCTCACACGCTGCTTCTCCTCTCTGGTCTGAGGTGGAGCCACTGAGCACTGTCCTGTTGTGTAAGCAGGACTGAGAGCAGTTCCTTCTGAGATGGAAGGACACCCTCACCCTGACAGAGTAACTGCAGTGAGCACAACAGCACCATCTTAGCTGCTGCTTTCAGCAGCGGGAATAAATCACTTCCCTTACAAAAACCCCAAACTGCTAGAGTTTGTGACATTCTGTACTCTGTGACAGCACTACCAACTCAGCTTCCCCCTTACACCCCACCTGGATGGCCTGAGGAGGCACAGGAGAAAGGAAACAGGAAGGGACTGCAGCAGGCACGTGCTTCCTGCTCTGTAACCAGGGTCAGAACACTCCTGGCATAAAAATACCCATCAGTGTCCCCAGTTACTCTTTGGTAAACTGACCCAAGACCCTGCTGTGCTTGGGGTGATTCTTCCTCAACCTCTAAACTGAGCAGGGGAAAGAATCCCCCTCCTCCAGCCTGTTCCACATCCACATTCCTGCTGATACAGCATCCTTTCAGGACAAGTAGGTAAAACTGACATAATTGTGATTTATTAACATGAATTAAAATGCCCAACCAGTGCTGCAATGTGACAGTATATTAAAAAAAATTAAAATCATATACTGTACTACTTTCACAAAGATCACACTTTTTTTTTGCAAAAGACTTATTATATACAATACTATATCAAATGAAAGAAGCTTTAAGCAACTTTACAAGCAAAAGAAATACAGTATTTACAGCACTCGTCCGAGACATTAGAAACAGTCTATACATTAAATTACAATTTCTGCAAATAACTGATGAAACAAAAAGCCATGTCGACACCAAAACTATAAAAATCTGTATTGCATTGTTTCCTATCTCTGCACACATAAAACTGTTGACGGAAAATGGAAAAAAAAAATGTTAGTGCCATCACTTAGCCTGTGTACTTATTTAATTACGTATGTATAAAAGTAATATAGAAAGCTTTCACTAAATGAATTTAACTGCAACAACAAAAATTTTAAACATTATGCAGCATCAAACCTACTGCCAGAAAAAACAGCTGGAATGTCCACTTACAAAATAAAAAGAAATACCTAATACTGGCTTAACAGCACGTTTTCAGGAATTTTAAAAAGCAAAAAATGGAAAGGATACAATGGAAGAGCACTGATGTTTTGCTTTTATACAAAGTATCATGTACAAGCTTTAAAAAGTACCTTGAATAGGTACATATTAAATATACACAGTTTATATTACAGAACATTTTAAAAATGTTTATAACTAAAGGGAACGATTTAATGCCACCCTGACCCATGGTAATTGTTCTGGAAGGTGGGTGGCACCTGTGCTCTGTGGATGGGGATCTGTCCCGGCACTGGTGAGGCCTGCTGCTGCCCTTGCACTCCGTGGGGAAGGCTCACGGAGCTGGGGTGAGGGCAGAACCCGGAAGCAGTAGGTGTTGCAATACTGTTTGGTCCTTGAGGTTGGATGTGAGGACCCTGACCAGGGAGTGGGCAATGAGGTCCTGTGCCAGCAGGCTGATGTTGAGGTCCAGGTCCTAACGTTGTGTGATGTGGGGCTTGTGAGGAATAGGAGGAGACGTTTGTGTGAGCATTGGAAGGGAAATGGGGGGGTCCTTGGTGAGATGGGTGGTGTAACCCTTGTGCTGATGCGGGGTGGTGCCCCGAGCCAATGACATTGGAGGGAGGGGGCGGCGGGGGAGGTGGTGCTGAGTTTACAACGTGCTGGTGTTGTGCTTGCAAACCTTGTTGTCCCGTTGAAGGATGGGGAGGTTGGTGGTGGGGGAGAGGACCCGGTGGTGGAGGTGGCAAATGGTGACCAGCAGCTTGAGAATGAATGTGCGACCCAGGAGCCACTGCCATGGCATGAACTGGACCGACAACATGTGCTACAGAGTGCTGCTGATGAGTACTTTGCTGCTGGACAAGGTGGGGTCCTGGAGCAGGTGGTGGTGGAGGAGGAGGAGGAGCAGCAGATGCTGATGCCTGGTGATGAATACTGGGGTTCTGAGAGGGCAAAAAATGCCCTGCAGCTACGTGGTGTCCTGGCACCGTTTGCTGACCCGCAGTGCCAGGAAGTGCTTGATTTGGTCCAGATGAAAACACAGTCTGTTGGGGTATGCTGCCCTTCAGCTGGCTGTAGCTCTGAAAGTTTCCAGAGGGCTGCTGGCTTTGATAGTAAGTAGAAGAAGGGGGTGGAGGGGGTGGAGGAGGTGGCGCATTGCTGTTCAAATTTTGTTGGTTAAACTGGCTGTAGGAAGCTGAAGATTGTCCTGATGTTGTCTGAGCGAAGAGGGGGCTGCTAGCCTGCACCTGATTACTGGGCTGGAGGGTCGGTGCCGCCGGGTAGAAGTTCCTGTGCGTTTCCCTCTGGGGCGTTCCAACTTGAGGTGACTGTGGATGATGAGGTCTGTATGGAGATCCCAGCTGCTGTGAGTGAGGCTTTGGTGAAAGGTAACCGTGCTGCACAGGCGTGTGAGGGGTAGAAGACTTGGGGGGATTTTCTACGTGAGGGGAAGGGGGACAATGCAGCTTCAAAGGTGCAGAAGGCAACTTCTGTGAATGTGAAAGTTGCTCAGCAGAGCTGCGCAGATGTGACTGAGATGGATGATTTTTTGAAAGTGCTTGGACATTGTTTGTCAGCTGTTTTTGTTGCAGCTCAGATTTTGGGTGATTCGCACATTCAGTCTCAGGTGCAGTAGCTGCAGTTTCCCAGTGCGAATCTGGTTTTGTGGGTGTTTTCCCAAGTGACTGTGCTGAAACTACAGGACTCGGTGAAGAGGGCTGGAATGAAAAGAAAGGCAGTCAGTGCTCAGTGTTCAAAATACTCAACCATGGACACAGTAAACAAAAAGGACATCTCAGAATACTCCTCCCAGATTGCGAAAAGAAGTGCTGAGGTGCAGGATATATATTTGGTGTGAGAAAAACATCAATAACAAAGAGTAAGCTTAAGAAGGCACTATTTTTAGCAAGTAAGTATCAATAATTCTTCCAAGTCAAAGACTACTAAAGTGTATTTTAAAGTTGCAACAGAAATATGATCCATTAGGTCAAAGTCTGAATCCATTCTTTGTTACAAATTTTAGATTTCTGAATCTGAAAGTAGTAGTTCCAGAGAAGACCACTTACAGAAATAAAGCCATTTTTAGAGTGATTTAACATTTTAAAGCAAACAGACTAAATATGACAACCTGAATTACTTCATTTAATATGGCAACTGCTCATTATCCTTCTCCATATTATCAGAGCCCTGACTGCCAAACAATGCCAAACCCTGGTAGAGCAAGAGCAACCTCTTGCTAAGGGTAAATCACATCACTGCTGTCGGTTCTGAGTGCCAGCTCTGCAACACTCACCCTTCAGAACAGCTGTGATACAATCTCTTCTTTGTCTACAGAGTGTATCATCCATAAACATGTACAGCTACTGAAAACACAGGATATAAACCCACTTTTTAGTGTATATGGACAAATATTCTTGCAAATGTCAACCTATGTTAAATTACTGCACAGATAGATGAATGTGTGTGTATGTCACCAAAGTAGTAAATCCTACAATTAACATTTTTAAAGGTAAATCAGAGATGGATGAAGCTATTTCTATGCTTATTGTGCAAACACCTTGCATTACCTTGCTTGCTTTTGATGGACTCTTACAAGTCCTTTGTGAAGTATCTGGAGATGGACATTCAGAAGTTGGCTCTGGATTTTCAGAATCAGGTTCTACAGAAATAAAGCAGAGATAAATATTAAAGTGGGAAAATTAAATCTTTTGCAGAGATGACTAAGCATTTTATATCTGACTTTAAAAGAGCTATTAAAGCTGTTAAGACTACTGAATATGTCAAGTGTCATACAAGGTCATCTGCTTACTGACCTTCTGTAATTTCAGTGAAAGAAGGGACCTTAAGCTGCAACTGGGAAATGAGATTTGAATGAGATGGAGACTGAACATGAGACGGTGAGCATGGCCTACAAGGTGATTCTCCCCTTACAGACGAAGCAGACCCAAACACAGTATTAGAATGATTACAGATTACCATGGGGGAACTGGTTAGATTTATATATCTTCAACACAATAAATCAACTCACCACTGTCCTTGTCTTTCCTATGATCACTGAGAAGTAAAGCTCTCTGATAACTTCGTTCTCTCACTTGTTCCACAGAGGTTGATGCAGTCCTGCAAGAGAAGTCAATTTTAAATTTAAGAGGATGTACTGTGGATCGAATTTAGGACAATGTATATGCAAATACTGAGTCAGAGAAAGCTGACAGCGTTGGCTGCATGTAACAACCAAATAACTGGTTGTGCATAAGGAATATTATTACTTATGTGGTTTGTAGCTATTTTCTCCCACTTTAAATACAGGGATTTCCTGCAACCTTGTTACATTAAAAAACTGGCATTTCCTCTTATTAAGGAAGTTTCTGTAGATATGTGGGTTTTTCTTTGTCTAAACAACTGAAAAGTAAAAAAATAAAGGTCACAGTTACTGGTTCATAGTCTCAATTTGCAGAAAACTTTCTTCTTACAGAATTGGAAATAGTAATTTGTTTGTTTGTTATTAAGAATCTGCTCTTTAATAGCAGATGCCAAGCTGTAAATTGTGTACCACTCACTACAAATCTCTCTCTGTTTAAGCTTCTACACTTGAATTGCCAGATAGTGGGTATGCAATGACAGTCACATCTTCTCTCTTATAACAGATTACATCTCTTAATCACAACCTGACCAAGAACATCGTAAGTGACAGTGCTCCACAAAACTATTTTCCTTTCTGCCAAGGACCTATGGCATCACTTCACAATACTGCTGCACTAGAGTAAGTTTTGGTGCTACTCTGCAGCATTACTGTAAAATCTAAGTAGCAAATTCTTCCCTGTTTAGCCTGTTTCCACATCCTTTGCTGACAATTTAGTGCAGTAGCTTCTGCGTAGAGAACTTAACAGCCACTTTTCAGTGGAACACTGAAGACTGCACTTAAATTTTCCCTTCAACTGGCTTTACAAAATCTTTATTCTGGAATAGCTGGAGCATCTGAGCAGAAAAATGCTCAACCCCTAAGCCCATGGTATATCCTCACCACAGTTAGGCCTTCACATCAGCATGAAGAACATCTACAGGATTTATTTTTCACTAATAATGTTTTGGAGTGTCACCACAGTTGACCATCTATTTTAAAGCTACCAAAACCTCAGTGAAAAATTTGTGCAGTGTTTTACACAGACTGAAGTCACTCTATCTTCTCCCCATCTATACTCCACCTCTCCTCAGGATCTGGGGTTGTTTGGAGTATCTGGCATTGCACACATTGCCCAAAGGGTTTCCAAACAGGGGAATCACTGAGCAATCACCAACAATGCTGTGAATGTCACCACATGCTCCCACCTGAGCAGGAGCTGCTGGCCAGGCTGCATTCAGCCCTGCACAGGGCAATTATGTACCAGGAAACATCCCACACACCTTCCAGCCACATGACTGAAAACCAGACCTCCTAAGTTCTTCCAGAAGCCTTTGCTAATCAATACAGATCATTCTCCTGTTGGACCTTAGGCCCTACAGTACTTTCGGAAAGGCTTTGAGATTTAACATGAAAAATTCTCTTCAGCCCACAGACAAAGCAGTAGAAATACAAGGACACAAATGCTCAAACCAGTATCTATTTTGCTATTAGAAAATAAAAAAGCAGAATTAAAATAATTTAAATAATTTAAATAATTTAAATAATTATTAAATAATTATTAAATAATTGAAATAATTTAAATTATAGATAATTGTTCATGTATTTGAATCATTATGAGGTATCTGCTATATTTCTGAGGAAAAAGGTAAGACAACTCTTTACTAAGCAGGAAGAAGGGCTTCCAGTCAGTAATCTGCAACAGCCGCCCTAATGAAAAATAGATTTCAAATACAAAAGACTTAGATTTACATAGATTTTTCCAAACTTTAGTCCTGTAGTTTTGTGGCTTACCACTGAACTTCCGGTTCACTCTTCTCACTGGAGGAAGATTCCTTAATTGCACAGTTGTTGCCAGTGTCTTCTGGAGCTGCATTATAAACAGTAGTTGGCAGGGGTAAAGGCAGGCTTGCAGTGTTATCAGTTTGCTCCCCGTTTTCACCACTGTTGTTATACCCATCATTAGCACTGTTGTTACTACTTGTATTTCCTCCAGCAGCAGCATGAGGAGATACAGTAACCAGGGGGAAGTTGTCTGTCTTTGAGCCACTTTTTCGAGCTTCACGTTGCCTCTTACGGTATTCTAACAAGGACACCTAAGGGGAAAAAAAAAACCCCACAAATATTAGAAAGGAAGTTTTACCCATTTTCTTTCTCACAGTTTCTATTAAATGTACTTTATTTGAGTAAGATATACAGTGTAATTGGTTCTAAAAAAAAAAAGGGCAGAGATTATTCGAAGATATTTCACCACATCTGCAGTGAATTTATACCAACTGTAAAGATGATATTAAAAAATGCTTCTGCCAAGAGAAAAAGTATGTGTTCTGCCTCAGGGAAGAAGCAGATGACACAGGTCAGCAAAAGGTCCACTGCTGAAGTCATTCTGTTGGCTGTAGTTACAAGGGACTCCACAGTTTTTCCTGAACTGCAGAATTTTATGATTATACTGATCTAGTAAAGCTCATTTCAAGAGATATCACATCCTGCTCTCAGACTGACTCCCTTGCGTGAGAACCCACTACCCCCTTCTACTTCATTCTGCTGCATATATCAAAGAATTCACTAAGCTCTTCAAAGCTTTCTTTTAACATACAGAATTTGCAACTTACTTTCCCCTGTTTATTTTGAATTTATCTTTACTGCACTTTAGGAGAGACTGATTAAGAACATATTTTGAGCTAATTCTATTACCAAAAATAATGGCACATGGTTCTTATTTCATGTATTATGTATATAAAATCACTACACTGAAGTTTTGTAGAACAGAAACCAGTTTAGGTGGTTAGTAAGTTGCCTCCAGTGAAAAAAATACATATTCAAATGTTTTCACTATGAATCGTCAAGATTTGAAGTAGAAAGCTGAAATACTGACCTTCACACCTCCTTTATTCAGTAACTAGTTTGGTAAAAATGATGTTTAATGTCTATAATTTCTTCTAGTTATCACTATCCTGCTCTAAACCATACAGCATCCAAACCAACAAACTAAAGTGTAATAAGGAAAAGAATTAATGTTTAACTGGCTTAATCCTCAATAAAACTGGACATCCATTTCTCCACAGAAAAACCAAAGCAGCTGCTCTGTTTGCAGTCCTAAGGGGTTTTGTTTGCTTGCTTTCAAACAGATCTATTAGAAACCCATCCATATGTCAGGGTAAAAACAGTGAAGAATATCTGATTTGACATAAAAACGTTCAGGTTAAGAACTGATCTTTCTTTCAAACAAGTTTGTATTATTTCCATGTCATGTGATAGGGATCCCCTAAAGAATACTGCTTTAAACATTTAAAGCTTAAATGTTAAGAAACCCATGTAGTGTGGCCACAATGTACAGGACTGTATTGATAAAGGACTTGTGCAATAGTAAGAGAAAACAGGAGCAAATGTCCACAGAAATGTAGAAATATGAAAAAACATCCTGCAAAGACCTACCTAGGGATACTGCTGTCTTATATGACTCTAGGAAGAAGGGTTTTATGAGTTTCCTACAAAATTCCTGAATTCTCACCTCTCACCTTAGGTGGGATCCAGCCCACCACCTCTTTTTTTATACTGTCAAAGGTTTCAAATTTTTGTGTGTCCTCAGAATTCCTAAAACCCCCTTCTTTTTGAGGGTACAGATGCAATTTTCTCTGGTTGTTTCTTCAACCTGAGATTTTAGACAGGAATCCTGAGATTGGAGGGTGTCAGGGGGCAGCCACACCTTTTTTATTGGAGGATTAGTTTAGCATAAGCTCTCAGCAGTAACAACATGGAACAATCCTTGCCAGCAAGACAAGTGGGGAGGGTTACTGGAGTACTAAGTGCTGTTGGGAGTCTGTGGAGACTAATTTAGCCTTCAGAAAAAGAAGACTCAAGTTACAGAAATTCTGGCTTATGTTTTCTTTTTGGGTTTGCCAAAACAGCAGGGCTACAGTAACATATACAAGATCTATCAAATTCTCAGGACTGTGACCAGGTGAGATCAGAGCTCCTACAATATTGCTCCATTTATGTCTCAGCTTGAAGCAAGTAAACAAAAATCCAGTTCTGATGGAGAACTACTGAAGGAAGGCTCCTCACTGCTCTCGAGCAGGATGCCCCAGAGGAGCAGGCATGTACAAGGGGCTGCAATGTGACCAAAAAACCCCAAACCTCATTGTGCAGGCACGTACACATGTAGAAAATCCCACCCTCTTCATCACTACTTCCATAAAGAAAATAAATCGCATCTTTCAAACAAGAAAGATTACTAGAGTCTGTGATGAGACAGAACAGGCAAGCTGGTACACTGGAGACCACTGCCTTTCATCTTTGTCATTCTTTCTGCAAAGGGAGTCAACCTGACAGTAGAATGCAGTCTCAGAGTTATGCACCAATCCTGGTTCAAGTTGCCCATGCCTACATCACTTATCTACAGGAACTGTTTCATGAGAGTAGCAAATTCACATTGTGCTTATTTTTCAAACAACAATAATAATAAAAACCCAAAATAAATTAAGCCAAGAAAAATATTTCTTGGAGCTAAGGATTTCTGTGCAGTTCTAACTTTAACGTTTGAGTAGCATAAATATGTTGGTGCAATTTCTTGTAGCAAGTCATAACAGATGGTCACAGTGTATGATCTCTATGATGCTCATATATATTCTGTATAACAGAATACAGTAACACCAGGTCGCATAAGCAACCATTTTCAAACCTGAAAAGCAATTATTTATTGGGCAATTAATTTAAGACTCATATGAAATAGATTTTTAATCTTTTATGTTGGAAAAATAAGTTTACTAATGGTTTTATGCAGGTTTGCTCTTTGCCCTTCATTATTTCTCCTGAATGTCTACTATACTGTAGTATGTAAATATGAGCCACCAGTTGGTTTTTATTACATTGGGGTTCTTTCTGTTACAGAAATATTAGCAGACAATGGAAGACAGACCAAATGATTCTTAAAGTTATAACCTTTTTCTTTTGTGGAGGGTTCTGGGGTGTGCAATTTCCATCCATTAAATTGTCATTATTGACAGTCCTTCCAAAGCCAGGTGCAATTCCGTCTTCTGAAGTACAAAAAACAGATGCTTCCATGAACATGCCTCTTGCATCTTCTTGAATCAGGCACTTTGACTCGCTTATTCTGAATCCACCTCCTACCTCCAACTGATGTGAAGGGGTCAAGTCCCTCAAATTAGAATTCATTGAGAAATTTACACCTGTCCTGTCAGGACTTTTTACCCAGGAAGAGTAAATTGTGCCCCGTCCACAATGAGCAGTTTCTAGTTGGCTGTTTGAATCAGTCCTATCATGTGTGGGGGCTTCCAGGTTTTTATGCAGTGCACTTTGCTCAATTACTTCGAGTCCCAGCTGGAGGTCTGACACAGATTCCATTTCTCCAGTGCACTGCCGTGTGACATCAGTCCTATTCCTTGGACTAGAATATCCAATAGTCTTTATTTCTTGCAGGCCCATTTCTGTCAGGTTGGAATTTCTGAAAGAATTCAGTGCTAAAATTGACGCTCTGTCGTAACCCTGCATGAAGAAAAAACATGTAACTATTTTTTCACACTCCATCAAACCTTCAACTATTTGACATTCAGACGTGCCTTTAAGTGGGATTAAAGGCCTTCCAGTACCATGAAGTTATCTGTTTTTAAGAAACAATTCTTCAGCTAGACACTTAGTTCTACTATTCCCATGTATTAGGTTAAAGCATTTTAATAAAATGTACATTAACAAACGTAAAAATAAACATTAAGTGCCAGGTTTTTTTTATGACTGGCAAAGGAAGGGGAGCAGCTTCAAAAGGAACAAGTCCCAGACCAGTAAGCTAGAAAGCACTTGCTTCAACATAAAGCAATCCTCCTCAGTGTCAAAACACCTATTTAAAGAGGGAAAGGAAGGAGAAGTTTTTCCAATACACTTCCAAATTTTAGGAGAAGTCCCACAGCAAGACACGTGCATCCTGCAGGCTGGAGTACCCAGGCATATTCCAACAGCACTTGCTCTTCAACTAATCCACCTGTGCCAACTTCCTTTCTGCTCTGCTCTCTCACTCTGAACATAACTGGGATCAACAAAAACAATTAAGGAATGCTGATAACAAGGAGAAATGTTAATCTGAATCTAACTACAGCCTGGAAAGCAGTGTTCTCTTTCTGTTCCTATCTAGAAATTGCACTAATTACTCCTTTCTGTTACAGGAGTTGATCCTAATCCAAATCAGGATTTTTAAGTGATACAGAGAGAAACCAGTTTAAAATAGAGAATATAATAGGTAAAGTGGAAATATAAAGCAGTAAGTAAATAAAACCTATGGGGAAGTTACCCTTTAAATGATCAGAAGAAACTTGCAATGGTTGGTGAAAAGCATTTACTAAGAACAGAGCAGCCATGCAGGTGAAATTGAGATACCATTCATAGGTTTTACAAGTTTCCTTACCTCTTGACTGTAAGCTCGCCTTTTTATTTCTGGGGAACTGTCAGGTGAGGAAATATTCTAAATAAATAAGAAGAGATTGCATGTCAGTTTATTTTTTAGCCTGGAGAAATATCCCCCCCCCCACATGTTGTAGCAGGAGTACAAATACTGATTTACACTGCAATGTCTGAACACTTTCTCTGAACACTCAAACTGATTATAAATCTCACCTCAAAGTGCATGGTATTTCCATGTATACATGGAGTTACAGGAGTAACTGGTGAATAAATGGGTTTGTAACCATTTCGACAAGCTTCATCTTCTGTTTTTACCCTTGGAGGAGTAGCAAACAACGATGGTTCAGAGGCAGTGATGTCAGCATGGGTTGGTGTGGCATAGGGAGAAGGAGTAGGTGTGGAGGTTTCTGAGAATGCAGACTCCAGCAGCTGATACAGCCTTCGTTTTTTTAGTGGTGTGGTTAGATCTGTATGTTAAAATTAGAAAAAATTTACAAGACTTCTAGATATAAAAATCACTTACATTTATTTAAGTACTTTATGTAATGAAATTGTGAATTCCAAATTAAAGAATTCTAAGTTTAAGAAGTCTCTGAAGGGCAGGCTTCCTGAGAGATGAACTTTTAACAGCCTACAGACTTCCTGAAAAATAAACTCTTAACAGCCTACAGATACATCAGTAACTGAATTCTGTGTGCTAGGATGCTGGGAAGAACTGTCTGTGTCTCCAGAGAAGGTAAAGTCAACTTCTATGCATTTTTAAGACTGTTCAGCTAAAAGTTAGAAATTCAAAATTCAGGACTGTAAACAGTAATCATCTGATAGGTCCCATATGCTTGTGGAAGGGCATTGGTTTTACTGCACTCCAATTTTCTCTTATGCCTACAAGATTACCAAGCTTTTCCCTTGTGTGCTACATTGGCCTACTGAGTTTTTAAAGGGATTCTAAGAATATAGAGACCTCTTAATACTAATACCAAAACCATTAGTCATTTCTTGACTGTAAATACTAGGAAATACAATGGTTTCTTATCTAACATATATTAAAGGAAAAACTCCCAACCACTATGCAACTAAGCATTGATTTCATAGAAAGTATCAGGAAAACATGCAAATATCCCTGGAATTTTCATCAACTCATCACTTTAAAAAACACAGTACTCCACAGTCTTTGACATAGCTCTTATGTAGTGTATTTATAAAGGATTCACACCTGTCAAGGAACAGCTGTCATTCAGTAATAAAGGACTTTTATGTTCACCATTGATGGCTGGACTTCTAGATCTCTCTTGTGATGGTGAATTAAATCTATCAATCGTTGAATTTTCTTCTTCCAAAGCCTGCTTCAACCAACGCTGTAATACAACAAGTTCAAATTAGTGACTTAAAATTTTAACGACGAACATTTCAAAATGTAGAACACGACTGGTTTGCCAAACAGCCTTTTTTCCACCTGAATTTATGCTAGTAAATTAAGGCTTCTTTTTAATTAATACAGGATAGAACACCATCATGAAGGGAAGCATTACCTTCTTACAAGAGCCAGTAATGTTTTCCACAGGTTCTTTTTTCCTCCTCTTTTCTGAAAGGAATGGAGAAGTAAAACGGATATAGTGCTTTGGAGTTGAATATACGTGTGGACTGTAAGTGAGACCAGGTAAAGAATTCAGCTGAGTAGCCAGAACTTCAGGGTCGGTGGTTATGCGTAGAGGCCTTTCTGGCAGACTGTCTGTAGGCTTCCCTGCTTTATCACTCTTTTCACTTAACCATTCACTAACCAAGTGCTAAACAGAGAGAGAAAAAAATTAGTGTTTTATGAGTGTGTTTACCAGTGGCTTTTAAAAACTGTTTAGCTCAATTATTCATCTAGTCAACTATTACACAACCCAGAAACAGTATCTTCCCAGGCTCCAAGTTTAAAAACACCTGGCAAGAATGAGGTCAGTTTCAGAGAAATCATAGGGACAGCAGAAGGAATCAGTACAGATTTGCTTACACACCAGTTTGGGGTGGGGTATTTAGTTTATTTTGTTGTTGTAAACTACACTTTGTTCTTTTGCATTTAATTCTCACTGAATGTTACAATAGGCTTGCCCAGAACAACTGTATTTAGGATGTCAATTTAGTAACAGAATTCCAAAACAAACTTTAAACTTGTGCCTGAGCACCCAGGCTGAGGAAAAATAGTGTAACATTAATAGAACAAAGTTAAAGAAACCCCTCATCACATTTCTATACTGTCAGGACTGTGCCTCAGTCAACATGTCAGGCAGCTGCCTTGAACACTCTTCAACTGTAACAGTAAATGTGGTGTAATTTAATATGAAGGCACACTGGTCTAAAAAGGCTATTCTTTCCTAGCTAGTTCAATGTTTTTCAAAAACATGCCTGTGGATTTTAGTTTCTATTAACAGATAAACTAAACTCCTAGATTTCACACTGACTCAAAATTAAGGACACGCACATGAAGTAATATTAATATGATATGAAGGCTTTAACACCAATTATAATAATGTATTTTATTTTTTCTTTTAAAAATTGGTTTTAATTTAATTTTTAAAGCAAGACCTTCTCTGCACTTAGGGTAAACTGGGTGCAACGCAGAGACATTTTAGGTATCTGAAGCCTGAATTTTACTGCACTTTTCTGCTGTTTCACAGTATTCTTTTCTGCTATGCAACAAAACAAGAAAGGAAGAAAGATCCTAGTGTTCACCGCCACAAGAATACAACAGTGCTACAATAAGCAGCGGTACAGAATGACTCAGGTACCTTTTAAAAAAAATCTAAATTATGTTTGGGGGTTTAAGATAAAAAACCATCTTGAAATTGCTGGGTATTTTTGACAAGAAATTTCAACCTATGACTCCCTCCCCCTTTTCCTCCACTGATTAAAATTTTCAGGACTTCTTGTAAATCACACTTTTCAAATACTTTTCAAAGCATTCTGTGAATTTTAAAGCAGAAAGCCATACTGCTTCAGTTGCACTTGCAGATTTAAGATTTCTGAATGTCTTTTAATACTGTGTCATTTCTTACAAGTTTTGGCGATGCAGTCCAATGGAAAGAAATACAAAAACAAAGTATTAAAGAGTAAAGAATTTTCTCTCCAGACATGCACATATACATTTGGGTATTTAGATCCATTTACTTCAGAACACACATCTGGGAAATACTAGAAGTTAGTGACTTCCTTGGAGATATTGTTTGCTATCTGAAGCATACAATGAACAAAGGAGAGAAAGGCAACTTTTACTTCCTTGGGTTTTTCTTTAAATTAACAGTTTTAATTCTGTTTTGGTTATGCATATGATTTCAATCCATTTAGAAAACATTTTTTTCCAAAATTGCTCCGGAAGATGTATTTTGGAAGTGTCCTAAATCCAAACTAACTTCCACCAAAGGATGTTACACGTATTTTAATCTATTACTTATGAGTGGCTGTACAATGGTGATTTTTCAGGAAATGAGTAAACATTTATAAAAACCCCATAAATGCAGTTGCATACTGATGAAGCCTGTAATTTTTTTAAAACTCTGTTAGGGTCCATCTTCTTTTCCCTATCCCTCAAGAAACTTACCTTCTTTGTTTTAGGATACTTAGTAGGGCATTTACTAAGTGCTGGAGCTTCTGTTTCAGTAACCATTTCTGTAACAACAGTTTCTGTTTCAGGCTCAGCTGCCAGTGCTGGATTCTCAGTTTCATTATGCTGTGAAGTTACTTCCACATCAGGAGAGGAGGGCTGGATATCTGAACACATGCTGACAGTCCTGTGTCGCCTGCGCTGCTGTCCAATGTGAGTTCTACTCCGGGAGAAGCTTTTTCTCTGTTTAGCTCTATTCACTTTGGCTGGGGTGGGCTTGGTGGCAGTTTCTTCTTTTGCCGGTTCCTAGGACAAGACAGAAATCTAGTAAACAGATCCCACACACATTTAGAGATACTAAAAAAAAGTCAGTTCCCTCTTCTTTTACAGGTCCTAAAAGCCTCAATTTCATTTTTCTTGTCAGAACTACAATACTTCTCTCCTTCTTGAAGGGAAATGACAGGACTTCCTGTAGTTTCCTCCAAAGCACGTGCTGTACCATCAGCAGTAATCACACACACCCATCACCACTCAGATCATGACAGATTTGTGTAAGAACTGACATTCATTCATCCATAAGCTAGAAATCAACTGCTTATATAATGATGTCCTGCTTATATCATGGTATCTTTCAGTCCAATATTCTTTTTGCAATTTTTAATTTATAGGTGTTTAGCTTTATCACAAATGGTACTTAACAGAATGCTGACACAAATTGCTCATGGAAACAAACTGGACTGAGAACCATTATATGAGTATTTGCAAACTAAGAAGCATCCATTAACAACAGTTAGAAATTCTTTATAAAACTTAAGTATCATCTGCAAGAACTCAGAAAAAAAATATACTTTACTAACTCATTTCCTTTAAAATAACAGAATGATTATAGTAATTATGTATCCCTGAAAAACCCACTGAAGAAACAAATTGTTCTCCACTGGTTACAGAGGGTGCCTGAGGAAAGTCACCTCCTGCGGCTTAAGTCAACATTAATAAATGCTTCTATCCTGAACTTCAAAGACAGACTAAATTATGGAGCTGGGATGTGTGTGTGTGCATGGCTGCATAAATTCATGTGACTGAAATTCTTCATTTAAGAATTCTATACGTATTTTATCTGGAAAAAAATTCAGAGGCTAACAAAATACAATGTCAAAGGACCACATAGATTTTGATCACATATATTTGAGTTCAGAGACAAAAAAAATACATTTCATAGATCTTAACATGCAGCTCGCCACCCAAATTGACAAAATATGCAATGTTAAAAGCTAGCCTTAAAATAAAGCTCCAGGTAACTACCTGAATAAATTCAGCATCATTGAGAATCTGTGCTTCCTTGCATTCTGATTTAACCTCTGTTTTTGCTGTGCTGATTCTTTCCAAAGCTTGTTCTCTTCTTTTTTCTCTTTTTTCTAGTCTGGCAAAAGCTTGCAGAATAGCTTCCATTTTCCGTTCTTCTCTTGTCTGATGGATATAACAGTAATCCTGAATCAGTTTTAGTCATAATCTTTCACATATATAAATACATAATTATTCAATTTTTTTAAGTACTTTAAAACATGTTCAATGTATGTTTGACATGAAGATCAAATTCAGCAGAAGCTCAAATTAAAGGCACATGTTACAATCACTGCAAATACCAGACTTCTGAAGAAAGGCTTTCATCCATACCAGCCTGACAAACAAAAGAATTCTACTCTGAATTTAAGAACTTGCTAAATTTTTTGAATACTTAACAAAAAAAGTGCGTATTTTAAGATGCTACTTTTATCAACACTGTTCTACCAAAATGTGAAAATTAGGATTTCTGAGACTTTTTATTTAAGTTGGGAATTCAAACAAAACAGGCAAAAACCCTGATTCCCAATGCTATCTATAAAAATGGCCATTACAAATAACAAGCAATAATAAAGAGCAAATAATTAGCACTAAAAAAGGCACTGCAGAAATCATCTAAAGGCACTAAAAAAACTATATACAATTGAAGATGAAAGCAGATTTTAGTCAAAATGCAGTGATGAACCCAGATGAACTGTTCTTAAATAGCAAGCCTTGCATTTTAAGGGTAAGTTCATGTAAGGATCTGACTTTGCACATGCTCAGATTGTACAAACCCACAAAAAGGCAGCAATTAGCATGAGAAGAGCAGGTGTCACTAAGCCTTAATGATGCCTTTTAGGCAGCTACTTGCTTCCCAACTTACCATCTTCCTTTTCCTTTCTGCAATCTGCTCCTCTGATTCCATTTCTACTTCATTGCTAATGGGAGTTTTTTCTTCTATATCATCAATAAAATCTGGCTCCTGGAACAGGGAATTGACTGCTTTACAGAAGTTCTAGTCCTCTTGCAAACTAGAGTGAACTAAAAGCTACACAGAACTAAGAATACTACATCAGAAGTAACCAAACCAATAAATTAGGATGAAAGTGTTTCATCCCCACTCCCTTATCCCACCAAGCAAAAAGAAGTAACAGAATTAAACCTTCAAACCAAAGTAAACTTTTGGACACTAACAACGGCCACTGCTCTAACCACTTTATAATCAGTTAAATAATTAGGAGCTTTATATTATACGCCCATAAAAAAAGTGTTGGTTTTAGTGAAATAGAATGAATGCCAAAGTAGATGTTAACAATTACACAGAAGTTTTTCTCAGCTCAGAAGTGTATTCAGTTGAAGTCACATTTTCCATCTAAACACTCACTATATAATCTAATGACCGTGCTGTATCATATGGAAACACAAAAGTTACCTAACTAAAAATGGTTTCCTGTTTTGAAAGAAAAAAACAAGCAAGAAAGCATAACTTTGAAACTATTTAGGAGTTCACTAGTCCTTTATGCAATTTCACTTTTACATGAAGGACTAGACATAGATTAAAAGTTTGTCTTAAAATATATATCTAAACATAGCAACCAGGCAATTAGTGGCTTCTTTACTGGGGTGATATATATGATGCTACAGTAAAGAAAGTGTATGGGAAAATGTAAATGTACTTTTTAACAGCTTTATTCTTCCCACAGTTCCTACTCTTCAGTTTTGAAAAACAATACAAGTTCTCCCATCACTGTTCTATATGAGCACTGTATATTACATTAGAAGATCGGGAGAAGATTCCCTATACCAGTTATCACTTCTTGAAAACATGACACAGAACACAAATCAAAAACCACTTCATATGAGAAAGTTTAAATACTACCTCTCTGGAGATCATAACTTCCAAGTCACATGCATGCCTTCTGGACTTCCGAGCATTTTTAAGCTATTTAGCTACTAACACTCTCAACAATAGCTACTAACACTCTCAACAATCTTAAGAAAACTGGCCATCAGTATGCTCATTTGTACCTTATTTCCTTCAGTCCTAAAATGGTGTTAGAAGAACTAGGAAGTGCTCCCTCCCAGAATAACTCCCTTTTCTCTGCCCCTAAATCATTCATCAAAAACCATCATATAAAAAAATCCCCACCACCCGCAAAATGAAGAAATATAGACAGTTACTAAGGTAACAATCAAATCACGTTAAATAGTTATCTTTAACAGCTGCTCTGCAAAATTAATAATTTTGTATCATGGACCCCTCCCAATAGTTCTTTCAAACTGAGATATTCACAAGACTAACCTAAAATTTACTACCACAGTACATTATCAGGTAGCTTTACCATACTACCTACACATTTGCTTTCAAAACACATTCCTCCCCCCCCCCCCCCCCCCCCCCCCCCCCCCCAACTGAATTAAACACTGAGCTGCAAAGCTCTATTAAAAATCAAACTGCAGTCAACACTCAGTATTCTGGGTTGGAGTTCTGTTTTAAGAGCAGGGTTATGTACTCCTACGTTTAAAATACTACTGAGTAACACAGGCAAACTAACCAAAAGGCACTTCAGGATGGACTGTGAGCTTCTGAACCCATGACATGAAGCCTTCATATCAGAGGGTCACAAAGACATACAGAGGAAAAAAAGTATACTTAAAACTGGTCTGGGAAGCAACATACCTTTAATTAAAACCAAATATTAAGGAAAACTGAAAATAATATATAAAATTCTAAACAGCTTATCCATCACTCTGATTTTTGAGAAAACTCCACATTGCTTTTCAGTGACTTGTTAAAATTCCTTCAATATCTATAAAAGGAGAGTATCTGTACTTAAAAGCTTTTAGTGCTCAGCATCTTTGTGTCAGTACCTGATTATTAGAAATGGACAGCCTGAGGGGAGAGAGCTTCCTCTGTTTATTATCTGCAATTTTCATTTTGGTGGCTGCTCCTTCACAATCCAATGTGATGTTCTGATTTTGAGTCTCCTTTTCTCTTGAAACGTCTTTCTCTTTCTTTCCCTTTTTCCTTCTAGTTTCATATCCCGTATTGATGTTTTCTGTAGGCTCGGAACGTCTGAGAACTGGACACTCAGGATTTTCTTTGAGGCAAGCACAATCCACTTTGTATTTACTGCAAGTAATTAAATGCAAGAAGGTGTATTTGATTAGGTTGTACAGCAATGAGACCCTTCGATACTGAGTCACTGATACTTCACATTAAACATCTGCTATAATGCAAACCAATCACGTTTGCAAAATGCAGGTGATTCAAGTTTTCACCGTGATATATAACACTACTATAATTCAAAAACATTATCTACTGGTTAAAAAAGGTTTTGGCTTCTTTAGCTTTGCCACACAGAATTCTTTTAAACTCAAGGTTAGTATTCTGCTTGAAAGACAAAAGACAGCTAAAATCTGAGTATAATTCTACGTGGAAATATAACGAACACAAAATGAACAGACGCACAGAAGTCAGAGAGCTCATTCTATATGCAAAATGGCAGATGAAATTTACAGCACAAGCACACCAAACTCAGAGTAATTTTGCACAACTTTAAGCTCCACTTGGATACACAGGAAACGTTATTCAAACACGTTCAACTGAAAGGTGCTGTCAGCTACAGGGACTAAACGCAATCACAGTGTATTTTTAGAAGGCGTATGTCTACAACTCTTAACAATGCCGGGTATCTTGAGATAGTCTGAACCTGTGCTGATTACCACATGTACTCTGTGGTCACGCGTACTTCAGGTCAAGTAGCAAAGGCATGTCTGCACAGCACTGCATCCAAGCTGGCTTAAGAGCAGGCCACAGAAATGCAGTAATAAAAATATACAACTCTGCCCACGAACACACTGTTCATTGTAAATACAGTGCCTAAGGAGCCTTGTGTTATTAAGGCATGCAAGAAAGTAAATGACACAAAACCAAAGCCATTCTGAATTGCAAAGTAACTTAATGAGCATTAGATGTATTCTCAAATACTTACCAATTTCCATAATCAAAATCAAATGCTATGGTAATCTCTGCTCCCTTTGGAATGTTATGGATGGAGTAAATATAAAGATGAATTGTTCCATCTTCAATTACGTGCCTCACCTATAGTCAAGAGAATGTTATTATAATAAATTACTTTCAAGTTCCTGTATAAAAATTGTAGGGAAATCAGGAATCTCAAGGAAAAGGAAATTCCTAAGTAAATAAAACCTAGTTTAACTTTCTAAATGTGCCCACCTCTGCATTTGGTGTACACGAACGCCTGATAAATCGAGCTTCATTTCCAAAAGTCCTTGCATCAACACACATTTCTAGCCCATGGAATTTGGAGTAAAACAAAACAAATGGGTATGGCCTGAAAAACACACAAGAAAACCAGGAATTTCATTATTTTTAAAGATGTTAAATAGTGCTTATTCTCCTTATTAATCAACTTTGTAACATGATGTTTGGCACAATACACCAAATTTGGAGGTTAATCTAAGAATGGCATGTTCATACTTAAGTTTCATAATTTTAATGTACATTCCCCAAATGTATTCTCAGAATGACACAGCTCTGTATCTGTAGAGCATCTAAAGGGAGAACACTAAACAGAGCAAGCACTAGACATGGAAGACAGAGTTAAGGCTTCTCAAATTTCTTAAACTTTTCTTATGACAGGCCCTAAAATGAAATTCAGAAATTTATATGCCACATAGAATAATTTTTAAAAACGGTAAGACCTCCACATCCCCACCTAACACCTGCAGCACCACTACCACCAACTCTTCTGAAGGGGCCTTCAAATACTTTGTGAAGTCATGCTTTAAGTTGTGATATTCCATGTGCCAAGGAACCCTTTTATCTTTACTGAGCAAAAGCTGTGTGTTCTAACTCCTCCAACAGGCCTTTTACAAATTCCCAAGGAGGTGTGTTCATGCAGTTAGTGGCAGCATGGAAACCAATCCATGGGAAGAAGGAAGCAGTCACACACAGCTCAGTAAAGCAGCTAGAGAACTCTGGCAGTAAAATGGCCCTGAGCTGACTTGTGTCCAATTTCATTCTCAGTCTGATGGACGTAAAATCCCTTTCTCTCACAAAGAGATAAAGCCTTTACCATTAATATATGAACTATTTTAAGATGGTAGAATGTGTCTTTCCTGGTTTAAGGTGCACAACTACACAACTGAGCATCCAGGAATTCTGTAACCAGAGAAGATCAAAAAAGAGCAAAGTAGCTCCTGAATAAATCTGTAAGGATATCCAAAAGAGAAAGGGGCAGAAAAGCTTCCAGCTGTCGTTACTTTTAATCAGACAAAGTAAAATACAAGACACTGCTGGTAACTAAGACTGACTTAAAGCAAGAGTTTGGCAAACATCGTTTTAACAATTACTTTTTAGTGAAACATTAGGAATGAACAAACCTTTTGAAGAAATATCCATTAGCTTCAAATTGCTCTCTCAGCATGAACTTTCCTCTGTATTCAATAATAAGTGCATCAGGAGGCAAGTCTTTGGCAGCCTTTAAAATTTTCTTGTTTTTTTGCACGTAACTCTGTAAAGACATAGATTCATTTATAAATTTTCATTTTCTACCGTTTTTCTATTATTATTAACAGCAGATTATACTTTCACAACTACTAAACAATTCTATATTAACTAAAAAGCCCCTCCTTTTTGCAATTAAATCTCCAGACTGAACTGACCAAGCTGTCCTGCTCCACTAGCGATGCTCCTAGTTATCATTTAGATACAAGGAATGCTTTGGCCCTAACTCTCCAGGACATGGCTGAAAACCAACATACTCATGTTCTCAGAATTCAAGTACCATAGCCTTTAGTGCACTTAAATCTCACCATGACTAGGATGAATTGCTGCATTGTTTTGCACAACACTTTCAAAAGGCTTTAATTCTTTTGAACAAAACAAAACATGCAGACATAAAACAACATTCACAATTCATTCAAGGAAAAACAGAACAGGGAAATAACATAGTAGCCGAAAAAAAAATCCTGAGAGAGTTTCCAAATTCATTTTTATATCTTTAGATGGAAGGATGGCTTTAATTAAAAACCAATACATACCCTGGCAATTAGTGAACTCACACCTCTCATAACTGTCATCACCAATCAAAAAGGAAGTAGCCTCTATGCAGGCAAAAGGTTCTGTAAGTAGGGATATTCCTCTAAGGAGGGTGTCCCATATGCCATCATAGTCTTTGAGAAAAAGAAGCAAAGATGCTTCCATTAATCTGCTACAGTAACTACTCCTCGAGATTTCTCCTACAAAATGCTAAGTCTTTTACACGGCTCTGATTTTAAGCCTGTAAATAACTGGTAAGTTACTGATAAGTAAGGCCAGAAAAAGACATTGCACCATTTCTTCATAAACTAGAAATTACAGGATCACAAGTCTAAAAAAAAACAAACCCAGTATCAGAAACATCACCCATGAATATCCAGAACACTTACCACACCTTAAGAAAAATGTAGACAACGAACATCTTGATACACAGAGTAGGGTAAAAAAATGAATTCAGCTTCAATGATTCTTTCTACTCTAACCACTCCAGATATCCCTCACAGAGAAACGACAGCAAAGTTGACTAAAGCTGTGTATCAAAAGACAGTCTAAGGGCAATCCAATCTTCAGGCTGAGACTAACACACCTTAGCTACTTTTATGCAAGTGTAAACATAACTGGGCTGGTACAGAATATATAAAAATCAGTTACAAATTCTGAAAAATATGTTAAAATTCTGATGCTTAGATCTGGTGAGACAAGAACAGAAAGTGAATGTGAAGTCCCTTTTTTTGTGTTTTTTCCTGTGTTTATTTTTGTTTGTTTGGGGGTTCTTTGTTTTGGTCTGCATTTTTTGGTTGGTTGGGGTTTTTCTAAGGCATCTAAGATGTCATGGCACAAACACAGCATGCAGTAACACAACAAGGCACAGCTCATTACCTCTACCGGAGGTTTGAAAATCAGATTGCTGGTGCTGACTTCTTTTTTGTCATTTCCATTGCCTAATCTGAGAGCTATTTTTTGTGCCTCTCTCTGGACACCTTCACTGTATTGGTTATTATTTGCTTCTTCATAACGATCCATCCATGCCTTGATTTTAGTTTCCCATCCAAAGTTCGAACTGTCAGTAGGATCTATCTCTGGAGCTGAGCCCTAAAAATTAAAGTAAGTTACCAGATATTAGAAAGTAAGATATTAAAATAAAAAGAAAAATTCTACAAGACACAAAATAATGGGCAAAGGTGTACCATTGATTTACAGTTTGGGTTTTTATTAGCAAGTCTGGTATAAAACTTTGCATTACTTAAAAACACTGAGGTAAATTCAGTCACATTACATTTGTCCTTTCAAGAATTTTATTATTTAGTAAGTATCACCCAAGTTCAGGAATACTTTCCCTCCTCAACAGCGATTCCTGCTCTTAGTGGGATGAGAATGGGGAGTGACATTGTTTCCTCCCGCAACTGCACTGCATCACAAATCTAAGTGCAGGAGCTGGAGGGTCAGATCTCCCTGCCCACTCAACTTTAGTGAACATATGCAAATATAGAGAACTCCAGCTTTTATCCTGTAATACACAGACTTGATTTTCCCCTTTCAACTTCAAAGATTATGCTGTATCTTTTCTTCCGCTGCATAACTTACTGAACTTTACTAACTGAACACCTGCTACATAGTGACTCTAATGTTACAGGCTTTGTACATAATATTTTTCTCTCCTTATGTACTCCTCACTATACAATTTTCTTCTGCAGTGCTTCAGATCCTTTCACTTTTAAAGAAAGTGCCATTGTACCTCCAGACCTCACAAGCAGCAGCCAGGCTGCAGCCAACCAAAGCTCCTTACGGACAGCAGCAGCCAGCCAACGCTCCCTTTTCTATCCACCTGAGCAGAGACACTATTAAACATTAATAAAACACAAGTAATTCAGCAATTCAAATTACCTGTTTACATTTCTTTTGTGCATGAAGAAAACCATACACACAAACAGCAGTTCAAAGGTGTGATGCTGAGACAACCATGAAAAAACAATGGAACCTTACAAGAACCGTGTTAAAAAAAACCCCACAAAATTAAGAGATTTTCCTTCCCCAATCCCATCTTCAGTGTTCACAAGGCACATCTTACACATTTGAAGCCTAAATTGCATCCCACTCGTTTTTATATACACCAAGTATGAATGAACTATGGAAATACCTAGTTCTCACACCATGCACATTTTTTTGTCACAGAAAATCTGAAGACTGCTGTAACACTTAAATCTTACAAGGCAGACATCCCAATATGATTCCCTCAAGACTATGCCAGTACCAACGAGTAAAATACTGCCAGATATACAGGGGTCCCACCAGGTACAGATGGAGGTTTGACAGAGCAGAACCACTAACTTAGATTTCAAATGCAATACAGCCATTTAATTATTCTGCTGCTTAACAGTTATGAAAAGCTGGAGCCACAAAGTTCAAACGAGGTGTTCACTCAATTTTACTCCCTTGCATTGCACACATGAGCCCCAATTAATCCACTGGCTCTTGAAAACCACCCATTCTTAAAATAAAAATCTGGACTAATTATTTCAGTTAATTTTGCGGGACGAAGATACAGTGCTCATGCCTTAATTTAAAATCACTGTGATGCATATGTAATATATTAGGTACCAAGAAGTGAATATTGTAGTGCTTTGTGTATAGCCCCAATTACACTCTTGATGCTTAATATTTAAGTAATGTACAGGTAAGGTGTGAAACAAAAACCAAACAAAATCACATTACCTTTACTCTTGAAGATTTCCTGGATCCCTCTCGAAATGCCTGGAATAAAGTAAGATATTTATATTCACTGGAGGAAATACAGAATCTCTTAAGGAATTAAAAACCTATTAATGAATGAACACCTTTCCAAATAAACATGCAAGATGAAAACAACAGAATGAACTACACTGAAATTTCAAGAAGAGGTTACATCTCACAAAATGTATTTTAAAAACCAATTCAGCATTCCAACCTAAGTGCACAGTAATTAGGCACCTCTGCCTTTCTCCCACATTACAACTTGACTCTCCAGAATTTCAGAATCCAAGCCAAATACCAGAGGTAAGAAAGAATACACGGCAATAGATTTGTACTGAGAATTGTTCAATCAAAAGGAGATATTTTAGTAAAGATTTCAAAAAAGACATCAATAACTTATTCTGACTTTCTAGTTTTAAAGGACAAAATTCTCATCCAAGTCAATGAGATTAACTAGGAAAACCACTTGTTTAGGAAGTACCATGTACTTTACTTCTTCACAAATGTTTCGGCTTCACATATACTGTTTATACATTTGTAGCTAAACAGTATGCCAGTATTTTTTTACTCTAGTTACTTCAGTAGCTAACTTTCTCACAGCACACTTCCACACAATTTCAACTCAAATAAATGGACATGGAGTCACATCAGGACAACTGATGGCAAACATTTCTGTCCTTAAAACCACTGCAAAGGAAGACTTTAAAGGAATTCTTCCCTGGGTATCCCAAAGCTTGTTATGCCCCACCTTTAACTATTTCAAATGGTCCTGTAAATGCAATTCCTGTGATGAGATTTTGCCTCAATTATAAAACTGAACTTTCCCAGCCACGATATATTAACTTGAAATAAGGAGGGGTCATGGGGGTTAGGCACCCAGGAAGATTATAATTTCCTGCAGAGTAATACATTTCAAGCTAAAACCAGGCAGTAAAATAGCCTGATTTTTAAATCAGTCTCTTGGTAAGAAATGTCACATTGCTATGATTTATAACACAAAGTAGTAACAGAAATTACATTCACTTACTTTTTTACATTTTGCTATGTTCTGTTCTTTCTCTCCACTTTTTTTCCTCTTCTTATCATTGACTTTTGTAACTCTTGTAGCAGTCAGAGTAATTGTTGTTGGTGTATGTTGATAAGCAGTATATAGTTCCACAGGAACCTCATCACCACTCTCTGTTGCACTGGTATCCCCATCTTTAAAACAAAGAATATTCTGTAAATAATCAAGTACTGCAGAAAGAACATTCACTAGTTACTCTACATCTGCTTTCAAAACACAAAAAATTCATACTGACAAATGCTCCAAGCACTCATATGCAAAATTCACCAACAGTTGCAACAGCATGAACATGAAAGACCAATGAGAAACTGGTAATTAAGAGAGATTTGCAATGCAAGGTGAGAAAAAGGTACCAGATTAAATTCCATTCTCTGAAGGGAATTAGTGACTATAGTCCCTTTTAAGCAAAATTAGAACAAAAGAGGTAAAAAAAAGAAATCTGGTAATTCATTCACTTATATATAGCTTTTATTTGTTATATGGCATTTGGATTCTCTCAGATGACTGTATTCTATAAGGGATTAAAATTAATGACTGACCAGTATTTCTTGTGAAGCTCTATTAATTAATCACATGTAAGTCATAATCAACTATTTCAGCCGCAGTCTGCACTGTCAAGTGCCTTTTCCAGGGGTAATATGTCAATTTAGCCAAAAGCTTTTTGTTCTCAAAATCCCCTAACAGTAACATTCTGCTACTCAGGGGAGAGAAAAAGAGATAATCAGACACAAACTGACAGATTCTTTTTCTTTGTGCTGTGCTCTCACAGACCTAAAGGCCAAAGCCTGAAATTTAGCATACATCGGCATTTATGTCAGACAAACACATATCCTGACCTGAAACAGGATTACCCTAGTTCTGTCAAGATGAAAGGCTGTGAAGGATGGGGAGGATTGGAATAGAGATGATGCACACAGATAAGAGACTGCTCTTTGCATATGCTCAGTACAGGCTTCTCAGATTTTGGCAGCTTTTCCAAATATTCTGCATTCAGTAAACACACTTCACACTAAGCAAAGCTTCTTCTCATACCGCACAGAAGCAGGCTTTACAAATACTGAATATGAGAGCAGAGGAAATATTCCTTCTGATCTCAGAAGGATGTTGCTTTAATCAGTGCACTGAGCAGTCCTAATTCTCGAAACCTTCTTTACTAAATAAAGAACTCCAGCTACTGGTTACTCTGGATTTTTCCTGCTCACAACATTCCTTAACATTATTCTTATGTGCATAGTAAACAATCCCATTTTACCATCTTGGTTATTCTTTTGAACACTTTATCAGGCACATAATTATACTTCATAAATTAGGAATTTACGTTGTTTTCTGAATTGTTTTACATCTCTGTTGAGAATATTTTCTAAATGAGCATAAAAGCACACAGAAAGAAGTGTCTAATCAAAGAAGAATAGCAGAATAATCAATGCCAGAGAAATACAAACCCCAGGCCCTCTTGAAATTGTCCATGTCTGTAGTCTATACACTAGTGCCTACGGATTCATGACATCACAGGCACACACCTCTCCCCTTGCCCCAAACCCCACAAAACACTGCCTTCCTTAGGAAAGCAACATTTCAATATTGTTGTCTACACTGTGCTCTAACTTACTGTAAAGAATAATTACCTCAACTGAACATATAATTACACAGTTGTTTTGAGACACTCCTTCCTAACCTACATAACCTGCTTTCACTTTGAAGAGTCTTGGTAAAGCACACTAAGGGCAGATCTTGAATTTGCATGTCAGAAGCAAGAAACGAACTCTCCGAATTTCACAACAGGTAATGGGCCCAGATTCATTCACCCACAAGCAGCAAGTGATCTCGACAGCATCAATTTCAAGACCAAACAGTTTAAAGCAACATCCTTGTCTAAGTTATACATCTAGATACTGTGTCTTAAAACAAAACAACCAAAAAAACCAAAACAAACCCACCAACCAAACCCAAAACCCCTAGCCTACAACTGAGTACAGGCTTAACAAAGGTGCTCACTTCACTGAACCATAGTACGTAACCCACTGCACAGTAAACTGTACCAGAACTGAACTTTTATACCAGAAAATCTCAAAACACACGTACACACTCCACTACTTCAGAGACATGATCTGAAAGTAAAGCATTTTACATTTAGGAGGACGACCTCCTCCCAAATTACTACTTTTGTAATAGAGCTTGAAAGTACCAGCTGTCAACCAAGAATTCTACAATCCACTTTGATAATAGCAAGACAGAACTCCAGACAAGTTAGGCCAGGTAAGTTCTGAAATCCAATGCACAGGTACAAGAACTATTTGCATAAAACACACAGACTGAAACAGGTACTTACACTACCTGCCACCTGGTTATCAAAGGCAAAAAACCCTCAAAACATTATTACCTACATTGTATTAACTCGGCTTAGCAACTTTCCCCATTGCCCAAACAAACCCAGAGCCATACCAAAACATCCAATCTAAATCCAACAAATCAGAATTAGGATTTTCTCCCTAAACTTTTTTCCAGAAAGTAGACTTAGAAACTCTCTCTCACCCCAAAAGAAGAAATTTGAAGTTTTTCCACCTTATTTCCAGCACCTTACTCAAAGGAGCTATAGTTATTATAAAAGCAACACTGCTTATTATGAAACTTGAACATTGTTCAACTGACTGAATTATTCTGCACTTCTATTTAAAAAAGGCAGTGCTGAAAATCATTAAAAAAACATATGGAACTGCTTCCTGGTTGGAACTACAGTAATTCTGATATGATGTTATCTTGATAACAGCACAGTCCAGTAAAATGCATTGATTTACTGAACCTTATATGCTGAAGGCTGTCAAAACTGTGAAAACCATGTATGCACTCTTAAGTCTCTATATGGAATTTACACTTATTTTTACTACAGAAAGAGCTTTAAATTTTACTCACCTGACATATTTTCTCTTTTCCTTCGTTGCAACAGCACTGCTCTTTCTTTATCTAAACTCCTGAAATCAGAAAATAAATCACTGCATTTAAGTACTAAAACAGACTTCTAGCATTTCCCATTGACTATTATAGAACAAACATTAAACTAACTGAATGTTCAGGTATTTAGAAAAACGTTAGTTGTGCATTGTTCCCTTCCGTTTTAGAGTTCAAAATGAACAAAACTACTTACCTGGGTTGGCAACGTTCACACAGATATATGTCAGGAATATGCTGTCTGTCAATCCCCATGCAGTCAATGTGCTGCCAGACACTACAAAAACACCAAAACAGAACTCCAGCTTTAAAGTACAATTTTAAAAATTGCGTGCACAATGCACAGAGAAAACAAGCTGCTCTTTTTTCCGTTTTTGTCTTTACTCAGATTCAATATTGCCTAAAACTACATCTCAATCACTGTCTTTGCCACCACTCTGCTAGCTGACTCATTTTCTCTCTTGAAAATTTTTCTCTAACACCAGAAATAAAATAGTAAATTATCAGAACAGAGAACAAGATAGAGACAAATACTCTCAGCAACAAGACTTATGCTTTACATAGCAACAAGTGGTTTGGTTTTAAACAAAAAGATGAAATTCCCTTTTAGAAACGGGTGCATAAAATATTTTTATATAGAGAAAGATACACTAAGATATGGTTTGATTTCCTTACATACTTTAAGAGAAAAATAAATACACATTTTTATACATCCTATTATAAAGCTGGTAGTACTGTTGTGCAGCTTAGAAAGAGCTTTAACTGCTCCCCAGAGTCAGGTGCTTGCTAGAAAAGGTTAACATGAAACAGTAGTTTACACTCCCTACATTGCTAGAAGGATGAGGGACACAAAAATAGTTACCCTGCCACTTGGAAAGAGTTGTGGTAAATTCACAACTACTCACAGAAAATCTCTTCTCCAAAGAAAAAGACTCAACCTAACTGGTGACTGCATACAATCCCACTGCTGGAAGAACATCTTAATACATTTCAAAATAATGACCAAGATTATCAGAATCAAGGACCATCAGAAATTACTAACAAGCTTGTTGCATAAGCAGACATAAGAAAGGAGCTCAAATTAATATTTTAATTAGCTATAACTATCATTTTATAAATACACAGAGATCTAACCAATTCAGTAGCGTTCATCAACCATACTAAATGTAAAAATACAGGCTAATATTGAGTAGAAACACAAGATTCGTCTTCTCCTGTTAAGTATGTCAGCTCTGAAAACTTGTAATCTTATTTTTCCAATTCCAAATATTTAACAGCAGTCTCTTATTATACTATGATCAAGTAGGTGCTTAAGCATAAACTCAGAAGTCTAAACATTTAACTTCAGCTTCTCCAGTAAGAATCTAGGTTAGTCTTTTCACACTTAACTGAATCCTTTGAAAAATAAAGAGTAACCAGAAAGACCATGCACAGAAAAATCAATATTCAAGAAGTTTCTTTCACATTATTTTGCATCTTTCCAGTTCTTTGATTCACATATACCTTATTCACTAAGATGCTTTATTACTCAGTACATGCAGATTAAGTAATGCCTACATTGCAGACTAAGTAATGTGTATCTCACCATACTAACAAATAACTTGGGACAGAGTAGCAGAGACATCCTTTTTAGAGGGAGAAAAAAGGTATATCCTTATTAAGCAGCAATACACAAGCAAAGGCATGACCAAATTAATGAGCAGTTAAGACTGACAGGAATAAATTATAAAATACTCACTCAACTTAACGGAGTATGATGCCTATTAGGAAACAACACAACTTTTCAAGCACTTTTCTGATGGAAGGAAATTTCTTGTGACTCAATGTAATTAAAACACCATTTAGGTACACTTATTTTCAGTGCAGCCTTATGTTTTAAGCAATTTTTACTTTTTAGGTTATTTGAATACGCATTACCTGCATTTGTCACAACAGATCATATATCCATCATCATGTGTAAAGCCACAAATGCATCTGGTAATATCCGTTCCATAGCTTCCATCCTCTGACGTACTGATGGTAGTAGCACTGGAGGTTTCATCAAAGTTGGGAGTGGTAAATATGCCTACTTCATTCTTGCTTATAAGCACTGATGGAGGAGGAGAAGCTGGAGGCGTTGGAGGAGGCCGAGCACCATAGTTATGGTCCTAGAATTTTGTAGAAAGGTAATTTATCATAAATGCTCATAAACTGATTGTTATTCAAGCCAAAATGTAAGAATTCTTTTGACAGAGAACTTCAGGCTTCTTATTTTTGTAGTACGAGGTTAAGATTTTAGTTATGTCCCAATTCCATCTTCTAACTTCTCGACTATGTCATACGTTTAAATGTGCTATTGCTCTGCTTCTGATACACCATTTTTAGCCACCTTACCCAACACCCAATAAGATATAGAACATAGGCATAAATCAGTTTTTCCAGCTAAAACCAGCAGATTTTTACATAAGGTATTTTGTACAGAATACTTGGCACAAAACTTACTGCATAGGGCAAACCAATGTAGCTGTGTGAATGCGAGCCGCTGGTATACAACTGGTGTGGATAACTGTTCGATTTTTCAACTACCACAGGGCTAGCTTCTACAGATTCTGGTCTGCAAGAAAAAACACAGATGAAGAATGAATGCAATTACTATGCAATTTATATTAATAAATGGAAGGTACTTGCTGCACCACTTGTAATTAATTTCCTGCTGATTCTGTTTAAAGGAGCATATGGGGGCAGGAACACACTTGCAACCCCCCTCAGTAGCCCCCTCACTGCGCGGTACCAGAAGCTGCCAAAAGGAAGGAATTCCGCCCCAGGACTGATGCTGAATCCCGGGGCTGCACAACGCCCGAGCCCTGCAGCGACACACAGCGGCAGCGGCAGGGCACCGCCCGCACCGACTGCTCGCTCACACAAGCACAAATACTAACTAGGGCAAATTGTCCAAACAAGGCAGTTTCTACTGATTTATCTTTAAATAGAAAGAAAAAAGTGGTAACAATTTGCAAGACAAGGTTTTGTATCAAAGGTAGTGCCTTCTTCAACATAGAAACTATGGTTTATATGCACTAAAACACAACACAAAATAAGAAAGACAAAGGAATACTAAAACAGATCTATTTGAGCACAAAAAATTACATCTTCATGGCCTTTCTCAAGCAGTTATTCATGACTGAGACAACTTACACTTTTTTTGTTGCACCATACGATTTAATCACACTAAGAGAAATGAGTCCAGGTTACCTAAATTGTTTTTTTTTTAATAGTGGAAGGCACCACAAAATATCAACATTTAAAACTGATTGACATTACAAATCATGTCTGGTTCACTTTTCTAATTTTATTTTTATTGTGTGTGAATTCTATTTCCTATCATATATCTTATTAATTCCTTGAGCTGATTTTTAAAATAAACTTGGTATTTCTGAATCTTAAACTATAATAGATACTGATGGGATTTTTCCTTAGACATTAAGATACTTAATAGAGGCTTTCTTGCTATGCCATGAAGCAGTATTAGTTTGATTTAAAATGACACCAGCAACATACATTTGTAACTTTCTGGAAAATATATAATTAATCATTAACTTCCTGAACAAAATGCAGTACTTTCACATCTCTTTGAAAGTGTCCTACTAATGGGTTTGGTGGCCCATTTCTTCTCATGAGCTTTTTCCCATGTGAGGTTACTACATGATAAAATAGTTTAAAAAGAAACTAGTTAAAAGCACTTCTAAGGGAGGGCTTTAGTTTCTAAAGTTCAAAGAAAAAAATCTTTTCTAAAAAGACTATTGTCTCCAACAGTCATCAGCTGCGTTTTTTTGAGAGAGCGAACAAACACGTGAGCACACAAATCATGTGAAGTACTAACATCAAAAACACAACTTCTGATTAGCATGAGACAAACCAAATCTGACAGCACTTGCTCTTCGTTACCTCATAAACCCAGAAAAGTCCTCATTTACACTCTTACACCCCTTCACAACTTGAAAAATACACATTTACTTGGAGTTTTTTAGAATTAGCTTCTAGAAGCAGCTCAGAATTTCAGCTTATAACTAAAATAAAGACAAAAGATGAATAAACGATGCCTTTCCAACCAATTTGCTTTTACCTATCTACCAAGACATTTGTACAGTAGTCACACATCTTTTCTGTGCTCCAGTAATCCTTCTGATGACCCAGCCAACTAAAACACCAGTGAATGAGACATTAGCTATGCATCCATCACGGCTAGGGCAGAAATTAGCTTCTTCAGTACAAGCAGGTCTTGACCACTGTGTTGCTTCTACTGCTGCTCTTCACCATGTCCTGAATGGGACAAGCAGCAGCACTCTGAATTCAATGCTCAACCTAGGTCTTACTGGAAAATACTCCATTTCCAGAGCAGAAAGGCTTACTAATAAAGGACAGGCAAGAGGGGATTCTGGTACAATCCATCCAGGATTAATTTAGGAGAGTTTCCTTCATTAAAAGTAAGTATTACTATGACCTAAATACCAGCTCCATAAACACAGGAACATTCAGTGAAAGATACCAGAAAGAAAGTGTCCTAAAAAGAGAGGCTGAGTATTTCATCAACTGACTACAAAAATCAAAAAAGATACTCCAGGTCTCTTGCAAGATACGAGGCAAGACAATACACCCAACACCCTACATACATTTCTTACTTACTCTAGCAATTTATAAATCTCTTAGGAGAACAAAATTTAGTATTTAGACGTATAACAGTGGTGGGAAGCAGAAGCACAAAGCTTCCAAAAACATGCATTTTATCACTAACTGTTTTAATACTCATAAAACAGATTCAGGGAACAATGTTACTAAAAAAAGGGCGTATCTTTACTTGAACGAGGAAAACCACAATAATGGTGGGAGAAAAAGCAGGGGATACAGAAAGGCAGCTATTAAAAATTGGGAGCACAATCAGCTTTCAGTAAAACTTTTTTCAAATGCTTATCCAGGCACAGACACTACTTTCAAGACACTACTTTCTAGTGTCAAGAGACACTAGAGCTCTGGATGTAACCTTTACTGTTCCATTTACCCACTGCACTGGGCTGAGGAAGTGGGGAAGAAACCAAGAACTATGCAAATGAGTTCCAAGAGCATTCACTGAAGCTAGAAATTAACCATCACAGGTTTCCTTTACAGTCAACAGAAAAGTGATATAGACCCCAAAAGCAGTACAGAAGGAGCACCATTTTTCCACAGAGCCACAAACAGAATCAACTTGGGCAGACAAGTCACTGAATTCCTTATTATTCCTGGTTTTGCCAACCATGTGCATGACCTTAAACAGTGAAGATGCCCTCTATACTCCTGTCTGTTCAAAGGTCAAGCCCTTCTTCTGAAATAACTATCTCAGAATTGCATACCTTTGAGAAGAAATGGCAAAATATTTAATTGTATATGATTAAAGCATGACATACCATCTAATTTAAAAACCAAGTTTTACATTTTTGGGCTCAAGTACCAAGGCCCAAAGCAGCAAGGCACAAACTACTGTACTACAAACACACCCAATCTCATCATTGGCATTCTTACAGGCATCCCAGAAAGCAAGTTTTCAGGAGGAGAAAGTGTAAGCACCCAGATCTGTGGGAATACTGTGAGGTTTTCTTTGCTTGTATTTTTGAACATTAGCCAGTTCTGTCAGAGATTAAGGTACTAAGCCTGTCAGCCTCCTGATCATACCACATTTTTCAGCTTCACCTCAAACAACTGCAGTCTTACCTCAAACAACTGCAGTATAACTAAGGAAGATATTTACTTGATTTCTGGTTTTCATCAAAACTTGTACCACAACACAGTATATATAAAGTTTGATCAAAATGTTAATATTATTTCCTAAATAAACAAACATTACTGTGATAAACTGACCATGGTATTTTGCTAAAATATCATATGTACTTGTTAAGCATTGTGGTCACCAATTCAAAACTGCGCAAAATGCTCACAGGGAACAAAACAAAAAGCTCTGCACGAAAGTTTTCCACATGCTCTTGGGCTGCAGTGATTTACTGCATTCCTGTACCTTGAAAACAGAAATAGAGAATCTTCTCAAATCAATTAAAATAGCAAAGATGCCCATATTTAAAAAAGCCCTGAATTTTCGTTTCGCAAATGAAACAACTACATGTTCTGGGTCATTTCCTACTGTTCCTACTTAAAATGGAAACAAAATGTTTCGTATGTTGCCAGCAGATGGCATGAGTGCGAAATTGAAAGCAACACACGAGCCCAGTTAATTCACCAAACTTCAGTCCCCACACACTTATAGTTAACTTATATTAAGGGAATCAACTGGCAGCGATTCAAAGAAAGTAAATGTGTCTCTAAAACGTGATCTCCCCCACTCCACTCCTTCTAAATATTGTTTCTGACCATTTAGTAATAAATTGAAAAAAAAAAAAAAGAGAAAAGAAAAGGGAAAAAAAGCAAAAAAAAAAAACGCCACCATTTTTGACTAATACCCAAAATACAATCAGTTAGAATTTGGGGCCATCAACCACTTTCATAAATATGTAGATACTCAAATGGGAAACAAAATCTCACTGAAATGTTCAAAGGCAGGTGGGGTAACCAAGCTTTAGGCTGTGAAAACCTAGCTAATAGTACTTCCTGAGAACGTGTCAGAACTCCAAATGCAACCTCAGCAACATCAATCTTCCACAATACAGTCTGATAGGTCTAATTTTCAAGGAGTTCAGGTTTGCTTCCTGTTTGTACCAGCACACCTGAACAGTATCTAGTTGAAGGTCATCTCAGATAAAAGAATACAGTATGTTTTGCATGAGAAATATTTTCTATTTCAAGACATTTGACAGGCTTCAATACCTACACAACAAGAACCAAGGACTGCTTCTCTACCAGGGAGTGGGTTCTGCTACCTAAGCACCTCATAGCAGGCCCTACAAGTACAGGCTGGCCTGATGTTATCTGTATTTAAGACTACACTAATGTTCCTTTTTCTCCTGGATGCTCAAGACAATACAATGATCTGCACACTGGGACTGTGAGGTTTACTATACAGGCCTTCTCTCTAAAAAACATGTACAGGTATTAAAACCAGAAAATGTACCATCAATGACATTCCCCAATGTGTAGCTTATAGTGATGCTCTAAGCTACACTAGCACTCTCTGAAGACAGGAAGCACATTTTGAATCTTCAGAAATGGCTTGTTCTGCTTACTACCACTAAGAAGTCACACATCCTCATCTTTAGTAAGATCTACAAGTAGGCAAAGTACGCGTGTTTTGACTACAACAGCACTAAGATCTATCTGGAGACCTCACTTAAGGACACACAATGTAAGAAACAAACTATTTCACCCAGTTTTTAAAATGTTTAAACCTCTTGGTAGGCTATTCTACACACAGCTATTTGCTACAATTATTAAAATAGTATGTGCAACTATTAGTCATATAAACTATTGCCCCTTTTAATAAGCTTATGCCTTGGTTTGAAGCATAAGGAGAACTCTTTCAGCACCAAGACACTGCACTACACAAAGAGCTTTTTCCTAAGCTCCTTCTGCATAATCAAGTTTGCCACTCCTCCATTCTTGTGTTTGCTCATGCTTCAGCAACTGATGAAGCAATATCAGACCTGCCAGTCAGAGTGGAAACATTCCAGCTCCTCCCTCTTGGGAAAACCCCAGAACTTGCTCAAAGACCATCTATGACTGTCATAAATACACTCTACATCCAACACGCTACCCTCAGGAAGAAAATGTACAAGAACAAAGTAAAATCAAATAGATGGTAATAGAAAAGGTTTACAACTGTGTAAACTGGCAGGTTAAGGACACACCTTTGCATCACACTTCTTGTGATAGTGACATGGCTTTTGAATCAGTGTAGGCCAAGCATGCAACTACACATATTTCAGCATGAGTACAGCAGAGATGGCAAAAATTAATCTAACCAGTAACAGCCGCTTAACATCTGAAGAAAAGCAGCTCCTAACTGGGTCGCTCTGCCACAGTATCAGGCAAATAACACACTGTGAACTCTATCTTGTTTATACTGACAACTAAATTTATTTATTTTAATTTCAGCATGACATGCTGTGTCTGCAAGGAATGTCAGCAACCTCAGGAATCATGACCCTCTCTAAACATAAAAGAAAAGCACAGGAAAAGATAATGAAATGTGAATGGTTCACTAAAGTTAAAAAATTTTCTGCACTAAGGTAAAAAGTGTTCATGATATGAAGAGATAAAAAAACTTTAAAATTTTAATGTAACAAAGAATTTTGAATTGCAAATTCTTTGTTCTCTTCAAATAAACAACACAAACCTAGAATAGCCTCATATGTAACTGGAAGATCCCTTTAAAATGCTGTTCTAGAGTTCTGCTCAAACTTTCCTTCAAAGTTTGGAAGAAAAACCACTTGCTTCTTAAACATTTGATGGTCATGTTGACACTACACACATGGAAATATGTTTGTCTGACAAGACAAGTATCCAGTCGGAGATCAACAATACCTTAGCCCATCAATACTGCACAGGAGACTAGGGAGAAAAACAGGAAAAGAACTACGTATACACAACAACTCCCCCTCCCCTCCAACCTAGTAAAAAAACCCACAAGCCACCCTCTCCCCATCCCCCCAAACGCAGAAACTCACTACACTTATTTCATGCAAAGCCAGAGTTTACTGAATGCATGATTTCATCAGCCCTTTGTAACCCATTATACACAGTTACTAAACGAATGATTTTCTACTAGCTTTACAATTGGAAATAACTTTCTGAAGACATGGTGCTAGCAATTTAAGCTAGGCCTTCAATTTTCATAAAGAAATGCACCCTTGTTTTAATTACTACTACTTTCTTACAGTTTAATGCATCTAATTTATCTTTGTAATGTGAAAAATAAAAAAAAAAAATTACATGTAGTTAAAAAGGAAACTGAAATGGGAAAATATTTGAAGCATGAAAAGTAAACCAAGCAGCATCTTTATTTCTCAGTCTGATAAGCAAGAAAAATACACATTTGTAGAAACATTTAGCTTCTCTCCTTTGCTTCCCCTGAAATGGAAGGAAGTGACATAAGAATAAAGTGACAGTTATTAATTTAAGTAATTAAAGATTCAACAAAACTAAGGAAACAAATATTAAAGTTTTCTCCAACTGTATTCCAAAAACAGTCATGAAGGAAAAAATAAAAGTAATTTAAAAATAAGTAAGAAAACTTACAAATTATGTTCACATACTTACTCTGAGCCTGCAGCCATTTCCAAATAAGAAGTATCTGCTGTGTCAACCCCCAATGGGATCACTATGCTCATGACGTTCGTTTCTGATAAATTCGATTACTACGGAGTCTTATGCATTGGTGTCCAAAACACTGGGGCATGCCAGCCACAGTGCTCATTGCAAACATCTAAGTGCATCCACAAACCCTGCCAAAAACAAGACATGCACAAGATTAAGTCAGTTCATTTTAACCCCAGGCAATTTTACATCATATATTTATTTTAATAAAAAAAAAAAAAAAGCCATTTTATCTGTCACAATTATTTCATTAGTTTTATTTTACACAAGCAAAAGGGAAACAAAACATTCAATCTTCTCTAAAAGTTAACTGCAAATAAACTTCTTTAAAGAGTGTGATGATCTTAACACCTGAACTTGAAAATATTACAAATGGACAATCATTCCAATTTATGATTAAAAACCCCAGCACAATCAGGGAAGTGCCAGAGACTCACTGTATGGCAGATTTACTACATGGAAATACATTTGCTTACTGCGCTGTGTAGTCAATGCCTAGGTGCTGTACCTTTCAACAGAATCCTAGTTAGGGAATTTGCAAGTAGGTCTTAAGCAGCACTGTCCACTTTTGTTTTGCACTTAAAAAAGAAAAATCTAATTCTTAATTACCATTTAGTATCTTTTAAACAAAATCATTCTAATAATTCACAACAATGATAGAAAACATCTTTCATTTTAATAAATCACCATTGGAAGATACTATGCCTGTTCAGTGCTACTTTTTGAAGTGTTTTTTAAAGGAGTAAAGTAAAATTAATCAGTAATTTTTAGTAGTTTTTAACTGTAGAGCAAACTACAATCTGCTTGACTCACACGAGTGAATACAGGATCCAAGCTGGATGCCAGTTACTACCAGTCCCCCACTTCCCTTACTGCACAGGGCAGAACACCCAACCAAGTACAGGAGAAATGCAAACGGCTCTCAGCTATTCACAGATTAGTAAAGTAATGCACCTTTATACACTAATACAGACCAGGTTTTATACATGTGACTAGGTAATTTAAGTAGAATAGCCCAGTATCTTCAGTACTTATGTAAAGAATAGTTGCAAACTCTTTCCAAAGTGTCAAAGCTGCAAGACAACAGACTACTTTGCAATGAAGCACATACTGTACCTAATAAAGACACTCCTCTCACACCACAATATGTTGTATCTTAGCTGATGTCTACACAAGCACAGCAATTTTGTTATCAACATATTTTCATTTCAGGTGTAGAATTCAGCACTTTTCCTTGATGAACTTCATTTTAACAGGTAATCCTTGCCAAACACTACACTGACAAAAAGCACAAGTCCCCATTGAAAAATGGACTTCAGACAAACACTGTGAATTAAATGTGAATTGTCTTCTTTTATTGATTAGGTCAGCACCTTCAAGATGACAAAGTGGCACATACAAGATATCTCTGAAGTATAAGATAGCAGCAAGTCTTGATCTACTTTCTGAATTTTATAACACTAGTGAAGATCGGCAATTAACTTATGAACATGCCAAGATGTCTGAAGTGCCTAAACGTACAGTTAGTTCTTTCTCCTTCTAGACAGCAAAAGGCGTGTTTTGGTCCTATTATGTGAGACACCAAATACAATGAACTGGAAACCTACAGGGCCAAGTAGCCATTGGAACATTTTGCTTTCCTCTTTTAAACACCGAGTATTTTCTTACTAAATACCACAAGTAACAAACTGTAACACTAACTACGAAAAAAAATTAAGAAAAAACATGTTAAACCAAAAGCAAGTATGGGATATTTCCAGCAGAAGGCTTGGAAAAAAAACTCTAAGCCCCTCTAACAGCTCAAGTGAGCACTCATTTTCCCACCATACAGCTAACTCTGCTCATAGGGCAGAACCCTGAACAGCTGCACCTACAACTTACAGGAAACATCAATTCACCATTTAGTTCCCATCTTCCGAAAAAGAAAAAAAAATTTACCCAATAACTGAAAAGCAGATTTTTTCAAATCCAGGTAGATCAGCTAGCCCAGGGTTAATGGCTGTTCCATTACGCCCTGCAGCGTGACCTGTGCTAACAAACCATTAGCAGAATGGAGTTTTTACTTTATGCCTGTTATTAGGCAATTCTGAAAAACCAGCTTTAGTGGTTCAACGTAGATCTAAAAGCCACATTGAGCAACACTGCCCGGGATCAAGATCCTTGCTTAGAAAGATGTTTCCTGCACTTAAACTTCATTTTGGTGGTGGTGTGGCTTTTCTTGAAATATTTTCTTTAAACACTTCTAATCAAGTAGAGCATCAGCTGTAAAATAATGCAGGCAAAACCACCCCAGAGACTGATGGAAGAACACACTCAGACAGCTCTCTCATGGGCTATGACATCTCTGAACTTACATAAAATAATTTAAGTTACCCAATCATTGTATATTCAAGTGACCTCCACTGTCAACACAGAAAGAAGAGATGTGCTTACCAAATTTGATAATCAAGTGATATTTGGGGCTTTATTAATGTAACGCAGAAAAAGAAGAGCTATGCATATGTTTTTAGAGCCATGTATAGACTGAAAATCAATGGCTAATACATGTCCCTATTAATGAGAATTTCTGACAATGCAAATACACCACCATTCTTGCTAAAAAACCACAACAAAAAAAACCCCAACAAAAAGAAGGAGGGGACACAGTCAAAATAAACTTCCTACCCTATGGCAAGCTATTCAAATACCGCTTTGTCAGAATTCAGTCAAAAATTCCAAGAGCTTCATCTAGAGATTGAAGTCAGAAACTTGAGGAATCAAGACTATTTTGCCTGAAGAGCATCAAACAGATGTTTCATCTAAAAGGAAGTGGAACATGATTGCAATACCAATGCACTGCTTTTTACCACCTTCCTCATCACACACACAAAATTCTCTAATGCTCTTCCTTTGCCAGTAGTTAAGTGTGGAAAAATGGAGGCAGTCACCAGCTTGCAATACCTCCAACAGCCAAGTTAATTCAAACATCGCTCATTATTTATGAGTAGCCATCCTCGACAAATGTCCGTAATGGGAGTGGGAGTAGTTTTAGGATAAATTAATAACACTACACCCACTTATTAAAATAAACTGTGACCTTATATATAGGCCATCCAATTATGATCACTACAGTGATGTCAAGTTTGGAATGATGGAAAATAATTATTTTCTGCCATGTCAGAAACAGAAGCATTGTCATAACATACTAATATTCCCAGTATTTTTCTAAGTTCAGAAAGAAACTAACACAACAACTGGGGAATTTTATCTATTAAGAGATTGCTTATCCTTTGAAGCTTGGTATTTTAGATGAGTCATAAAATACTACCTGCCGTCATGATTTGGTACTTTCCAATTCCTGCAGGTATCCATGCATTTCAAGTAATTATTCTTTCAGAACCCTGACAAACTGTCATCTACAGCCTTTAAGAAACTGTTTTCATATGTATGTTCATTTCCACAACTTACTGTTTAAGAAAGTCTTTCTTCAAGCAGTACATTGATTTGAAAGATAGGAAGACCACGCTGGTTTCTCCAGTTAATTTCAGCATAACAGAGTTAAAAGCCATTATATAAAAACTGCTAGTCCAAAGCTCATTCATCAGCTCTTTACTGGGCTCATCTACTGTACCTTAATTAACAACAGTAGAGGCCCTCCAATTTTGTTACACTCTACTCTATTAATGATAGTACACTAAGTTCTGAAAGAATTTTGGCAGTTTCTTAGATTCACTAAATTTTCTTATAATCACCCTACAGCTTTACTATATGAAAAAAATTCCCTTATTCAAATAAACTGCTTTTATTTAGTTGCAGTAAAAAAATTTATCTTGTCCTAATAATAAAATATTCATCTTAAAACCCAAACAAACTTCTGTTCAATCTGGTTAAAACACTTATCCTGTGCAAGATCAACCTCTTCACACCCATCACACTTCACTGTTCATTCGTACCAGTTTACACTTTTAATGGCACTTCTTGTTGTCTCTAGAGAACACACACGGAGCTTTTTGACCCAACAGCCACATCAAGTCTAAAATATTTGAAGCCTCAACATAGTTCTCATGATCCATGCTGTTTATGACACCAGAACCCTTTTTTTAAAAATTAATTGTGCTTCAACAACAGAAGTATAAGAACATAATACATTCCAAAATATTAATCTCTGTGGCTTTGTACAGAGAACATAATTTATGCATTAAAGAACAGAAAATAACTCACACATTATCCCTGAGGTATTCTACTAACAACATTATTCTGTGGTCTAACAAAGACCACATGTTTCCTTTCTGTCATGTCCTGCTAGTATCGCTTGTGTTGCATCAGAAGAAAAAACTAAACTTTTCCACTGGTACACAAAGGAGGAAAAATCCCCAAATATAGACAGCTCAGCTCTTGAATCAGAAGGTGTGTAATCTCCTGAAATTACACCAGTAGTTTTAAACCTGCTAGACCCTATGCTGTACGTCTAAGAATACTAAAGCTCTCATCTAGATACAAAACTGTTCATAAAAATCAATGATAAGAGATGGTGGCAACCCCAGTAACAACTTATTTGTCTTAAGCAAAAAAATCCTAAAGAGACATTAATATATCAAGATACTTATAATACTTCCTTAATATTATTTATTAAAATATGGTGAGGGTTTTTAGTTTGTTGTGGATTTTTTGACCATGTTTACATTTAATACTACAAAACCAAAGAGGGAAAAAAAATTAACAAAACTGTTTTTACTATTCTTCACATCTCTGACAGCTTTTTACACAGACAGTGGCAGTGTTCCTCATTCTTCCCTTCCCTTCAATCAATTTTCAGATTCTGTTGTCATGTGACAAATACAAAAAGCAAAAAGCATAAGAAAGTTATAAAAATACATTTACTACAGAAGTTAGGAACAGAATTCAAAGCAATGTGAAATTTAACATTTGTTTTCTAATTTATAAAGTGACCTAAGTGGAATCATGAATTAAGCTTACAACTAAATGTTATCCTACCTCAAATATAAGAATGTTCTCACATACACAGAAGACTACACTAACTTAAGTACGCTGATTGCTGAATCAGTTCAAATTTCTCATATCACTAGGCATTATAAAAACATGAAATTTTTCATTACTGTTTTTATGACTTTAATATATGTGTAAAGTTATTCAATATTTTTTCTGCCAATTGCAGTTATCAGTCATCAACCATCAACAATTACAAGATAAAAAAATAGTTATTAGATGGTTTAGATATTTCAAGATTTGGGAGATTTCATCACAGAATGTCTCTGCAAAGAGAATTACCAAGACTTCTCTAAACACAGAGGTTTAAGGAGAAATATCTAATTCTAATTAGCCTATAATCATGTTATTTCATTAGATGCAACAGTGCTGGTTTAAGAGGAATAATTATTTCGATTTTATACCGATGCATACAACTTCACCTTGAAGTCCTTAATTAATGTAGCTACAGAAATATTAATATACTAACCGAATTACCATCTCTATACTCTGTCTACTCTGCATTTTCACAAGGTCCATATACAAAATCCACATGACCAAAGTTGAAGAAAAATTAATCAAGACCTTCCAACCTATCTACATATGACAAGTATCTTTCCTTAAAAGCAAAATTATGTAACTTGAAATATGCATTACAAAATACATAAAAGGTGAAAGCGGTAATTTTCCCATATGTAGTAAATTGAGTAACTGAAACGGCCAAGAATAATTGTCAGTCCCAAATTCCTAAAAAGTTTCACCATTTCCCAGCAATGGACAGTTCAGCTCATGTTTACGCAGAGCTTATTTCCCCTGAACACAAGCACAGTTGAGGCTCTCTTTTGCTAAACTAGGAGTACTAGTAAATCCCTTCCCTCACACCTTTAAATCAAGGCAAGAAATCAGCCACCATTTCCTGGAGCAGTATTAAGTATCAGAATACACACAGTATATATGAAGGCTCATTTTCATGAGATGTATACAAGTTTTAAGCAACAAATGAAATTGCTGAAATAGTCAGTTTTCCACTCAAGCACTGAACAAGGAAGAAGAGGAGTTACAAGATTTACAGATAAAAATAAATCAGTGTTAAAACACAAACTATCTGCATGATAGTCTTGAGTCAAGCAAGATGTTTCAGTTTAACCAGCACACAACGCCGCCCTGGCTGTAACTTCAAGTCAATTTGAATGTAAAAGTGTTCTACAGCATTAAGCTCAAACCAAAACTCTTAACTTCCACTTGCTCCCAGTAGAAAATTCACACTACTCTGAGTCCAAGTTGGCTCCAAAGATACAAAGGATCACTACAAAACTAATTACTGTTTCCCATATCAATAAAGTCTTACAGGCATGACACAAAGATTTTCAAGATTGTATTACTGCTTTTAGACCTCTGCTGACTCCTGCATATCTTATTGTTACTTGTTTATACAAAGTCATCTCAGGTAATAGAAGTAATAATAATCTCAGGTAATAGAATAAAGGCAGTATTCTGTTTTATTGTATTTTATTACCTCACCATGCATCTTCTATGCGTAAGTTGCATTTACTGAGAATGCAATCTAACCATTCTCCTCCTCCCTCCAATTACATCATATGTGTACACATATTTTGCAATCACGAGCAAAAGCAATTCTTGCCATTCTTTCCTTCAGATTTACAGGCCAATATTTTTAACCTATGGTCATGGGAACCACCCTTGATCGCAAGAAATCCACAAGAAAGGACCTAAGGAAAGTTGATATACCTATGCCCTACCACAATCTAAATAGGAGAGATCTAACTAAAAATGTTACTATCAATAGTTTGTCACAGTCCACAAACACAATATGAGAACTAATGCCTTGAACTGTCACACAGTCAACAAACTAAGCTCTACTACTTGGCTTTCCTACCTAAAGGTTTTTTCCCCCCTTTGGAATTTTTTAGTTTGTTTTTGGTTTGGGACGTGTGTGTGTTGGGTTCTGTTTGTTGGGTTTGTTTTGTTTTTAACTTTCTTTTTAACTGGGAAAGGATTAAGAGAGAAGACTTAAAGAAGATTAAATAAAACCATGCTTTACTAAACTGCTGCTTTCTACTACTGCTCTGAGCACACAAGTCTAACAAGAATTAGATAATTTTCAAAATTAGCAAGAGAAACTGGCATTTTAATGGTATACTCTAGGTATCCTTCAAATAATGAACTATACTGTGCGTATGTGTACATTAACATACAAATATGAAAAAATATTCAGCATATATACACATATCACAAATAAATGTATAAAGTAATCAATATTTATTCATTGCTGTCTGTTTCTTAGGAGGTAACACACCTTTAACCAGACTTAGAAGCAGAATACATGAATAAATTACTAATCTTACATAAAAGGAAGTTTTCTCTGTTTCCCCTAACATGCTCCTTAACTGTACAGATTTCCCTAAGAGGTTAGGCTGGATATCCAATTTCCAGATCTTACAACACTGCAGCTGCAGTAAGAACTGTGCAGGCTTAGAAATAACTGCAAGTCCAAATTCAGACCTCTGCTACTGTTTGCTGCTTTCTGTGGTAACCTAACAGGTAAAAGTTAGCAGTTTACTTCTAATTCGTGCTGAGATAAAAAAAAAAGGGGAGGAGGAAAAATACGACATAGTAGGCAAACTCAAATACACAAATTAAGACCTATTCATGACCAAATTCTGCAAATCATATAGAAGAAACAACTTGTTCCAAAAGAAAGCTGGTATTTGTAGTGTGTGCCCAAACATTCCCACTGATTTAATGTTCTCTATATCCCTCTCAGCAGCATCTTCTTCCTCATCAGTATTAACTGCTTCCTCAGCAGTATTAATTGCTTCTAGCTTCACTCACAAGCCCCTCAATAACCTCCTATGCTGTTCAGGATCACCTACACACTGTCAGCACTCATGTCCATCTAACCTCTGTAGTGGTTTTAGTTTACCTATTCAGGTTTGTGGCTAAATGCTAGCACACTTACCTAAATTTACTTGATTGTTTGTTGTGAGATGAAGATTAGGAGTAGGCAAAGCAGGCTCAAACTTTATAAAGTAAAAAGAAGTTTTAGTAATATACTTAAGACAAAGGGAAAAGGAAAAAAAACCTAAGAAAAACTAGAACAAACTTTTCAGACCACCCCTCCTTCCCCCACCTCTCCATTTCATTCTCTCTGACAACATACAAACGACAACACTTTGACTTTTAGTCAGTTTACCACCTCAGAAACAGCTCTTGTTCCAGTTCATTTAGGGAGAGAAGTTTCTTTTGCTTACACCATGGATCTTCTGTAAGAAAAATACAGTTTTTATGGGTCTTCTGCCTCACCATTAACCGCCGCCCGGAGCAAAGACCAGCTTAATGGTGGATCCCTCCCACACCAGTAGCCTTCCCACAGCCACTATGGTGGGTTATGAACAGTCCACAGGGTACCTGTTTTAAGGATGCCCAGTTCAATCGCAGCAACAAAGAAAATCCCTTCTGTGCTTAGCAACACAGGTTCTCTTGACAACTCAGGTTCTCTAGCATTCTCCCTGAGACCAGGGCTCTGGGTCACAGCCTCTCCTCTCTCTTGGTTCTAGTTTCTCATCAGGCTGTACTTTTTCAACACTTACTTGTCTGTACTTAGGTATTTCAATTCATTGGCTGCAATAAGAACTTCACATACTTTTTTGGACTATATCTTCATATATTACAGAGAGTTTATTACCTCAGTCCCCCAACCATGGTTCTCCAAAAGAGTTTTTAGCTTCACTCTTGAAGCACTTCCCATGCACCTCCTTGTAAGTATCAGTTCTGCTTTCCTCACTGATTGTAAAGTCTCTGCGCCACACTATATAGATGTCCTCACTCGTTCCTCTCTCTGCGAGGAAGGATGGGTGTCTGTGAGTTTAGTCCAGGCATAGAGAGAGTTAATCTCTGTCTCTCTCTCTCTCTCCGGCAGCGTGAGGATCACGTGCTCTTTGCCGGGCTGTTTGAACAAGCCCGAACTGTATGGAGTCTGGCCCGGAGCAGGAGCTTGGCTCTCCCTCTCGTGTAACTGGCACACGGGCTGAGCTGTATCTGCTGAAGATTCCAGCCGTTCCTCCCCCATGCCAGCCGTTCCTCCCCCATGCCGCTCCAAACTTCCCTTCCCATCCCCCGCCCCCCCCCCCCCCCCCCCGCCTTTGGAAGGAGGAGGGGGGGAGGGCTTGGGCCTTACCAGCGACAGAAGCAGGACATGCTCCTCTCTACACAGCAGCAGCAGGTCCAAAGAGGAAGAGCTTCAGAGAGTCTCTGCTTATATATGGTTTTTTCCTCAAAGGCGGACCAATTTCTAATAGGTTCACTTACATATCAATCCTTAAAACTACCTGATCATTGGCTCTCTCTCGCAGGAAGGAAGTTGTATTCCTTCCTGCAGCACAGATCACTTCCTAGATTTTGACCCCTCTGGCCTAACCCAGGACAACCTCCTTCTCGCATGCCCTGTCAGACAGACAGAAACCCAAAAAGGTACCTGTCGGTGGCGAGAGAAGCAAGACGTAGATTCAATGTGAATCATAAATCAAGCTCGTTTATTGTCAGACAGTGCACATACTTATACTACTTTACGTGCTCAAAATATTATTCACTTACAGAAGTTTCACACGGGATCTTTCTCTAATCTAATTAAAACACCCAACTGGTATCAGAAGGCAATAACATCAACAGTTTCTTCTGCCAAGCTAATCTCTAGACACCTGCAGCTTGTTTTCAGCTTTCATGTCTCCCTTTCCCACAGTTGTTTTGAGAATAACCTTGAGCAGAGGCCTAACTCTTGTCTATGGGGCCTGGATTGCTCACTTACACTTTATGTCTGTGCAGCCAGAGATGGCCATTTCCCAACAGGTACCTGCTATGACAGATAATGGCTAAAATCATTATGCTTCCTCTTCCTGTTTCTCACAGGACACTGCTCAGAGCTGCCCCCATCTCCTTTTGGATTTTCAGTAAGCTTCAGAGAGCTCAAGGCTACTAAGTTCCTAGCCCTGTCAGATTTCTGTTTTATTACATTATTGGTTGTACTGACACAGATCTACTTGATCATTAGACTGGCTTATTTAAGAAACACTTTCATTACAACCTACTACAAAGTTAGACTCCTCCTCCAATTTTGCTTTTAAAATAGCAGTTTAAAATAAGCATGATTTACTGGCATAGAATCACGGAATGGCTTGGGTTGGAAGGGACCCAAAAGATCATCCAGTTCCAACATCCCTGCCATAGGCAGGGACACCTTCTGCTAACAGGTTGCTCAGAGTCTCCACCCAACCTGAGCTTCAACGTTTCCAGCGATGGGACATCCACAACTTCTCTGGGCAACCTGTTTCAGCTTATGAACACCCTGAGACAAATGCAGGATCTTACATTCAATAAAGACCAGAGTCACGTTTGGAATGATAGCCAAACTTTATGAATTGGTCAAAGTTCAGTATCTAAAACAAAGAAATAAAAACCCCTGCCTCCTTCATGGTATCCAATATTTATGCATAATATCATTGAGTTTCCATCATGTAACGAGGTTTCCATTGGTACACTGTCGGCGAGAGGAGCAAGACGACGATGCAATAAGATTCATAAATCAAGCTCATTTATTGTCAGACAGTGCACATACTTATACTACCTTATGTGCTCGAAATATTATTCACTTACAGAAGTTTCACACGGGATCTTTCTCTAATCTAATTAAAACACAAACTGGTATCAGAAGGCAATAACATCAACAGTTTCTTCTGCCAAGCTAATCTCTAGACACCTGCACCTTGTTTACAGCTCTCATGTCTCCCTTTCCCACAGTTGTTTTGAGAACAGCCTTGAGCAGAGGCCTAACACTTGTCTATGGAGCCTGGATTGCTCACTTACACTTTATGTCTGTGCAGCCAGAAATGGCCATTTCCCAACAGTACACCAGTCATAACAGGCACTACACAGACTCTAGTCTGCACAAAACAAGCCACACTTTCAAGTACAAACCAAGAGTCAGTCTGCCAGTTTAGCCAAGCCTCTGCTGTACACCAAAGCTGCTTTCCACTGGACATAAGCTTTACTATCTGGTCCAAGAGTGCTGCTCTTGCTTATTCCTGTGAGTGAAAGCAAGGTCTCTTCCTCAAATATTTACACCAGTCCCTTAAACATGAAGACTTGCCCTTACCTCTTCTCTCTCTTCACTCCTTTTCTTCTCTCAGTGCAAGTTAGACAAAATATGGGACTAGGAAGAGAAAAAGAATGAGTGGCAGAAGAGAAATAAAGGTAAAAGTAGTTACAGAAAGAATAAGAATTATTGAACAGAAATTGATCAAAGAAGCAGTAAGCAGAGATATACTAACACAAATCATGCTTACAGATTTTTTGTTTTCTATTTGCAGAACTCAACACCCAGGACTGAAAATTAACTACCAATTGCTTGATGTCTGTAAGCTTACTAAACATCTGCTATACTTCTGAAAATAAATCACACAAGAAAAGGCCCAGCCATTAAAAAACCATAAATTATTTGAGCTGGAGAGTCAAGGAAATGTAAAATACAAAACACGTACAGCACATGAAGAGGATTAAAATTATTTTTTCATAGCAATATTGCTTACTGCTTGGAGAAGTATATATTAGCTACCTATTATTAGCCCGCTATAGTGTATCACTGAGAAACGTAAAGAAAAATTCGTAGGCTAGGAACACTAATAAAGCAGTTTCCCAGTAAAAATATCTTGGCTTTATGTCATTTTTTGCATCAGCTATTTTACTGCAAATGATTATTTCTGCATCTAGCACAGAATGATAGAAAGATGTTGATTAATCTTAGATAAAATGCCTGTATGTGACTTAGCAATTATTCTCAAAGAAAACATTTCATCTGTTACATTACACTATTATTCTTGACAAACATCCTAAAACATAAAGGCTTTTTGCAAGTATATACAGTCCACATTGTGTAAGAATACCCTAATTCATGTCTACAACTGACTGGGCTATTTATTTTTTATTACACAGAATGGTATACCTCATGGCGATTCAGTCACCAATATTCCTCCTAACTGGTACAGATTGTGGGGTGAAAATATATGCGGCTAAAAATGGATATTGGTATTGCCTCCAACACTATAAACATTTTGCAGGATTCATGATACCAAATAAACTAATTAGTTTTTACTATGCTGCTTAATAAGACTTGGGAGTCTGCTGTAATTATTACCTACCTGCTACAGAAAATTGAATTCTTTTGACTTATTTCAAGTCTGACTTCAGCTAAGCCTATTTTTGTTTTGATATGTTTTCACTTATGTAGATTTCAAAAACCAGTTCCTCCTTTTTATCTGTGGCATTTGATTTACCTAAATAGCTGAACAGTGTTTCTACTTTTTCTCATGGAAGCAATCTGTAGACGTTCACCTAACTGCTACACTTATGTCCAGGAATCTAAATGCAAGCAAGTCGGAAAGTCACATTCTTTCAAACACAAACTTCTAATTCTTCCTGGCAGTCAGAAGAACTCCTTTGTGTAATTCTAATTACAGTTCAACCTGGACTATATCTTTTGGTAACAATCTGGCAGTATTTCAACGCTTTTTACAAACACTTGGGGAGGATACTGGCAAGAAAAAATGAGGGAACAGATGGAAGGACTATATCATGTTCAAGGACACACGAAAAAACAGAGAAGTGCAGAGATCAAAAGATCCTTCCTATTTTCAAGAGAACAAAACAAAATTTATTTTCAATTGCAACTATTTTGCAAAACTATTATTTGGGTTAAGACATTTAGATTCCATGCATTTTAACTCTATAGCTTTGTGTTTTCAATGGAAGTTTCAATTTTACACAACAAGCATTGTGTTTTCAATGTTTTTCAATTGTAGTAACAGATATAAAATACCTAATCTTTAAATAAGCACAAAGAAATCCTGCCCAGCGATGGAAGCTCAATAAATAGCTTTAATTTGCACTACTACTGCCACACAGAAGGGAACAAAAAGCAGCATTTGGCTTTTGTCTTTCAGCACAAAAGATGTGATTGGAAAGTAAGACAGAAAAAAAACATTTAAAAGAACCCCACAACACAGTCATTCATAAAATCCTTCATAATATTAAAAATTCACATCAAATGTTCCTATCCTAAGCAGAAGAAAAAAAAAATCAGCGGAATTACTTGGCAAGGCATTTGAGGGAGGAACCTCACCCTTATCACCAGTAAAATAACTACTGTATTGTTTATGAACTGTATATAGAGAATTCATGTTTCATTCACACTTCTAGAATGATAGGTTTGGAAAGCAAAGGAGACTTGTAATCACTCTGTACCTTCCTCAAAAGTTGTAAATAAGTTGCTGTAATTCTCAATTCTTCAGTTAAAGCATAACTGATTAAAACCACTCCTTATTGGAAAAGTTTCTTTAAACCAATAGTTAAAATGGGATTAACCATCTAGACTTGAATATCATCTGTCTTGTGATAGTTTTCAATTCTGGCCCATTATAACCACTCTAATTAGAAGTTCGGTCTCCCTACTCAGGGCAAGCTAAGAGCATCACTGTCTATTAAAAAGTACCTTCAGTCCTATCAATTTAGAAGAGTTGAAGAGAAATGAACACCAAATAAATGTAAATATTCAGAACTCCTCGAGGTAAAAGACCCAAATCTACCATTCTATATAGAACTTTAAATTTTTGGGTGGCGAATACAGGCTATTAGTTTTATCAGTTTCTGTGACTGATAAATAACTGTTCTGCACAACATCTTTAGCTCTGAAATGGAGAGATGTGAATGTGATGGAAGGACCATTTGGTGGGTAAGGAGCTGGCTGCATGGTTGCACTTGTAGAAGTTGCAAGCTGTCAAAGTGGAGACAAGTGATGAGTGGAATTCCTCATGAACTCATATTGGGACAACGACTGTTCAAAGTATTTGCTGGCGACATGGATTAAACACACTCTCAGCAAATCTGTCAAGGACATGAAGCTCTGTGGTGTGGCCAACATGCTGGAGGGAAGGGGTATCAACCACAGGGACCCTGACAGGCTTGAGACATGGGCCTGTGTGAACCTCAGAAAGTCCAATACAGACAAGTGTAAGGTGCTGCACCTGTGTCAGGGCAATCTGAAGCACAAGTACAGGCTGGGCAGAGAACAGGTGGAGAAACAGCCCTGAGGAGGACAGAGGCCTGCAGATGCTGGGTGATGAGCAGCACGACACAACTCAGCAGTGTGCACTCCCAGCTCAGAAAGCCAACCATGCCCTGGGCTGCATCAAAAGCAGCACAGGCAGCAGGTCAAGGGAGGTGATTCTGTCCTTCTGCTCTGTCAAGAAATCCCATCTGCAGTTCTTTGTCAAGCTCTGGGGTCCGCTACACAAGAAAGAAGCGGACCTGATAGAGCAGATCCAGAGGTGGTCAAAAAGACAATCCAGAGGCCTAAGCACCTCTCCTACAAGGACAGGCTGAGAGAACAGGGGTTGTTCAGCCTGGAGAAGAGAATGCCTTTTAGTACCTAGAGGGTGCTTATAGAAAAGGAGAGTGACTTTTTACAGGAGTAGATAGTGATAGGACAAGGAGTAACAGTTTTAAACCAAAAGGTGAGAGATTTAGATTAGATGGTAGGAAGAAATTCTTTACCGTGAGGGTACTGAGGCACTAGAAACACGTTGCCCAGGGAAGCAGTCCATGTCCCATTCGTGGAAGTTCAAGGCCATGATGGATGAGGCTTTGAACACCCTGGTCTAGTGGAAGGTGTCCCTGCACATGGCAAGGGCGTTGGAACAAAGTGGTTTTGAAGGTCCCCTCCAACTCACACCATTATATGATAAGGGGCCCAACCACAGATTATATGTCTTCCTTCTTAAGCTGCAATATAAAGTACAATAACCTCATTAAAATTTAGTCTTATCCTCTTGTCTTTGAACTTGATGGCAATTTATTTTTGTGATGAAGATAAAAAAGTGAATGATTACCTAGACTACGATGGTATAAAATACACAAAACGCAACTACAAATGAGAATAAAATAAAAAAGCTTTCCTTAACCTGAGCCTGCAATATGAAATTTTAGTATCTACACTATCCAAGTGCTAACTTTAACTCTAAAACTAGGAACAATACTATTTCGGCAAGTGCCTGATTAGCAAATTTGCTGGCCCCTTCAAAGTCTCGCTGAGGTTTAACAGCACTGGATCTCCACCCAAGTGGTGTATGAACTATCACATGAAACAAGAGACAGCATTCCGGTAATGCAATATGCAAAAGTAACAAACATACTCTACTTGCACAGGATGCAACCTGTGTGCTACTACAATATATTCTTCACATGCACTTTTGAAACATAACTTAAATGAATACTGATTTACTACAGCTCCTATTCGTATTTTAATTTTGAAAAACAAGATACAAAACCACTTAGGTCAGGCATGTAAAAAAATATACTCTGTGCAATAAAACCATCTGTCTTCAAAGGTTTACAGATAACCCTATTAAAATTTTCTAGCAACCAACACATCTTAAATCCTGCCTGTTTCTTTAATACGTGAAGATTTGTAAGAGGAAATAAAAATAATCTCAGTATCTCCTAGCAAGTATGTGAAACCTTGAAAAAGTTTCTTTTAAGTACTTGTTTGTTATGCCTTAAAGGTTAACAGCAGTTTTTCTTTGAACACAACTACAGCAGGTTTTTTCTGTAATGTGAAGGTCATGAGCAGAATTTTGGATCCTCAAAGAGATTAGCTTTTGTGGGTAAAATTCTTTGGTTACTAAGAAAATGTGAACACTGAAGCAGATACAAATATCCATCTTGCACCATTCAAAAGACCACTACAATTAATATTTTAAAGAATCCAGAATTTGGAAGCATGGAATAGAGGGCTTTTTCCCTAAGTCACATTCCGCATCTGTGGAAACTTTTTTCCCCCAGAGATACCTTAAGTGTCACTCTCAGCAATAAATCAGAACTATTTGCACAGTGGAAACACTTGGCGTACTTGTTGAAAAAACACTGTCCAACAAAATCTGCTTTTGAGAGATTCACGAATGCTCATTTGTATGGAAGTCATGAGGAAAATAACATAGATGCACTTCTTTAGGATCTCCACAGAAGTCTGAATTGGGATCTATTTCATTTCTTCACCCATTTATACCCCTCCCACTAAATTTTGTCAGAATGTCACATGACAACAGCAAAATACTTTCATAAAACATTCATTTACATTAATCTAGTTAGAACAATACCATGATTCCACAATTACATACACCACTCCTTAACTCACTCCCACAAATAGTCCTTACTAAAATTAGTATTAGCGAGCATGCAAAATTAAGACTGTCCTTAGTCAAACTAAGATCAGAACTGGGGAAACACTTCAGCCTTTAGTGTGACACTGATTTCTGTATTTCTGCTGCCTTCCAACAGAACTTTTATAGTTGTGTGTGTCAAGAGAAATCAGGAGTTGCATTACCTCAAAGTAACCTGAAGAGGTGACTTAGTCCTATGAGAAACTTTCCCTAGATTTAGTCTAAAGAGTCAGTATTATTTCCCCTCTGGAATTTCCCAGACAGCAAAAACACTCACCCAAAAGGCTAAGTGACAATTAAGCAAATTTTTCCTTTAGATATGGAAAACTTCAAGATACATAAATGGTTTCATAACTCCAATCCATACTATTGCATTTGGAACACAATGTTTGTGGAACAGAAACATGTCTCAAAAAAAGAAGGAATTTAGATTTCAAACCTTTCCTCTTTCAAGAAGTTTGTATTAGTTTTGGGGGAGGGGGTGTATTTCATTCTTTATGAATATATAAATAAAAACATCAATGGAGTTAAAAAATAAAGGTAGAATTTGTTTTGTAGTCTCATCTCCTTAAATCAGAGATCTGTTTTTACAAATGGAGAAACTGAGTCACAAAGGCAAACTGACTCATTAAAACTCTGGAAGATCTCTCTAAATTCCCAAGAGGTTCTTAGTGCATAAAATAAGCTATAAAATTCGAAAATGAGTATTTTTTGGGTTATTTCATAACCCTCCCCCAAACACCTTTTGTAAAGCGTACTAAGTTATTTTCCCCTAATTGTGAATCAGATGCCTGTCTGAGAACATGACAGAGGCCATGAAGAGCTGCAGACTGTACAGCATCAAGAACAGGAGCTTTCAACTGAAGGCGAGGAAAGAAAAAGGCAAATGTTTCCATAAAGGCCCGTAAACTCTGAAGTCTTTTTCATGTACTTTTAAATAAAGAGAATAAGACATAGTTCAGGAAAAAAATCGTATTTATCTAAATAAAGATGATGGGAGCATGCATTACTGGAGAATTAACAAAATCACTCAGCCTTTGGCCTCAAAACACACTAAAGGCATGCATTAACAGCACCCTAAAAGTCTAACTATCTTACTGTTCAACTTTAGGTATACCTTAAATCCCACATCAGGGCTTCTAAATGGTATTCAAATTAAAACTTGTCAGAGATTGAAGACAGCTTTGCCACTTCAATACCTCACTTTTGATTGCTTAAATCCAGAAGGTTCTAAAGCCATACTGGAATAGGAATTCATGTCTCATTAATTTAAAGGACGATATTAAAGACAGGCATTAAAAAAAAGCAGAAAACTTATTTTTTGCTATTGCTGCTTAGAACATACAATTTGCAGCCTCTATAGTATATATCAGAGTACACTACTCCAGCTACCAAATAATGAATCCTTGTGACCTCCCTTCCCCCCACTCAAACATATTTATAGTGGTGATACTAAAAGGTTCATATTTCATTTAGGAAAAAAATTGGAGGTTACGAACCGCACCTTCCCTCAGCACTTGTATGTGTATTATCATATATACAATTTATGTAGCAACATACAAAATAAATTGAAGAAAATAAATGTAATGCCAAGATTACATGGCAGCAGAAGAAATTCCATATCTTTAAATAAAGTAACAGGTTATAATCTTGCGTGTATTATTCCCTTAAGTTCATTTTGTATTCTCAAACTATGAATACATGGAACTACTACATTGATGTCCAGTGAAGATATTTCCTGGAAGATGAACATGACATTCACAAATGTGTTTCCACAAAGAATTTAGCTGTCTTAGTGATCATAATCCACTACTCGTGTTGATAAATATTACTGATTTTATGTCGTTAGTAGTACAGACAGTTGTACAGTATTGATCACAAATGCAGCTTTTCCAATTCACTAAACTGACATAGGTATTACCTTACAGCACCATATACACACCCCTCGAAGGAGCTGCTTGAGTTGTTGCCTCTTTCCACCCCCCTTCTCCCCGACAAGAGTGGTCTCGTTCACTTGCCTTTCACACACATAACCAATAAAATTAATCAGCTGGAACACAGCATTTTTAAATCGCAGTAAAGTCAAGAGATGTTTTGTACGCTATTTGAAGGGAACAGCCTTTTCATTTAAACATAGTAAGACACTAATATGCTGCAGACAAACGCACTGCATGGGGTGTGGAGGACCCGAGCTGATTAGATTACCACAACATCAGCCTGAGGCCGCCATTTTTAGAATCTCTAAAGGACAAAAGAGGGAAATTAATAAATTTGCTTCACATTTTTTTTAAAGTAACTTTAAAAGTACAGTGATGATAATCAATTAATCATGCATTGCAAGTACTGCCATGGATATCTCCTGCTTTTCTCTGATCTGAACCCTGAGTAACAAAAACGCTTCGTTATTATTCCTTTAAGCTACTGTAAATAAACAGACTAAAACATTCCTAAATCTAGATGCAGCATTGAACTTCTGCTTTTGACGACACGTAGTATGTACCATTTTAGGGACCTCAGGGCTTTCAGACACCGCACATTCCCTAATAGCCGAGTATGGGGGAATACAGGACCTTTATAATCAGGCTATATTATGTTTCTCTAACCTATTTAGTAGTACACAGTGAACCGTTTGTTTCTCTTCCCGTGTCTGCAGCAATACGGTCTAACCCTCCAACACTTACTGCTTCAGGAAAGAGACTGAAATATGCCACCCAAGGAACACGAACCCCGGCTGCAGAAACTAAAGCAAGAAAGGGGTGCACCAATGTAACTACTTACAGCCTCGAGAAAGGGGGTGGGGAGAATGGTCCCCTTTCAAATTGGCACACAAACTCCTGCGGACAGCTCTCCGTTTGTCCAGGTTACACCACGAAGCGGAGATACTAACAGGGAGGCAGGCAAAGAGGCGGGGGTGTGGAAGGCAAAGAGCTTAGGCCTACAACGAGCCATTTTAGTACCACAAAGCAAAAAAATACGGGATGGAGGAAAAGAATAGGCTTCCCCAAGCTTCGTAAAACTCAATACGCAGTCCCAATAACGCACAAACCCGTTCTGAAAACCGCCAGCCCAAGGAAGCCTATGTTGTCACATAATAGCTCTTTTTGGCTCATTTTCCAAGCATAATGCATAAATCTGGCGTAACTGCCAAAAAATTCTCCTCAGCTCCTCCAGTTACAGTAACCCGCCATATTCATAAGATATAGCGACAGCCTGCCATTTTTTAACCAAACCCCACAAAAGGAAAAGCAAATTCAAGGCAACTTAAACAGAAATTAAACACGTTTCAGGGTGGGAAGGAATTATGCTCGCATCGAAGGTAATGAGACATTCCCGTCGCATTTCATACCCTTTTTCCACCCCCCCTCCCCCAAAGCACCCACAGCAGAATATGCTCGTAATAACCAAAGACTCACCTGTAATGGTCACAGGCCAGGTAGCAGGACCCCTCAGCTGAGCCCCTTCTCTATCCCAACCAAAACAATGCAGCAGCCCCACTGCGGATATCCCTACCCTAGGCAGGACTCAGCCTCAGTAGGCTATAGTAAAAGAAAGGAAAGGGAAAGAGGAGACCCCCCCTCCCCCCAAACCTAGCTTAGTGCGCAGAACCCTACAGGGACCAGCTCAAAGGCGCCTTTGCCCTGGGACCTGTGTACAAACCCCGCTGCTGCCGCCGCTGCTCCCGTGCCTCCCTCCCTCCAGCCTCCTACGCTCCCTTCTATGTCACTGCCTCTCTCAGGGAAAATGGCGTCCGCTCTCCCCTCCCTCCCCCTGCACGGGGCTCACCCGCCCCGCCTGACAGGGGCAGGGTTACCAAGGCGAAGCCAAACAGCCGCCATTTTGCTTACGGGCCGGGAGTGCAGCCCGCGCCCGCCGAGCCCTCAGAGTCCATTTTGCAACACGCTAAACGGCTCTGGGGTCTGGGCGCGGCCGCGGCACCAGACTGCGGCAGGGGTTGGGCAGGGGGGCCGTGAGGAGGGAAGTAGGGCAGCGGAGGAGGGGCGGGGGCTGGCGCCGGGGGCGATCCGCAGCCCCGGCGGCGCAGCCCGCGCGGGAGGGGCGGGGGCTTCGTCCTGGCCTGTTGTGGGGCCGAGCGCGGGCGGGAGCGAGGGTGTCTGAGTCAGAGCTGCATCCTCGGAGGAATAAACGCCAAAACTCCCTCCTCGGCTGCTCTCACACCCCCAGCCTCCGGCTTCTTCCACATGACCGTCGATGCTGTCAGCATACGTGTTCTTTATGAATCTCAAACAGCACATTTTCGGCCTAAACTGCACGAAAAACCGGGCAGACCCGCCGGATCTCACGAAGAACTACCTGAGGGGCGGGGAAGAGGGGAGCGAGAAAGGAGCGGGAATTTTTGCAGACCTGCTCAGGAGGTTTTGACTGAAACTCTCAGTAAGACACTCGAGGCTGAGACTCTTCCCCGAAGCGTTTAAGACTCAAAGGCAAGTGGGAGAAAGCGTCGTTCTTCAAAGCGAGAGGGACAGCACTCGCTGAAGGCATTTCTGTTCTGCAGGGAATGAGACAAGGAGCGAACGAGCCTCGTTTGCCCTTTAGGGAACAGCGCTCGGGGAGTAGGAATGGCGCGCTTCCATCCAGACCAGCGGGCGCTGCCAAAGCCAGGAGCTCGCTCAGCCTTTCAGGGCAGACCCAGCCTCGGCCATTCGTAAGGAGCCCCTCTTCCTGCCACCATGTCTCCTCCCAGCTCCTGCTGTACCCGTACGCCGCCCTGCCTCCCCTTCCCGGCTTCAGCCCCTCCAGCGATACGGCTGATTGAGGGAGGGGAGGCGGCGGCTGGGGTTTCGTTCGACGCCCACCAGGGGCTGAGCGAGCCTCCTTCAGTGCGCAAACTCGGGGCACCAGATAAAAGCTGGGCTGGCAGCTCTTACCCTGCCTCGATGGAGCCGCCACATTCGGGTGACTGGAGAAGCAGTTAGCAGCGCCATAGACTAGCGTCCCCCCACACCTTGGGCACAGAGAGTTTGGGGCTCTAAACAGCTGCTGCTGCGGCAGGAGGGCGCTGAGGTGAAGGGATCTGCTAGCTGGTTGGACGCAGAGGAGGCGGCTGTAATGGGGCATTAAGTCTGAGGGAGGAGGGGGGGGCGATTAAACGTCTTGTGATCATGGCGGAGTCTGTGGGTATTTTTTTTCCTGTCTAACTCTTCTGTGCGTGTGTCTCTTGTTTCTTTCTCTCTCTTTCTCTCTCCTTAGGGCGCTTCGCTGGGGCTGCTCGCTCGGGTTCTGCCTGTTGTTGCGCGAAATGGCGGCTGGCGTCTTGGTGGGTTTGGTTGTCGGTTTTTTGTGTAGGGTTTTTTTTTTTTCCTTCCCCTCCTATTCCCCTCCCCGCACTTGTACCTTGGCTGCGGCTCCGCAGCGAACCGCGGCGGAGCCCGAGTCAGGAGGGGGGCGGGAGCGGCGCGGCAGCCAATGGTCGGGCCGGCCGGGGTGGCCCGGCACGCTCTGATTGGCTGGCGCTGACATCATCCTGCAGCAGGGGCAGCCGCAGCTGGGCAGGGTCGGGAGCTGCCGGGGGAGGCAAAGGGAGAAAACGGGCGCCATGATCTCAGCGCCCGGGAGGACTCCGGGGGCAGGGCGTCCCCGAGGAGCTGGCGAAAAGGAAAGCAGGACCAGGCCTGGGCTTCTCCTTCCCAAATAGTGCTGGGGCTGTGCGGAGAGGAGCGGGGAACGAGCGAGAGGGGAGCAACTCGTGCTTGCCTTTGTAACTGCGTCAGTACAAGATGGCGCAGGGTGTCCCTGGAGAGGGAAGGGAGTTGCACGTCCGCCGGAGGTCATGTGACCGCGTTGCATTCCTGTGGGCTTTGGCTGCGGACCAAGCTGGCTTAGGCGGCGGCGGCGGCGGCGGCTGCCCGGGAGAGCCCGGGCTTCCCTCCCCCTCCTCCCGCACAACGACGTCGGTCCCGCGCTGGTTCCCTTCCCCCATCAGCCTTACGCACGAGGGTGTAGCTGCTGCCGAGGAAAGTTCTCGCTTCTCTCTTTATTCTCCACCCACCTCCAGGGTGTAGCTGCTCTTGGGGGAAGCTTTCCATTCCGCCCCCTCTCTGCGCAAGGCTTTACCCACCGCCAGGGAAAGTTTCCCCCGGGCGCTTGCTGGCTCCGCCTGAGCGTGGGAGCCGGGTGCGCTCACGGTAGTGCCGCCAGCTCGCTGCGAAGGCACTCTGCTCGAAGTTAAGTTCCGGAGGTTATGGAGTGGTTCTTACCGGAACAGTCGTTTTAAGCGATGTCTCAATGACCTCATTAAAGCCGCTGAGGAAAACGCACAGGCTATGCGGAGTTATTCTTCTGACGAGGAGGTCATGGCTGTTCTAGTGTTGCTCTGCCAGGGGTATGGGTGAAGGGGCCAAAAGAAAATCTGCCAGGTGTTCATGACTTTGTGTTTGAACAGGAAAAGTGGATCGCAGTTCTTTGTTGTTGAATCCTATTGCAGGAATTGAGCAGCTTTCTGTGGAGCGATGGGTGTATTCCAAAGTCAGGCCGCAAATGGCCTGCATCTTTAACATGGGAATTGATATATGTGCAAATGAAAAATATGGTCTGCAAATATTGTGGGGGACTCCCCATGTTTTACTTTGAGACCCGTAAGAAAAATGAACTTGTTACGCAGGTCTGGATCGGCCTAGAAGGTTGGCACATGTATTTTCTGGGTCTTTTTAAAATTTCAATATTTGCTGGATGGGAAGTGAATAACGTATGTTTTCCAATCCTAACCCTTCTCTTTAAGGAATGCAACTCCAGTTACTGTTTGGTTGAGGTTCCCATATTTTCAAAGCAATTCAGTGCTAGTTCCCGTGTCTTGTTCTTATACGCCAGGGTGTCAGTTTAGCCACTGCATCTAACCTGATGAACAAATTAACAGTTAAAATTGCTGATGGCTTAAGGGTGTTGGTTTGTTCTATTTAGCAATGTTTCACTTTTTCTGTTCTTAGTGTGTCCCTGGTTAGATAGACATTTTCTTTTTACCTCCACAGTAGCAACCTGATAGGGCATGAAGCTTGACTATTTCACAAATGTGCTGTTTGAGAACTGGAATGAAAGTAACTGAGTGTATGACTAATACAGAAGATTCCTGTGTAATAGATGCTCTTTAATATGTGTTACATAAGTAATACGGTGAGGTGGAGTTCAGTTACATAAGAACTGACTGGGGACTTGGGAGCTACTGTAAGTAGTTCATATTGGTCGCATATATAGCCTGCAGGGCATCCCTGTGTTGTGGGAGGAGGGGTAGAAAAACAGGATTGGAAGCATCTAACAGCACTGCATTTTTCCTTTGTAGGTTTATGGAGGATACCAGGAAAGAAAGGGAGAAGACAGTAATTAGGAATGACAGAGTGTGAAGCTTTCAAAAGTCTGTAGTCTCATTTGAACTTAGGTTTTAGGATGTAAGCTCTGCTGTCTGAAAGAGCAAGCCCCCCTTTTTTGAGTGTCAGAAAGTGGCTGTCAGCTGAGCATTGTGCCAGCTGACTTCTGTGCAGACTATAAAGAGCAAGATTATTGAGTCCTAGAGATTGTGAGGCTGTGCCTTTTTTTTTTTTTTTTTTTTTTTTTTTAAGCTTACTGGAAATGGTGTTAGGAGGAGGCAGTTGGGTTGTTGATCAAACATTAAAATGACTGGATTACTGATCCTTCTTGTGTAGGCATCGTATGACACAAGGTAAATACTCCCTTTGTAATGGAAGCTTCCAGAGAGGCTTTCAGTGTACAGTGATTCTTTTAATACGGCACTGATTTATGTGGGACTTGACATTGTGACATTGTGAATACTTCATTGCAGATGTGTTAAAGGAAGAACATTAATTTCAGCTAAAGATGAGGGGAAAAAACATTTTATTAGTACTTGTATTTAGGGATGTGTTCTGTAATTATGAAACAGTAATTGCCTGCCTCACTGTAAGAGAATTGTTTGAATGCCTATGTTATAGAATAGTTTGTATAGGAAATCTAGAGTTTTTATTCTTAAAGTAGCCTTTTAGGTAACTCTGATAACAGATTTTGCTTGAAAACCAGGAAGTTAAATACTTTAAAAGTTCTCTGTATAATTCACAGCTTACTGCAGCAGTACCTGAATGAAGGTGTGGCTGTGCTTTTATGAAGCTATAGAAATGAAGGCCGGTTTTAATGGACTGGTAGTAATTCCTTGTTTGTTTCAAGGTTGTTTTTATTAGCAATTCTCAGGGAAGCAGTTATCTTGAAAGAAGCAGTAGTTCCAGCAGTGTTGCAGTGCAGTATCAAAACAGTGTCCTATGTATTTTGAATTATTTGTGCTGCAGGAGGCAAGTAAAAACAAAATGTGCAGATTTCTTTGAGACAGTTTGATGCAAGCGGTGTTTTAATCTCAAAGGAGAGAAAAGAGCTGTAGGAGAGGAAGACTGAGTGAAAAATGGCATATAGTTTACATTTATGGTCGCTTACCAGGGAAACTGACAATTTCTACTGAACTACAATTTGTTCCTTAATGAGGATACTTCAATGGGCTGGATGTTCTCTAGCAGTTAGATTTGTGGTTCTAACTTGCCATGATAGGCTGGCTGTGCATGCATGTGTGGTCTGAGCCCTTGCTAAGACATGGTACTTAAACACTGTTGTTTACCTTTAGCCATGCAAAGGGACTGACAGGAGTTCAAGGATATTTAGGGGAGAAAGGAGAGAGATACTAACCATGTAATAGATCCAACTATGCATTAATGTCATACTTGAGGCAGTCGAAGTGCCCATGCTGAAAGATGATCCTGCACCTTTTTTCAGCTGTTCATTCTTGCTTCTACAAGTGATCATGGGGGAAGTAGAAATGAAGAATGGATCAAACATAAGCCTAACAGTAATGGATGGTTTTCTAATGTGAATCTTTGTTGTGTGGCTTGATTAACATTCCTGTTTGAACAGGAGTAGAAAGAAGCAGCTGCTGGGAAAATGGAGATGTGCAGGTTTTAATTGATACTGAAGTTAGGTATGCTTTTTCTCTGGAAAGCTGCAGGTATTGGGGAGTTTTGAAGGGCACCTCTTAAAGGCTTTTGGCTAGTGTAGCTAGAATCACTGAGCCAGGCACTCTCAAAAAAATAACTCTAAACTATGAGTATATAAGTCCAGAAATGGCTGATAATGTAATAGCTGGGGTATTCAGTGAAGAATTATTCTTACAGGATGAGGTCTTAGCTAATTGTAAAAAGTGATACCCATGGGTCACAGTACTCACTAGCCAAATGAATTTGCATTATTTGCATGAGGTGAAGGAGTTCTAGTGACTGACAACTGATCAGTTTATTCACCTAGATTTGGAAAGACTGTTCAATGCTCAGACAGCAGCAGGACAAGAACTTCCTTTGCACGCTTTGCATTATAATGAGCCTTTCTGAAAAAATTGAGATTAGTAAGGTTTTGCTTTAGCAGGAAAATAGGTTATTGGCTGGTTCTACAATTCTTAACAGTTGAGTTCCTCACTTAAAGAAGCAACTCTAAAGCTGTTGTGTGCCCTCCTAATCCTGGAATTAGTGGGAATTTGTACCAGGTTGACTGCTATGACCTTTGGGTAGTGAAGTGGGGCATTGGTTTGTTTTCTCCTTCCAGCACGACCTTGTTACTTGAAGTAGAGTCTTTCTGATGAGCTGCTAGTTGCTTCGGAGAGCAGTATTAAGGTCCATGTAGCTACTTTTATAAGTGAGGTAATGCTCAGACATGATTATAATGCAGCACTAGTCCTAAAGCACTGTCAATCACAATTCTTTGATGAAAATAACCAGTGATTGAATGGTTCCTGAGTAGTTTATGCACAGTGGTGCTTTTTGAGGATCTTTAGGAAGACAGTGGGGGGAAATACTGCTGGTTTGGAGACTTGGACTGTGCCAGAGTTGGGAAATTACTGAACTGGAGACTCTGTTATCCCAAGAGTACAGCTGAAAGAAAGTGGTCCTGTCGTAGAAGGCAAGCATTTGTGTTTCTTGTAAGCTCAGAAACCGAGCCAATCTTAGGTGCTGTATTTTTGTGCTTCTTAAATGTTGGACAAAAGAAACCGTACTGAAACTTCTTACTGTGACTGCTCCATCTGTGAGCTTGTTAATGTGGCATGGTTGTGTGGTAGATGCTACTCAAAAGTAGAAATGCAGCAGTATATAATCTCTCCTCAAAGGTTTAGCTTTGTGAAGACTGCTGTGGTCCTACTCAGTATGGTCAGTTAAGACTCCAAACAGAAATACTTAGCAGGCTGAGGGAGCTTGGGTTTCTCAGCGTAGAAAAGAGAAGGCTCTTGGGGAGACCTCATTGCAGCCTTCATGTGTTTAAAGGTGGTTTATGAAAAATAGAGTGACTTTTTACATGGACAGATAGTGATAGGAAATGAGTTTAAACTAAAAGATGAGAGATCTAGATTGGATGTTAGGAAGGGATGCTTAGAAGATAGTGAGGCATTGGAACAGGTTGCCCAGAGAAGTTGTGGATGTCCCATTCCTGAAAGTGCTCAGGGGCAGATTGGATAGGGCTCTGAACCTGGTCTAGTGGAGTTGTCCATGCCCATGGCAGGGACTAGGAACTGGATGATATTGGAAGTCCCTTCCAACCCAAACCTTTCTGTGGTGTCTGACAGCAGAAAGGTGTGCTAAGAATGAGTACCTTTTTGACATTGACTACCAATGGTTATAGTAATGGATTTATTTCCAGCAAGCTTCAGTAGATTGGTAACTAATGAAACTTTCTTTGATGAAGTTGAAGTCTTAGTATTTTATCAAGAGAAGTTAGTGTCTTTCTGTCTAGTTGGCTGTTGCATATGGATTTTTGTTAGCTGTTTGATCCAGTGCTAGTACAGCTGCTATAGACGAACCAAGTAAAGTCCAAAACTAGCTTGTGTGGCAGATACGAGGTGTTAGAACTAGTGTGAAGGGCACAAGAACTTAAGCTGAAGAGGTCGCTGGGAAACAAGCATTAGCATCCAATTCTTGTGCTAAACTCCCTCCTTCTGTGTTCCTGCCTTTACTTAGCAGCAGTGTCATGTGATTCCCCAAATCTTAGTGAAGTAAGGTAAAAAAAATTGGGAACTGTGCCACTTTATTAGTGCAGATAGAGCAATCCCTCAAAGAGAATGTGAGATTGTAGCTGGTCATGATACTGAGATAGTAATTTAATCTCTAGCCTAAGAGGTGTTTTACCAGCTTTATTCCCTGGCTAAGTGATGGTTGTGGCACCTCATTTTGGGCCACTGTTTTTGTGGCCCAGTTTGTCAGGCTGATAATATATTGTGCATTATTGTCTTACCTGTTGAGCCAGGGTAAGGTGTTCCAAATTCCATCCAAAACAACTATGGGTCTTCTAAGTAGAGATTTATTAAATATTACTAAAAATCATTGCCACAAATATCCTAATTTAGAAGACTACTCTTCATAAAATGAAACTATTGCTTTTATCAGAGTGGTGCTACTTCATCTCCAAAGCTGTGCTCCATTACCCCAGCATACATATGCTGGAACAAGCTTATAAGCTTATAAAGGCATGCTGGGCAGTTGTCAGATCCTATTTTTAAACTGTTTCTGAGAAACACTTCTGCTTCCCTATCTCTGCATGGTCATAGGAAAGGCTATACTTCATGCAGGAGCCACAATGTCTGGGCTCAGCTAACAGTGATTTTTGAACTTGAGTGTCTCCTCTTCGGAGATAGTAGAATTGAACTGCACTGTCTGCTGTTGCAGAGGGGAGATGACGGATCACTAGAAAATAGTGGTAGTGGGCTATTGAATTCTTGACTCTAGGTACCAACAATAAAAGATACAGGTATCATCACTCCTGTTACCAGTGACAGGGCCTGAGGAAATGGCACGAAGCTGAGGCAGGGGAAGTATAGGTTGGATATCAGGAAAAAAGTTTTTCACCCAGAGAGTGATTGAGCACGAGAATGGACTCCCCCAGGGAAGTGGTCACAGCACCAGCCTGAGTTGGTGAAGCATTTGGGCAATGCTCTCAGGCACATGATGAGGTTCTTGGGGTGTCCTGCATGTGGCCAGGAGTTGGACTGTGTGGTCCTGATGGATCCCTCCCAACTTGGCATACTGTTACAATTCTAGGTCTGTGGTGCGTGACAGCCTAGCCAAACTTTAGTAGGAGTCCTGATGCCTACTGTCAGAGCACCTGCTTTGCTATGTTCACGAGAGTACAGGAACAGTTGAGAGCTTTAAATGGCGTCTCTCCTGGTGAACCTTGAACATAGCCGGTCTGTTTAATCTGCTACTGATTTGTCAGTAATCCACTTACAATAATTGTGTGACACTACTGTATGCCACCTTTAAATTTTCACTAACATTGGAAAAATGCATAAAAATGCAACTGGGTTCTGTAGGCAAGTAGAACTAGTATTTTAAGGCTTTTTCTCCCTGTGCCTGACATTTCTTTCTTTAGTCTAGGCCTGAAGTACAGGCACTACGTATGGATGTTTATGTACTTGTACGCTGGAGAGGGAATTCCAAAAGTGAAGGACTGCTCCAGAGAATATGTATTTTGGGTCAAAAATAAAGAATACCAATGAAGCATTTAGGCTTGATTTTGTTTGTCTCTTAAAAACGGCAGGCAGGGATATTTCAAACTGGGGTAACTGCTATGAACAGAAAGAAAAAAATCATGCTGCTATAAAATGAATTTTACAGTGCAAAATCAACATACTGAGTTCTATGTGTCTTAGAACCCTTTCAAGACACTCCTGGGACTCTGCAATTGCTGGTATAGACCTAATTGATGGGAGGGATTTGTAATTTCAAAGCATTAGGACTGAAGCCTGAGGGCTGTAGCCAAGCCTACTCTACTTCTAGGAGTTGACAGTGCAGGGTCTTCTGATTTCTCTTTTTCTAGAACAGGCAAACTCTTCCACTCTTCCCACAGACTGTGTGCTACAAATATTAGTGGCCTTGTAAGTGCACCTGTTAGTTAAGTTAGTTTGCTTTCTGTTTCAGTGGTATGACTACTTAATAATTCTGTTCCCCTTTAAGTAAATTGAAGTAGTTAACAGAAACCAAGGAGAAGAGCAGCTACCTAAATTTTGCCTTGTAGGCCAAGTGTTTCTGCTTATAGGAAGGAGAGGAACTTAACATTGGACCTATTTTAAGCTCATCCTACAGTGAGCAAAGCAGAGCGATCTTTTTGAAGGGTATGATATCTTTTGTCTGTTTGCTTAAACATGCCTTTTAATTTCAGTAATGTAACACTGAAATGGGCTATAGAACTGTTAACTCATTTAAAGCAAACCTCATCAATTCAACATATTTCTGTAGCCTAACAAGAATATACTCATATACTTTCTGTTCGGTGTAGTGGCTGTGCCTTACATTTCAAATTTCTCCTGTGAATGATCCTCGCAGCCTTCCAATGTATTTTGGAGATAGCATATCACAAGTTAGAGGTATTGAGCTGTCTACAAACGCTCCTTCTATATAGAAGTGACTTGCTGAAAGGTGCTTCTGTGTGTCTGTAGATGTTGTATTAAGCTTAGATTTTTTTTTTCTGTAACCTGCCTATGTGTGCTTCTTCTTTTTGCTTGAATAGCATTGAGCAAGATTTATGTATTGATTGTACTCAGTAAAAGTAAGCTCTACGTTCTGTTTTGGATGTGTGTATTAATATGTGTAGAACATCTGTTGCATCTTTTTGGAAATAGTATGTTGCAGTCTTGGATCACATTTCAAATCTGGAGGGATTTTAAGGGATATCTGAAGTTACAGTTTATGTAGTAGGGTTTTCTTACATGATGCAAGAATGAGTATTGTTTTAGTATTGGTATTATCCTGCATCATCAGAAAAAACTGAAGTGGGTGTCCAAAAAAGCAGGTCCAGTCGACCTTGTTTTTCTTTGTGTTTCTCTAAGATTCTTGGTTGAATAAGAATTTTGGATGGGCCCAGTTGGCACTGGTGTGAAGGAGAGATTTTTTACTGCTAAGAAACACTTCTGTAGTTCATAAGCTGAAATCTTGCTCTGTTTGTCATACCATAAATAAAGATGTTTTCATTAAGCTCCTTTGCTTTTCTATTATGTGAGTCTAATGTAAGCATTTATTTCAATATGTATTTCTGAGTTTCATTAAGCAGTAGCGTGTTTGACACGTCATATGTTTTTGAAACTCCTTTAGTTTTGATTCTCAACTGGAAATATTTGAATGGGGTCTCCTGGTCTTTCTGGCTATTCCAAGGAAAAATAAGAATTGAATATATTCTTCTGTAAATAGTGAGTATACACACAGTATATACCCAAGGTCCATTTAACCTGTTTAGCTGTTTTTCAGCACAGGAAAACTGAAACAATGAAAGCATGAAATACCAATATATGTGAATGACTGTGCTTATGATTACAGATGGTCAAAGGGATGATGGTGGAGGCCTCTGCTGGTAACAGCAGCTTTTTAGAGGGGTGGGTAAAACCAAGGGGTGTATTTCCTGATGGTAACCAGGGAACAGTTGCCGGAAAAGTATTTTTATCAGCATTTGTAGGTTTTCTAAGCTGTTGTTCACTTTGTATTTAAAAAAGGGAATTGAAAAAAGCTTGAATTTGAATACATTATCAGTTAGGGGCACCAGTTGCTGTCCCTAACTGCAGCAACAAGATGGACTGTAAGAAGGAAACCTGACAAATCTGTCTGTCTTCATTGGAAAATAAGCAGGCCTAACCTGTAGTTCTTGAACAGTGTACAGCTTTCAAGTAGCTCAAGGCTATGTATGTCTATATGTATGTCTACTGATCATAAAAATTATGAAAACAGAGGCATTGCATGCAACTACGGAATTCTGAAAGACCAGTTCAGAGGGGATCTGCATGTGAGTAACATCCTTATTTCAAGCAGATATGCTGCATCCTACATCACATGATTGCTAGCTGTTGTGCAACAGGAAGGTTTAGCCTTTTTCCATTCATCCTCTGGAGCTCGTGGAGGGAAACACAGATTGGACTTGTATTTAACTATAACTTCCTTCCCTTTGGGAACTCGCGTCTGAAGTACTACGGATTTCTGGCCATGTGATATACTTTGGTTTCCTGCCCATATGTGAAATTTGAGTAAGCTTTGGAGTCTCAGGGTGGGGAGGGCGACTGAGAGACTTCTTTCTGTGGAAGTTAAAAGCCACTCCATGATTGTCTCCTTCCCCAGCTTTCTGCATGTGTACAACTTGGTGTACTTCATATGTCGTGGTCAGCTGGTAGTATGTATGAGCTGACAATATAGCATGTAAGATTTACTTCAGCTTTCCTATTTTCCAACTTAAGAACTCTTTCAAAACTTCAGGTAGTTTTGCTGTATCTGAATGAAATCATTATTTTGAAACATCAAAAGAAAATGCTGGACTGAGGGCTGCCTCAAAGAATGGCAATTTTTTGCCTAAATTTTCACCTGCCCAACAGACTTTGCCAAAATCAGCTTGTAGGTTTTCCATGCAGTGAACAGATTGTGAGAAGTACATAAAGAAGTCATGGAAACTGGCTGAAGAATGAGGGATTGCAGTACAGGAAGAAAGTTGCTTATCTTTAACTAGATATGTGTTTGACCTTGAATCTGGTTTTGGAACTAGATGTTCATACCCAGTCTCCTTTTGTAGCTTTTTGAAAGGGAAGACCTTCTAACAACCAAATCAGTTGTCTTTTTAAATGCAGGAGAACTGGAGTAAGGAAGCCTGTGAGCATGCATGCCTCCAAAATCCTGCAAGTGTTCTTTCACTTAAATTTGTCTGAATAGCATAATCAGTCTTGTGTTTTACAGTGCTCAGTTACTAGGAATTTAATTTCCATGTTTGAATTTCATTTCCATGTTTATAGATAATGTTTTCTACCGGTTTTGTAATGTATGCAGTATTTTTTCTTAGCAATTTTCTAATTTTGTTTAACTTATTTTTTCCCCTCAACATTGTACTCAACTTTATTATTGAGGTGTTTGTTTCCTTTACTTTCTAATGTGAAGGAGAAACTCAGCTAAACCTGCAGATTTTTCTAGACAGAGCAAGAGGTGCTTGAAGAGGGGAAGCTAGGGCTCAAGTTCACAAATCAAAATAGGCTTGTAGTTACAGCTTAACTGACTGTCAGGAAAAAAGCTATAGCTTAAGAACACAGCTGGCAACAGGCTCATGTCTACCCCCAGAAAAGTAAACTTTTCTGCCACAATCTCCAGATCTGTTTGCATAATGATAAAAAAATATTGGGCAGAATGCAAGAGTTCTGTGACTGTTTGCCCAGAGTATAAATATTTCAGGCTTTGAGTGCTTGTGTGGCTTAAATGTTGCAGAAAGACTGTCTCAGTTATTTTTAGGTTGGGGGAGCAGGAAGAGTACTTGTTTCCTGTCTTCCCCTCCCCCAGGAACCTTGGGTACCTTAATGAGAAGAAATACAGCAACCCCTGAGTTGGTTTACCAGTTCCATTTGAACAAGGTCAGTACGTTTCCTGACTGGCTTTGTGGAAGGGTTAGTACAGCCACTTTGACATTCTTCCTTTTGAGCCAACACGAGAGTTCCAACTGCAATAAGTCTGCAGTTTACTTGATAGTTGCATATGAATTGTCTCCAAAACAATGACTACTAAGGCTTGTAACTAGAATTAGCCCTCCAGTTGCAGTTATGGGAACTTTGATGCTATGCACAGGCATGACTAACTTGAGAAATCAGTGAAACTGAATACTCCAGTTCCTCTTAGTTATTATAACATTAATATATTTAGGTCATAACCATTAGTATTTTCACATCACCTGTTGTTTCTGTTTTTCATAGCTACAAATTCATCCTACTTGTAGGTGTTGGTACATATTCGTGCTATAAAACAAAGGAATGTGATAACTTGGTAACAGTACCTGTCCAGTTCAAGCTATACCAGACTGCTTCACTTGACAGTTCAGGGGTTTTTTGTTACTTTGATCCATAGAGGCATAAAAAAAGCCATAGCAGTGTCGTGGGTTTTTTCCTAAGGGGGAGAGGCACAAAAATGCATATGGTCCTGGTTACTGTAAAAATTGTGTAAGACAATATAATTGCTTCTTTTCCTGTTACATGAGTACTGGCAGCAGCACACAGGTGTTAACTTTAGGAGGAAAAGTGTCTGGGCCTACTGTGTGAATCTCATTATGTCTGCCATCAAAATGCACACACGCTTCATAAAAGTGATCACTCTTCCTGACAAAAGCCAGTCTGCAGCAATCCACCCAGAAGTACAGAGCTTCTTGGCACTGTGAAGCATGTGCAGAACAGGCTTAGAATCATTCAGGCAAGAAGCAGAAAAATACTAGCTTTGGCATGCAGAAGTGTCCCCATGTGTAGAGCCAGGATAGAAACAGCAGGCTTGTCCTAGCATGCTCCTCCAGCAGCTACACAGAAATGTAGCTACACAACTATGTAGAGCTGTGCTTCTTCTGCAGATTTCTGTCTGAAGTGATGGTGGTCATGCTCTCTTTGGGGATATTGGTTTGCAGTTATGTCTAGGGTTTTGTTTCATTTAAAATTAGGATGTTAGAAAACTGAACAGGTCTTGCTGCTTACTTTGATTCTTTCTGGTGAAGCAAAAAATTTGTGCCGGTATTAGCTGCCTTGAGAAGCAAACTGTATGAGAGGATACCAACTGAGAATACAATTTTCGATATCTTGAATTTTGGAGAAAATGGAGCGTCTGCTTACAGAGACTTGCAACCTCTCACATCACTAATTAGGCACAGGCAGTCAAATCTTAATCTCCTGATGTTTGAATACTTACTCAGTTAAAAAGACATAAAAGAGTATGTTTACTTGACTAGTGAGAAAGTTAAGCAATTCAGTTGGCTTCAAATACATTTTTAATTTGCAGATGAAAAATCAAGAATTTTGCTGCTAGTTAAACTTTTTTGTCAGTAGTTCTATGGACTTGTGCAGGTTGCTCTGCAGTTTGGTCCAGGGGATTCCCATTTTCTAACAGTTTTATTTAATACAAATGAATAATAAACTAAAAATTGTGTGAACACTTAGCTTGTTAAATATTGGTAGGAGTATCCCTATGAAAAGATGAAAAGAAGTCTTTGTTACTAAACAGTATATAAATATAAGCTGAAGTGGTGAGTCATGTGAAGGATGGGCGTAAGTCAACATCCACTGTTTTCAGACGGTGGGGTCTGCACCCTGCAGGCAAGTCCTTTGTGGGTATTGAAGGGTCTGAACGTAAGCAGGGCCAGTGCCTTCTCCTGTTGTTCTTGATGAAGCTGTAGGTAATTGAATTGAGGCTGCAAGGTGAATCACGCTCCAGTTCTTGGTTTAATGCATTAGAATAAAGCATTTTGCTGCTTATTTGAGAAGTCAGCAAAAAACTTGTCTAAGTTGTAAACTTTTCATGGGAAAAGAGTGTATTGGGGGTGATTGTGTGTGGGTGTGGTTCTAGGAAGCTTGTGTTTCAAAATAAGCCTTTCACAACTCCTGATTCTAGTCAGACTGTAGGTACTTCACATGTGCGAAACAGATGTGACTTAGCTAGGTATAATGTAGCCTGTTGGCATGTATCCTTTGGAAGCTGAGAATAATGTTGTCTAGATACAGAAGACTGGGGTAAGCTCTTCATACAGTGATCAGCCTGGGCTGCTCTAATCTGTGTATGAGCAGGTATTACTGGTAGTTACTTCGAACTGCACCAACATCTGAAAAGAAAGAAGAAAGCACATGGTTACAGCTTTCTGGTGGTGCTGAAGTATCGATAATTGGATACAAGTGGTAGATTTATATATGATATACACAGTAAGGCTAAAGGGGGTGCATTAAGATGAAATTATGGACTTCCAGGTAGAAAGATGGCACTGAAAGTTGGAGGAGAGGGGCTGGGGAAATTGGTGAGGTGAGATCCTATCAAGAAGAAAAGTGTGGTGAGCTAATCCAAGAGTGAGAAGCACCTATGGTGAAGGGAGCCATTTTTAGAAATAGTGAAAGAACAGGAAGCTTTACATGAGAACCTGCTGAAAGTTAATGTCTGTTAGCTAATGATATCTGTCATCAAAGAGTCAGTGCAGAAGTCTGGAATCATAGGATGGCCAAAAACAGCACTGAAACAGCTGGTGGGATTTTCAGCTTGGCCTGTGGGCTGGAGGAGGAGTCATGGAGGTGGTTGGAAAAAAGACTGTAACTACTTGAGTAGTAACCCACCTAAGTAAAAGTGATTAGCAGTAGGGCTGTGTTCATCAAGGTGACCAGAGTTCAACTCATCCTTGAAAGACAATTTCTTAATGTGCCTGAACTAGCAAGTGTGTTGGGGCCAGTTGTGGATGCCAGAGGCAATCATGGCTTGAGATGTCCTCTTTAGTTGATCTTTACCAGTCCTGCGGGCTACCACAGTGTAGTGTTCCATCACCTCAGTTGTTGATCATTTGTGGGACTATGTTGTGAACAAAGGACTGAAGTGTTTAATAAGGAGGTCACTTTCTCCTACCCTTGTATTTAATTTTTGAGTTGGGGCTGACTGTGGACCTAAGATTAGTCAAAACAGAGGCAGAGATTTTGTGTGATGTGAAACCCAATCCCTCCAGGACCATACTGCTGCAGAAACACCCTTCTCCTTTTTTTCACTGTTTAAACCACGTGAGTAGATTTCCAAAGCACATCACTGCCTCATGTCAGGGGCACAGTTAACTAGAAACTATAAGCTTGAGGAAAAGGCAGAGATGGGGCAAAGCCTTGTTAAAGGCATATTGTTAAATATTACCATGAGATGCTCTTAGTCTTAGTAGTCTCGCTGTTCTGTCACAATTTAACAAAACTATTCCTGCAGGAAATGAAGAAGGGATCTTTTACTGATAACATGACAAGAAATAAATTAGGCAGCTATACACAGCGTATAATTACAAGCCATATAAAACAAGGGTGTCCAGTGGCCCAGGCAGTCTGTTCTGACTTTTCTCAACTTTCCCCTTGTTTTCATAATGTTGCAAAACAACAGAGATTAGTAGAACTGGATTTTCTGCAAGTGTGTGCCTACTGAGTATCAAGCACTTCCCATTTTCATTTCATTGATTAAAACAATGCAATAAAATGAGCTTAATGACAGGGCAACTCCTGCTTTTTCCTAGATCTTTTTCTCCTACCCTCCCCTTGCCTTTCCATGGTAACTCTGGTACCTCATGAGTTACTAGGAATGCTGGCAGAGGCCAATGTTTACAACTCAGTCTGTTTTTTAAATACAGGCTTCAGTCTTCTCTAGCAAATTAAAACCAGATGGGAACGGCAGGGAGCAGAATGGAATTCAATTCTCTTATGTGGCTTGTGATGTTAACAAAACTCTTTGGGTATTTTTATTGTTATTTTGCCTAGAAAATGGCTTGTACCTTCCTTCTGTCCAGTCTCTGTAATGTTGAAGCCTGCAGCACTTACCCCAGCACACTGAAAGCCTTCACTGCGATGTGTTGTTTTACTTCCACTGCAGTGACAGACTATGGTACAATCATACTATATTTTTTGTGAGGTGCTTTGGGGTTTTTTTTCAAGTAAAAGGATCAAAACTAGTTAATCCATCCAGAAAGTTTTTCTGCTGTTCTTGTACAGCTGATGCAGGTGAAATGCAATTGTTTTGCAATGTCTAACAAGTCTTTCTCTTTTCTCAAACTACCCTAGGTGAAAGTACACTAAAGGAAGATTTGTTGAAGTCTGAAGAGGGAGACAGGCTCAGTCACTCAAACTCTAGAGGTTCCAGAATCTGTAATGCAGACAGGATGAGGATTTTTTTTCTGTGCAGTTAATGCTGTGCTTTTTTTGCTGGTTTCTCAGAGGAAAAGAACATGTTGAATCACAGAGACGTTACTTCCTGCTGGGTTTTGGGATTTCCTTGCAGCTCTATGGCTGCAGGAGCTGTTTGCATAGTGCATGTTCTCAGGCAGGAACTTGCTGGAGATGAAGATAGAAACCAACTAGTTCTGTGCTGAATGTAATAGTTTCTGACTCAAATAGTGTGGTAATTGTCAAAATATCATAGGGTGTGGTAGCAACTGCTGTGTCTAACATGGCTGAGGATTTATTCCTTCATAATTTGCCTGAGTATAATATGCTAATCTCAATTAACATACAAAGGTGGGGGAAAGATTTCTTGATGTTTTTTAGCCACTTGAAACCTGATTGTGTGCAAAAATAAATTTCAAAATGCTGAAGTATTCATGTTTTTTTTTTTTTCCCACTTGCTCAATCTTAACTCCCATTCTTTGATTTCCCACAAAGAAGAGCTACTTTGCTATAGCTTCAAAAATATTAACAAAACTGTCAGCACTGGAAATATGATAGAGCTTCAAATTACTGTCTAGTTTCAGCAGGACTTAAAAACACATAATCCTGGAAGTTGTGGTAGTAAATAGATATCAAGTATTTTGACATCCATACCTGCTTCATATAGCTGCTTCCTCATAGAAGTATTCCTAGCAGTTTGTTACAGTACTGCCTTTCAATGTCAAGTATAAGATTGGCACATTTACTATGAAGGCAAACTTTAAGAGAATTCATATGAACTCTACTTCTTCAGCAATTGTTCTTGATAAACCAGGTCTTGCAGCTCTGAGAGGCAAACAGGAAAGGGATGGAGGGGAGGGTGGTAGTCAAATTTTCAGGCAGATCGAATCCAATTGGAGTTAAGCTCTCTGAATGTGGAATAGTGTCAAACAGTGCCACACTCCTGTATGCAATTTTTTCAAAAATTACTTCAGATCTGTCTTTTTACCCTGCAGTGCTAGAGGAGAGTTCTGGATGAAGCCATTTCTCCCTTGTGTTTTAACCTCTGCTGTACTTTGTCCAGTCCTTCTTCAGCAAACAGTTCTTTTTAGTGGACTGTCCTGTGGTGCTGTTTGGAGAAAAGGGAAAGAGTTGATCTCTAGATGAGTATATGAAATACGGGACTTCAAAGGACTGCCTGAAGTTGTTAAACCTAGTGACTGAGAGCATCTAGAATAGCCACTTCCCAGCACATTCCATGATAATGTTTCCAGTGCCTTTGAGGTTTTGTCTATGGGCTCTAATGATCCTAGGATGTGAACTGGCACCTAAAGCACTATCAGAAGTGCAACTTCTGCCATAACTTTAAACAAGTGAATCTTCTATCCCTAAGTGTAGTTCTTGCTGGATTAAAGAAGCCTGTAAGTTTTAATCAGGTACAGTCTGTGTGCCTAATTTGACATAAAAAATGCTTGAAAAAATAATATTAATGAAAATTTCCCTTAATGGTGAATGACAGATGTGTAAACGACTGTTAGACTTTGTATGTGTGTGACTGACTGTTTGTTAAAGGAAAAGCATGTTTTCAGAGTGTGGTTTTTGGACTTCCAGACAGATTACACAAACTCAAGGAGGCCCAGCCCACATCCTGTGTAGAAAACCAGCTCACAGAAATGCTCATTGTTCTTCAGGGTTATAAGTCACTGTATTTTGTGCCTCCCTTCTATTTCAAAATACTGTATGGAAAATACTAATGCAGAGGAACCACAGCAGCTTAACAAGTGCTTGGTCCTGCCAGATACTGAGCACTGCGCTCTTACCAGAAGGCTGGGGTACTGGGATTAAATCATTAGGCTCCCTGACTAGAGAACAAAGGGTTTGTGTTGGTAAAAGTAGCTGAGAGTATTTATCAGGTGAGTAAATCAATTGATAATTGACATATTTTCAACCCGGAAGTTGTTTGTGTGCGGCCATGCATATTTACTATCTTAGAATGGGAGTTACAGGATACAAAGTTTCCTTCAAGCAGGGTGAGTTCTCCCTGACACTGATTCACCTCTGCTCAGTCTTTACTGCAGAAAGAGAGAATGTGGGGTATCCAGATCTGATACCCCACCAGAAAGTGGTTAGTGTTTCAGAATCTCTACCCATGCTTATTGCTGAGTTGTGTTATTCCACCTGCAAGCTAATGGACCTGTCCACAAAAGGAGCTGTCAAGTCAAAAACAGTAAAACCCTGCTTTTAACAACCTACATTATCATCTTGGAGGTTATTTTTTGAAAAGCTGAGGTGCTTTCATTTTTAGCTTTTAAACAGGAAAAGTGCTCCAATGTACCCCTTGTATTACATTTTTCTTGCTTCAAAAAAGTAACATCTTACATTTTTTGCTAGACTTCAGTAGCCATTTAAGACTAAAATATTTGTTAGGATAATACAGATGTCGCTGAGCAGGAGGCTTCCATGGGAGCGTTTGAGATTGTGTCCTGCCTTTCTACAGCTTTCTGAAAGGAATCACTTCCCCTTAGTCTTTGCCAGTCTCCTGACTCTGCAGCATTCCCAAAACATGTGGCCCATAAAATGGGATTATAGGGAAGGCATTCAAGTAAACAGAAATTCCCTCGGGATGAGATTTGCTTTTTCATGTGGAGCTCCTGTGTGCTGTAGCCTGGCGCTGCAGCTTCATTCTCTCACCAGTAATGAATTCTCCTCTTGGTGACCCCAAGGGTGGGAGAGCACCCAGGCCACCCTCAGGTTTTGGGGATAGTCTTCTCCTGGCTGGCACAATGAAGTCCCCCTTTGCAGTTTTTTTGGAAGGACACACCCAATTACAAGTTTATTTCTGTGTCTCTTCAGTGTCTCTGTGTAACAGTAAATGACTAGTCTCATGATGTGGCTATAGGTGCCAAAAATCTGCAGTGAATGTACAGCTGTATTGTACAGTATTGCAGAAGTGGCCCAATGCTTTTGTGAGTTGTGTTCAAGGGTAAGTAGCTGCTTAAAGATAAAAACCTTTGTGCTTCTATGACCACACAGTTGTATTGGTGGATAATAGTGTATTTCTGTGATTGCATGGTCCTGTTCAGCCTGTTCTGTTGAAAGTATACTGGGCAGGCTCAGTCTGCAGTTTGAGTACTTCTGAGTTCATTGTTGGAACTAATTGTGTTGGTCTCAGCAGGGAACATTTCCAGACCTGTTCCCTGCATCCATCCTGGCCTCAATAACTCAGGCTGTCATTGGTGCTCCACGGGATGATGCTGTGTGGGATATCGGAGCACAAAGGCTTCAGACTTGTGTTCATTTTGCTGTAGCTATGTTTCATATTTTGAAAGAACTAGCCACACATGGATGTTGTCCTTCTACCTCTCCAGTGGCCGGTAGTCACCAGGAGAACGATTCAGTCAGTAAAGTTCCCCTTATCATAGACGATTCAGTCAGTAAAGTTCCCCTTATCATAGACTCACAGAATGGTCTGGATTGAAAGGGATCTTAAAGATCATCTAATTCTACCCCCTGCCATGGACAGGACACCTTCCCCTAGACCACATTACTCAGGGTCCCATCCAGCCTGCCCTTGCACACTTCCAGAGATGGGACATCTCCAGCTTCTCTGAACAACCTGTTCAGTGTCTCACTACTCTCACAGAAAAATATTTCTTTCTGATATCTAATCTAAACCTGCCCTTTTTCAGATTGAAGCCATTCCCCCTTGTCCTATCACTACATGCCCTTGTAGGAAGTCCCTCTCTGGTTTTTCTGTTGGGTCTCTTTGTGCATTGGAAGGCTCCTTATTGCCCGTAGCAAGGCTTCAGATTCTGGTAGCCTTGGCTTGGCTTCCTGGAACTGCTGCTCTGTACCACAGGACAGCTGCTTCTGTGCAGGGGGAAAGCTGCACTTGCAAATACTATCCTTAAAACAGCAGGAATTCATAAATTCCCTTTGGTGACTGTATTCCAGACATGGTCCTTGATGTGCTGCTGGGCATTAGTGAGGAATATGAGACAAGATCCCTCAAGACTGGAAGACTGTCCTCTGCATTTGGTCAGCACGGCCTTACTTGTACTGACTTTACCTTTCTTTAGAGGCGACTGACTCTGAACAGAAATAGTTAAACTTCTTGTAGTTGTGAAGCTTCGAACCAGTAGAAGCAGTGAGAATTTTCAGTTATCTGAAAAAATGTACATCAGAAATACTTTGTTTTTATTTCTACAACTGGTACAAAGAAGTAGAACAGCTCTGGGAACAGGCAAGACAACCCAGTTCCTGCCACTGTCAAAAGCAGCAAAACCATTCATTTGTGTACCTCCTATTGTAGCCAAAGCAAAGAATTATTTGCTGTGAGATCTAAATCAGGACTGGCTATTCTTTCTCTGGTTTCTTTTGAAACACTTTACAATGAAGAGCAGGGTTACAAAATTAAAGGAGTAAATTTGGGGCCTGTATCTCACACCACAGGTGACTGCAGTCAGGAGTAATGTCATTGCCACAGCTGTACACAGCTTTTGTTCCTAGAGTGTCAGATTCTCTGCCCTCATCTATAGGGGGGTATAAATGGGAGAAAGGCTGAGTTAATTTGATGACAGACTCTTGCTAAGACTTGTGGTTATTTGAAGACTGCTTAATCCTATTTTAAGGTTGGGATTTTTTTGGAAAGTCTGATTTATGGATGTATTTTGTACAGAAGCACATTTAAGAGTTGGGTTTGAATAAATCTGTCATTTGCTACATCTCCAGTGGTATTTTCATCATATTTCAACTGTATGAGAGTTAAACTGGATTATTAAATAAAATTTTTTGAAGGTCAAGGAGATTAATTACTGTTTTTTATACCTGCAGGTTTTAGGAAAACTGATGCTGGATTATGAGGGGAAGTAACTTACTTAATAACTGTATTTTTCTAATAAATATGGATATAGATGATATACCTATAACTGCAGGGAACCAAAAATGTTATGTAAATAACAGTAGCACCTGCTTGTATTTAATTTAATTTCTGTGTGGGATTGTTTATGTTGCAGAAAATGGCAAGCTTTTGAGGGGAATTATATGTTGCTAAGGCTGCAATATTTTGTACTATACTGTACAGATTCTGTATTATAACTCAAAGGATTTGAGAGCTTCCTTCCCTTCCCAGTCAACCTGCTTACCAGTGCTGTCAGGAAGATGAAGTTGCAGTGAGCTTGGTCAGCAGGAGAAGCCTCAGTTATCTTGCAGTGTTTGATCGATGCCAGTGTAGCTCTGTGAAAGGCTTGTTACAGAGTCAAGTAAGTGCTAGTGCAAGGGAAGGAGGACAGGGATTCTCCTGTTTTGGCAGCAGTTGGCAATCAGATTGGCTTCATGGTTTCATGAAGTCCTGCCTCTAAGTTATGCCCACATCTGTAACTATCTGGAAAGCCATGGTTGTTGAAGGCTTTACTCCTCTGCTGCCAAGTGCCGCCCCTGTCCTGAGCACTGCCACTGTTTGTCAGCTGCCTTACCAAAAGGCAGGTAGGGGACAGAAGCTTGGCTGTCTGTTAGCTTCTGGGATATAGGTAGAAATTTCTAGGACTGATGGAGAGAGAGCTGTTCAACACATCAGATTCAGGTGGGCCTGATTACAAGATAAAATGGGTGACTCCTTGGGTGACTATAAAGAAGCATTAGCTCAGGCCTGGGCAGCTGCAATTTTCTGGAAAATTAAGGAATCCACATAGTAGAAAGACAGATGCAGGAATGGCTTACCAACCCATAGGTAATGCACTAGGGGAGAGAAAAAAAAAGGGGGGGGGGGGGGGGGGAGATCTGAAAATCCCAGCCAGTTTATCTGGATCATTAGACTGGTGTCAAAGTACTGTAATTTGTGGACTGGGGTAAAACAGTAGAAGGTCACCATCACCTCGGGAAAAAAAAGAAAAAAAGGCTCCAAGCAGTGTCTCTCCAAGGACCTGGTTTGTTACTATCTACTGTTACAAGTCACACTAGGGATTACTAAAACTGGAAGAAATTAGATGAACCAAACCCTTTTCTTGTTTTCTGGTTAGCGCCATTGTTACCATTCTTGGCAGAACTTCACAGACACTGTCCGTGGTTTTTCTGCTTGGTTGCACTTCCTGTCTCATTTATTGGCACAATGATGTCATTCTCACACGCCACTGGGGAGGAGCACAGTGATGTGGTCTGTCCCAACTCCTGCAAGAAAGGCTTTCTCGTGCCCCTACGAGAAGATCTTGCTCCTGCTCTGATGTTTAAAATCCAAATGGAAGGTCCTGTTTTTGAGCCTCCCCTGGGTGGAAGTGGGCAGCAGAGCAGGAGGAAGAGGCAGCAGCAGACATGCCATACATCATGCCCTCTTTGGTAGGAAGATACTTACAGGAATGATGTGGGTGAGCACCTGAAGCCTGCAGAGCTCTGTGTGTGCCTCCAGAGCCTGTGTGGAGCTGTAGAAGAGAAGGCAAGGGTAGGGAATGTGCTTTCCCTAAGCAAACAATGCAGTGAAGAGCAGGAATGGGAGCTTCAAACACGTCCCTGCTCCTCTGGCCAGGCAGCCCTGCTCATAGCAGGAAAGCACTGAGGAAGTCCTATTCACCCAGTGCTTTCATAGACCCAAAGAGCAGCAGGGTTTGTTTCTCTGGTTCTCCTGCCTGTCCCAAGAAGGTGGTATAGAAGGAGCAGTTTGTCCTTGGGGATTTTGCTGCAGGAGAGGGAGGAATGCGGCTTCAAGAGGGGGAGCAGGTGGCCCTGCAGCCCTGGGGAGCAGCCTGGGCCTGCTTGCTTGGTGAGGTCTGTACCTGTGCACAGCTGTGCAAGCTGCAATTATGCAGGGAGCTTTAACGTGGTAGAGATCAGTGTGTTAAAATGAACTTGGGAAAACTTCTTAAATCTGGCTCAAAGGGGCTCTTCCAGCATGAGTCATCTGCAGCTGTGGAGAGGCCCTGGGCAGAGCCTTCCTCCCCACTGCTAAATGGAGTTGTCAGAGTGCTCAGAGCCAGGGCAGGGAATAAAAATGCCCCAGTTCATTTCCTAACGAGGTATGCATGGGAGAATTCCCCACGGTGGGGGGCGGGCACCGGTGGGGGGTTGTGGCTCTGTGTTTTTCAATCCCTCAGCTCCACATAAGAACATTGTGCAGCTCCACACGGAGCACTGAAACACCCTGAGCCCATCCCCAGGAAGCAGACAATAGTGTTGATATGCCTGTTGCTGCAGAGGAAGTGGCTTCTGTTATAACCAACAAGCAATCTGCCAAAGTCCATGGTTTGGGTGGTTGCCAGAGTAAATTTGACATGAAATTATTTTGCCTCTTTGGCTTTTGTCTTGTTTTGTCTGGAGATGTTTCTCTTGCTTCCTAACATTTAAATCTCACATATGGCAAGATTTCCACCCCATCACCACCCCGCCCCCCCCCAAAAGATGAATACAGACTTTGAAATTGTTAATAGAGAATCCATTCTTTATTTAATAGATGGTGAAAATATTCTTAAACGCTTTCAGTAGGGTAGCAAAACTGAAGCTAAACCATATGTAGCTATGGTGTTGCTCAGGGCTTTGTCATGCCATTGGAAATACGACATATTATTGCAGAAAAGAGTCTGTGGAAGTTGGACTTGAGATGTTGGAGGCACCAGGCGCCCTCTTGTGCTGTTTCTCTAGGAGCAATGCAAGGTGAGCAACTTCCCGTGAGCAGAGGCTGAGCCAAGCTACAACCTTGGTTTTAGTTTTGTTTGGGGAGTAACTGGTGTGTGCTTTGGCACCTAATTGTGATCCAGTGTGGTTCTGATGTGTAGGAGTTACTCCACTCTAGCTCTACAGTGTGGCCATTCAAAATGAAGCTTTGAACAGAAAAAAAAGACTTAAACTTACATCTTCCAAAAGACAAAAATAAAACCTTTAGATTCGCACAAAAGTAGCAATGTCTCCTAAGTACTAAATTTCTCTGATGTGCCATATATTAAGTTGAATTTCAGACTTCACTAACTGTTAATAATATGATGCAAGTTTAGACTTTTTTGTTTGTTTCTTTGTTTATTTAGATTGTGCTGTATGTTTATAATCATTCACTTCTTTGGGCTGTAATAGTATCAGGAAAATGTGCTGTATCTCCTTGAAAGCCAGTTGTGGGTCTAGTCAAATACTTTTTCAGATTGCTCACTGCAACTGTCTGAAAACACCTAATTTCTCCAGATACCAGACCATGAGCAGAACTGCAAACTCCAGAGTAAATGGGATACATCAATATGGAACGTTAACTAACCAGCTATGTCAGATCTGAAAACGTGAGTCTTCAGTCACTTAATGCTTAAAGAAAAAAGTTTTACCATTTTTTTATATGTAGAACTGAAAGTCATTCAAAGGACACAAATATCATTTTTCTGGTCTGATGCAAAGTCTCAAACTTACTGGTACCTCCAGGATGCAAACACAACTAAGCATAACATGTGCCTTGCCAGCACTTTTCTGGCTCTTCAGAGATTAAAGATGTTGCTTATTTCAGGCTTATTGATCCAGAGCAGTTTTAGAGTGGGGTACCTGCCATTCTGTGACAACATGTATAGCAGAATAGTCATTCATATCAAGTTTCTCTCTGCATGAAAGCTCTTGAGGGTTATGACCATCTCACAGAGCAGCAGCTAGAATATAAAAGGGGAATGATTGTGCTGGGCCTGGCTGAGATCCATCTATCTGATACTGATCCTGTCTGCAGCAGACACTGTAAGCAGGTGCCTTGATAAAAGCCTAAGAGAGCAGGTATAAATGCTTCCTTCGGGACTGCTGTCTGAGCTTCCAACAGTTTTCATGTCTTGAGCTGAATGTGGAGTTTGTGCATTTAGGAAACCTTGAAAGATTTAATTCCCAAGATTCTTCCAGTCCTCCACTGAGCTAATACTAAACTTTTGCATTCACAGCAACCTTGTTGCACTGATGGACTGGAGTCATTGTGAGCCCTGACCATCTTGTCTCCTATTTTTAACAGTTACTTGCCTCAAAAGAACCATCTCATGACCACACCTGATGCTCTGTGAAAAATAATCTAGGCTGACATTTGGGAATCTGTGGAGTATTACTAGGTGGGGGGAGGAAGCGGGGGAAGTACCCTTCCTTTTGATGCCTGAAGGAATTTTTTGCTTTTCTTCTAAATACTTCTTGCACTGTTCCCTATATTCACAAGTATTAGCATGCATACTTGTGATGCTTTAGCTGATAGTTTAGCCTGGTTTTGTGGTGTCCAGTAGGCCAGTAGACTAAACACCCCTGAAACTATGTAGAGTTAGATGACCAAACACTATTTTTGTAAGCACTCAAGGTCTCCTAGTAGGACAGAGTCTGTAAACTAGAAGTTAGCCCACTCAAGCCCCTTATTGGGTCTTCTTGTTAGATATGCTAATGTGTAAAGTCTTTAATTGTACACTCGGCTGGGGGGACGGGGCTTTTGCGGTGTGTTCTACCTGGACGGCAGAAGCCATGGAACGGGATCCTATTAAAATACCGAGGTAAACAACCCCCAACCCTCTAACCATGTCTGAGCCTTTATTTCCTAAGACCAGAAAAAGGCATCACTTTGCCCAGTGAAGTCTTTGTGCTTACATTTTCTCTGCATGAAGAGGATGGGGAGAGTCTTCAGGCAGAGATTAAGAAAGAAACAGTTTTTCTGAGTACAGTTTTTCTAGGTATTTCATAAAGTACTTGGTGAAGGTCTTCAAAAGGCACAGGACTTCACTTGTGTGTTTTGCATATCTAAATAGCTAATCTAAATTAATTCAGCGACAAGTCACCCAAGCAAAATCAGCCATTCCTGAGAAGGGAATGTTGTCATTAATAATTTGAGCAAAGTGTGTGGTCGTTGTTGTCTTTCGTTAACCCTACCTACCTTAAAATATCAACAAAAGGCTCCTTGTGGCTGCACAACTTTACGTCAGTGTTTAAAAATTTTACAGTGCCAGGTCTGATGGAGCTGCTGGGGAAAGATCATTTACAGATTTAGTCCTAAATTATCCAATTAAATGAAGCAAAATATGAGAAAGGGGAAAAAATGTTCAAACAAATCCAGCAACTTGGGAGTAAGTCATCTTCATAGTTTTTCTAAGCATCTGAATTACTGCTCAATGAATAATGGAGTAACAATTTGCAGAAGACTGCCAGCTATACTGTATGTTTTGATAAAACAAATGCACTTATTAGCATAGGCCTGATAAGTCTGTGGATTCAAATGTGTGCACTGAGCATGTACAAGAACTGACACTGCTGAAGTACAAGGGCAGCACTTTGTAAAAGACTGAATCCAAATTGCTGCTTCACATCCTGTTCTGCTGTTTCACAGTAGGTGTGTATACATGCTTTTCCCTGCAGTATACAATGTATATGTAGGAGACAAGATAGTCAGTGCTCACAATGGACCAAGTTCATCAGTGCAACAAGGATGCTGTGAATGCAGAAGTTCAGTATTACACAATTTATGACATAACTGAAAAGTAGCATCTTGTGTTTACAGGAAAGAGGCAGGGAGCAGGTAAGAATGTGTGTAGCAGAGCTGCTGGCTTGCAGCAATCCTTACTCAGTATTGCAGCAGTTAACTCCTGCCTTTTAAAAAATGAATTGTTTAATAGCATATAAAATATTTTCCTAGATGTCCAGGAGCCAGCTCTGAGCTCTGACTATTGCCACATTCTGTCCTTGCGTGCAAGATTATATTTCCAGATAAGCATGAATAGAGTTCAAATGAATCTATCAATAATCAGTGAAAAGGATGTCATAATGCAAAGTCTGATACTGTACAAAAATATACAAATCCTTGAAAACGTGTTTGGAAAGGAACTGCTTTATTCTTAACATAGCTGCAGGTCTGGCAGCAACAGCTCATGAAGAGGTGTGGGAATTAGCTGAACAGACTCCCTGCTGGCAAGGAGAGCTAGGAGGCTGCATGCTGCCGATAGGAGACTGACTCCTCATTTTGAAATCCCTTTGGGTAAAGGAAGGTAAGTGATTTTTCTTTGCTGATGAAACACATTGTGAGGCAAAGGCACAACTGAGTAGAAAAAAATAAAAATAAGTGTTGAATAGAGATAAAATCTCTAAACTCAAGTGAAATAAGGTATGTAAGATTCCGATTTCTTTTAGGTTGTCATAATCTCTTAGATTCATCACAGTGAATTCAGCTAAAAGATGATGTACGAGGAAGGTGGGGAAAGGAAGAGATGGCTGAAGATGAAACACATTTTTAATTGCTCCATTGCTAATTCTCTGATTTGGATCTGCTTATAATTAGGCTAAACTATTTTCAATGGAATTTTTCTTTGAAGTATTTGCAGCAGTGCAGAGTATGTGTGGTACCATGCTGAGTCTAAGGAAAGGGCAAATAGAAATATTGTCCTGTGAATGCCACGGTCTCTCTAAGGACTCCCATGACTATTAGCAGGCACTTTTCCCAAAATCTACTTTCTTACTGCAACATTTATAGGGAACTTAAAAAGCACTCTGTAATGATGCCCTCTGGTGACTCCAAGAATTTTTACACTAGAATGAAATAAAAAACAAAATGGAATTTGGCCTGCTAAGTACTCTGGCAAGTTGGACTATTCATTAAAGATTAATGAGCAAATCAGAGCTCCTAGAGCTCAATCAGGCAACATATGTAAGCCATACACACACAGAGGTCCAGGACTACCTCCAAGTGTTGTAGGAGCAGAGCTGTAATGTGTAAGACAGTCTCTCACCCTACCATGCAAGTAATCTCCTGTACATTAACGATAAAAAGAAACCTGCCTTTTGGCACTGCAATCTGATAATTTATTTTCTAATAGAAAAGAAAAGAGAGATAGGAGAGAGAAAAGAAAGATGAAACAAAAAAAAACCTTCTTGAGCTTTTCTTGATGGAGGATGTTAATTGATTATATGAAATCTTAGAAATTAACCAGCTGTGTAAAGGAATGTCTCTTGTATATTCTACACTTCTTGTAGCTGGCATGCAGTCTCTGGAAAGCTGATTTCTTCCATGCACTGTTTCCTCTCCTGGATATTGCTTTTTATATGCACAATCTGTCTGCAGCATCTAATGTCTCTACATTTACTGCCCATCATTTCCCCACCATACAGGTACACGTGACTAGTATCGTACTGACTCTGGAGCTCGTGTGGTTCTTCCACTGTTCTGGTTGAAAAGGACTCATATTATTTGCAGGATTGTGTTACTTTACAGCCCAGATCTGTGGTTGTATAGTGTCTGCAGATGGAAGGAAACAAGTAATGGTGGCTTGGAATGGATGGAATAGGTGTGGGCATCCCCTTCAGTATTGCTTCTGTTTTCAGTCATGACTATGAAGCTATGTCCTGATCCATATAGATGCAGCACTGGCAAGGTAGTGAGATTATCAAACTCTAGGGCAGTCAGCCCAACAGAAAGCCATCCACAAGCACATACAAACAAGATAATAAATAGGGGGTAAACAAAAAACCAAACAAAACCAAAAAACCCCACCCAAAAACCAAAACAACAAAAAAACCCCAACCCGAAAGAAAAAAAAAAAACCCCACCCAAAACTGTGTTAATACCTCTGTATGAGGTATGAAGTATTAACTAATGATTTCATCTTTACTAACTGAATTGTCAAATTAGGTTTATACTCCCAATAACTATATCAGGCTAACTAACTCCTCCTTTAAGCACTATTCCCACATGCCATGCTTAGGAGAGGATGCATCTCTTCCCATTCATGTCCTTTGCAAAACAGCCCCCTAGGCACAGTGTAGATCAACTGGTTTTTATGCATATTTTCTCTAAGAAAAACTAAAAGAGTAAACAAAATATTTGTTCTGACAAGATGCCTACTTTGATCATAAATGTTAAGATCAGGAGGTACAAGTATGATTTTATTCTTACTTCCCAAACAGTATAATCTGTAGAATCTTCTTCACTAAGTTTTTCATTAAGTCGGTAATTTCCCTTTCAACTGCAGTTTGTATTTCAGGAAAATACCTTATCTTGATTTTACAGGCTATTTAGTATCTGTAGAGCAGTTTGTGATACCATTTTTAGGTCTGATAATACATCAGAGAAGGGCTGCTTTTCTGTGCTAGCATTTGCAGTGTTTCAGTGTATGTGTCTTGCAGTTGCACAGTGCTTTCTCCTGGCCTGAACAGGTACTCGGATTCTTTGAGGAGGAAAATAAACCCTTTTGTCGCAGTAGAGATAGACACACGACATGTGAGTAGTCCAAGGACAAAGCAGAATTACTTTATTAGTCCGTGCCAACATCTTTACACCCTTTTTCCCAGCTACTGTGATATGCTATTATTCACTACGTGACAAACAACACCAAAGCTGTCTACATAACAAGAACTTTTCCCAGCATGTCCTAACAAGCTACACAAGCAGTTAACTATACAAGTCCTCCACCACATTCTTGATGCTCCTCAGCAAGGCCATCTCTTGGTCAGGTGCAAAACATCCTCCTTGATTATCTTCTTGGCTGTCCTTCACTGTGGCTGCAGGTGTTCATACCATCACTGTCTCACAGGGCTTTCTCACGGGTAAACTCTGATCGCTTCTAAGTCCATGTCCGAGAGGCTTTCAGGCCTGCTGTAAGCCTCATCCATCCCCACACCCTCTGATAAGTTCATACATCTTCAGTGCAGTATCTCTGAATGTAGCACACCAAAATCAGTACTTTGCTTAGTGGCCATGCCTAGCCTTTCATTTCTAGCCAAGCTGATGTTTCAAAGAACCCCTGCTTACTTCATGATCAAAATTGGAGTTGCTTACTCTGTCTGCTGGTCTGCTGATTCTTTCACAAAGGGTCATGTAGCTCGACCAGTTGTCTTCAAGCTCCTCTTTCTATTGCAAATTTATGGCCCACATGGTATACTTGGGTAGTGATTTTTGCTGTGTCCACCCATCTTCCTCTATAAAGGAACTTCACTGCTGTTCAATTTAGCCTCAGTGAAGGGTAGCTGTCAGGCTCCCTGCCCTGTCTTCATCAGCTGGGGACTGATCAAAGGTATGTGTCATGTCTTGTGCTTCCCACAGTCTGACAGCCTTTGAGATCATGAAAACAGCATTAGAAGGAGACATGGGTTTTGGTATGGTTGTATGACTGGTTGTAGAATATTGTCCATTTGTACACATCTTTCCAGCTGTACAGGAGGTCTGTTGTACAGTCTGCTATCACAACACAAGGAATGTGTAGAACAGAGCTGATTTGAGTACAATGCCCTAATGGTAAAGCAGTGATCTGCTTTTATTTTTCCAGTCTTCTCCATCCATGAATTATTCTGGTTTAGCAGCTGGAGTAAGACCTAGAAAGGAACATGTATTCTACAAGGATTTGGGGGACAGCTCTGAAGCTTTTAAGTTTTTGGATGTCAATGTGCTTGTTTATTTCTTCTTATTCTATGCAGAGAGAACCCTAAGGCAGCATTTTCAAGATTAGGACTTTGGGTAAACTCGTATAGGGATTGCTGGTATAGATAGCTCCTTAGGGGAGGCTGCTGAAGGGAGATATTTGCCTCAGTTATGATTCAGATAATTTGCCCTCTTACCTGCCCGTGTGCCAGTCTTCCTCTCTATTGTTACTTGCCTGCTCTCCCTGTGGCTTGTATTTTTGTACTTGCTCGGTGTTGGGTCAGTTTTCACAAAGGCTTTGACTGCACTGGGATTGTTTCTTACCCAGGTGAAAGAGCTGCTCCTACAGATCATCGTCCTGGCCAGGGGCAGCAGCAGCTTACCCCAGGACAGGACATGAAACATGTCCCTTAGCTGAAGTTGCTGTGCAAATCAGGTCACCATATTCCTCTTCTCTCTGTGCTTTGTTATGGTAGGTTTTTAGGAGTTTTGAACAGAGAGGTATTGGCTACAAGAGAGGGGTTGTAAAAATACAGAGAACCATGCAGAGCTACAGAGAAGTTTCACAGCTGAGGTACGTGGAGAATTATCCTTCGATCTCATTGATGAGAGGGAGTCTCCAGTCAGACAACTTCTCCACTGATATGTTGAGGCAAGTGACTCAGCTCTGCAGTGGAGAAGAATGTCCCCAGCACAGCTTTCCCAGAAGCACTTTCACCTGGAGGTTTCTTGCTCAGGAATTAATTTGCTTGTGAGAACTCATCAATCCACAGAGCCTGGGGTGACAGAGTTGTGGGCAGATTGCTGTTGTGGGGATGAGGATGCACAGCTGTAAGCAAGCCTAATTAAAGCCTCTGATGAACTTTCCAGTGTAACTGCACCAGTAATTGTCAGGATCTATGAAGTAAATAAGTGTTAGTTGTCCTCTCAGTCCTGAGAGCTGCAGAAGTTTTTAATCATCCTATCTCATCAGAAATTAAATACATTGAGACCTATTAAAGGGGGCAACAGTTGCTATTCACTGGTGATTTGTTAACAAATAAAAGCTTTCAGAAATAGCACAAGATGAGTCTGGCAGCAGTCAACTGACCTGTAATTTTAAGATTGGGGAAATGATTAGAAAAAGGAAGCAGAGCATAGAAGAACACACAGCCTGGTAATTCCCATGAGCTTATCTGGAGCTTGAGCTGCTATCACGAGTGAGAGCCCAAGTATTTGAGTCTCCTGAACTATACAGGTTTGTACTGCAAGTCATGCTTCTAGGAAAAAGAAAAGACATGAATGTTTCTGACAAAACAGTTTTGTGAGCAGCTTTTTCCCTTCCAAGACGTCAGCCTTATAGATAGCACTGATACCAAGGTCTATTTATTCTATAGACATTATACTCTAGCCTTTTTTATTAAAAAGTAATTCACTTGAAGATGATCATTGCAGGGATTGGCTCAGTTATGAAGATACTGGGGCCAAATCTCCTGTAACTCCTGTAAACAAGTTTTGCTTGATTCTGGCAGCACAAACCAGTTTTAAACCTGGTTTGAAATGGCTAGCATTCATGGAAGTCCACTGCATATGGCAATGGACAGAAAAAAAAAAAAAGGGTGCCATCCCAACAGGTACCTGCTATCAGAAGCCCAGCTGGCAAGTATTATGTAGGAGAAGCAGTCTGGAGCCAACACCTGAGAGCCGAATTTTCATGAGGAACAGGAAATAGTTGAATGTCTGGAGTACCTGGTTTATTTGCTGTCAGCTTTTTAATCTCCTAAACAAGATAAATACAGTGACACACAGAGTTTGTGAGTCCCTGTGCTGGCATTGTGAACACTCTTCTGCACAGGAGAGGGTGGTGAAGCAGAGTAATTAAGGCATCCCACTGTGCAGCCAGATGTGCAGGTTTATGTCTTCATTTGCTGGCCCCTCATCAGTGAAGGTGAAAGAGGTCTTTTGGGATCAGTTGAGTCCAAAGAAGCCAGGTTGTAAATTAACCTCTTTCCTCCTGGACAGGGTTAACTGCAGAAATGGAAGTGCCCTGGCCTTGTTCACCTGCTAGATTACTCCAATCTAGCAAACCTTTCAACTTCTCAGCCTGGATTCATTCAAACTCTTAGGCTGGTATAAAAAAATGGGTCTGTTACCATGTACCCTTAGGATGCTGCCTTACTTCCCAGGATCATCTGTCTTACAGTAATACTTTCAACATGTGCTTCAGAGTGAGGCACAAACCCAAAGGAAATCATTGGTTGTGTGGCTGTAAAGGCACATTCTTCTTTCCTGGCTCTGACATATATACCTTGGGGAATATTTGATTGATGCATATTGTAAGATATCAGCATGCATTGATTAAGGGTATTCAAAAAAGGGTGTTCAATTGCAGTTGCATAAGAAAAATTTCTGCTTGTCCTTTTGAAACCCCCTGGCATGGTTAGATTCAAGAATTATTTATTAGGGAGGCTTTAAAGTAGGATGAAAGTAAGAAATCCTATGAGAAAAATTTCTGTTTGTTTCTTACGTTTTCTCCACCACTCCCTCACCCTGAACTGTTCAATATGGTTAGAAGGAAAATCTTTTTCAAACTCTTTCAATCTAAAATATCATCAGATGGAGCAAAAGGAAAGCTGAACTCGCCCCAGAAGCATTCCCACACTGTAATGTCAGATGCTCCAGCCCCAGAGCTTGGGATACAGGGAAACTACGAGTAGCAAGATGTCCATGCTGTTTGTGGAGGGGGATCACAGAGTGTCTCATGCCTTGGACGCTTCAGGGAACAATCTAGCAGAGCAGAAGTCATCCTTCAGTTCGACGATGTGGTGACTCTGGTGGCAATTCCAGACCTCTGTCTTGGTTTCTGTCCATTCTTGCTGGTTTCCATGCCATGGGACACAATACTTGTGGCTGGATTAAAGCAGTTCTCTACAAACAGCACTGAAGGCCAGAACACTCACAGGTCAGGGTGGTGATGTCCTTTAAAGCCCAGCACTGATAGGATTTACAGCACGACTCCTCGAGCTGTTGCATGTGGGTGATGGCCTCTCCTGTTGCTGGTAAGGGTGGGAAGGGTGCCCTTGTGCACTGTGCTGAATAAGGTCCTTGCTTTAAGCCTGTAGGTATGTTCTGGAAGGCTCTGCTTCAGCTTCAATTCCATCAAATCATGATCCTGGGAAATAACACATCATAAAATGCAGTGTCTCTGTGCTTCAGAGCAGCTGAGGAGGCATAGGGAAGGTTCAGATGTAGGTAATCATTTGCTGTCTGAGCACCACCAAAACTGCTCAGTACTGTCACCTATTTTATTGAACAGCACTGTTGCAATGCTGCAGTCAGTAACAGGACTTTGAGGAGAGTTTAAATTCAACAAAGATGAAGTACAATCTACTAAACAGCTATAACTTTTTGTCACACTGGATAGGAGAGGAGATAGTAACCATTTCAGGTACCTGCAAGATTAGGTGAGATAAAACTACCTCAAGTTTTGTAACACAAGTCTGGATTTCTAAGAGCTTACTAAAAAAAAGAAAAAAGTTAGGCTCTTTCTCTTACTGTAGTCAACTATGAGTACAAGCAACTACCTAAAAGCTTATTTTTCTATGACATTTGTTACAAAGAAAATGAGAGAAACTGCATGCCAACATTTATTATAATTTCATTAGTATCCAAGTAGATCTAATTTATGTGGAGGTTCTGTTTCCAAGATGAGGATCAAATGAATCTCATCTGACAGACAATTGAGTTATAAAGACTTCACATGAGAACTGTTCTCCAACAGAATGTAAACAAGACATTGATTAATAAGGTCTGATATACAGTAGGGAGCTAAATTATGGCAGGACCCATCAACCAGCAACACATGCTAGACCTTCTCAAATGGTGCAAGTTAGCGTGCAATAAAGCAGAAGTTTTAAATTAACCCTAGTATTTTGCCCTCTGGGCAGTAGAACTAGAAGTTAGAGGAAATAAGTTTATAAGAAGTAGAAGTAATATGACTCCATGGGGCAAGTTGTAAAGACTTGAGTTTCTCCCAAAGACTCACAGATTTTTATAGTGTTGAATATCACTGTAATTATTAAATCTTGCAAGAAAACCCCAAGGAAACAAATTGTAGCATAAATGTAACATCTGAGACTTAAAATTTATGTTCTGGGAACTGACTGAAACCACAGAAGATTAATGTAGCAAAATGTTGAAAGGGCATCCCTGCTAAATGCCCTGTGGATAGTGCTAAGCAAACTGGAATAGTTCCAAAATATGTAGGTGGGATTGCTCTTCACAATGCTGGGCTTTACTCCATTATTGTCCAAGTGACTCAGCTGAAATTACCCACAATCTACTAGACATATTTTATTGTCCATACATTTTGCCCTGGCCTTTACTCTCTGTGGCTACATGACTTCAATTCACCTAAATTTCTAAAATGGTAGTGCCAAGTGGTCCTGATAACACCACTGCACATTCCATATCCAAATATTATGTAGATTCATCTGCATTTTCAGGACAGTGTGTCATTGCCTTGTATCAACATTTTCTTTGTTAGTCTGCTGCCAAGAGAAAGATACTGCCATTCCTGCTTTTGGACTGAGCTCCTTCTCTTCTTTGACATTGCTAGTTGCTAAATGACCTTGAAACTGATTCCCAAACACAGAAAAGCACTTATTTGAAGCCACGATGCTTAATTAAACAGTCAGTCCAAGAATTCTGTTTGCCCTTACTGTGGCAGAGCAAATAGGCCTTTTGTAATTCCAAGATGGATTGGGCTACATCAGCTTTGTGCAGATAAAAACACAAGGTTTCCACTTCTGTATCTCACATCTGTATCTAGCAGGATGATATCCCCTGATGCTGTAGTCCACCACTCTTTGACAGAAAACAGACTGTTTTTCCTGCCAGACTTCTCTTTTTATCTAGAATACTGTTTAACTTAAATATTGGATCAGGATTTGGTCAGTCAATTCTCAGCAGTTCATGCAACCTCAAATGGAGATTAAAATCCAATCCAATGCATGGATTGCAGTATTTTGTTTTCAGAGCAGCCAGTGCCAGCTGCTTCAGCAGAAGGTTTAAGAAGCTCCTTTGAGGACAGGTATCAAATATTCTTGAATTCTACCTCTGATCATTTGAGGGACAGGGCTCCGAAGCACAGCAATTTTTCAATCCTGTCTAAAAAATGTCAAAAATCCTCATTACCTTCTTAACTGTTCAGTGATGTTTTGGATCCTTACTCCCAACAATACCTATTGACAGGGATTTTGTAGATTGGCTTAAGGTGTCACCTTCCTCTGCTGCTACAAATCTGCCATTGGTAATTGGCTTGCTTTCCATTTCACTGTGTTTCCCTTATTCACCTGTCATACCAAGATACATACTGGAGCTCCTAAGCACTTTTCATCTTCTGGTTCTAATATTTCACTCAGTAAATGAGATGCCTATGCACTGAATGTTCCCCTCCATCTCTCCTAGTTCCACAGGGAAGGAAGCCTAGGTATGTTGGCCACCAGGAGATGCTTTGGTAGCATGCAGGTCAGAGCATCCAGTTCCCCTAAGTCTAGGTGCATCTCTGGTGCTCTTTCTCTATATGCTGTAGTTCTCTGTATAATATTTTACTTTAACATAATTTTCCCTGTATTTATCTCTGTTTTAATCAATCATTAATTCTCCTATAAATACCTTACTATGCTCTTTAAGATGAAGCAAAACATACCATTGCTCTTTATTAAGTCTTCCTAAGCACACTGGATATCCTAATGCCAAAAGAGCTGCTCTTTTATTTTGGGTGAGGGCCACAGATCCTAAAAACTGTGTAAGAACCTAATTACTTCAAAAAATTTAGTCACAGAAATAGATTCTGAAGTGCTTGACCACTTTTAGAAATGCAGGCCAAACAAAGTGTGCTGAACTTGGTTCTTTGGTTGTGAATTTGCAAGACAAAACAAGATAATCTCTGTGTCTCACAAGGGTTCCTGTTACCCGCCAGGATAAGGAAGAGGCCCTTCCTGGAGCAAGCAGCCAGGAGGAGACAGGACCTAACAGCCAGCAGGGAAAGAAACCTATAAACTGAACTCCACTAGGGCTAGCAAGTCAAAATGCAGGTACTGTGGAGATGATGGGGGCTGCAGGAAGAAAAGTGGTGGCTGAATTTTGAGGCATGTGAAGAAGAAGAAAAAAAATCTGTATTTTGTAGGATACTGAATGGCACAAAAGAGACCACAGGCTAACACTTTTCAAACCACTCTGCTGAAAACATGTCATAACCAGACCAGAACACAACTACAAATAACAGTAGGAAATCTACCTACATCATGCCAAGAGAATGAGTCAGTGTTAGTCATTTGGTGTTTCTTTTAATAATTGGGGGTTTTGCCCAAATACTACTGAAAATCACTCCTCTCCTCCCTCTGTAATACAAGAGGTTATTTGATGTATATATATGTGTATATTTTTTCCTCAGATTTCATGCCATCACTTTGCCTGCCTACATTTACCAAACTTCTTAGCATCCTTATTAAAAATTAAACTTGTTTATTAAAATAAATTCCCTCAGAAGCTTTCCAGCAAAGTGTCTCAGCCCTATGCAAAACACAATTAGCACATGGGACAGAAAGCTCTGTAGAGAAAAGGGAGAATTTGTGCTGTTTTGGTGACATTAATTCGTTTCATCCTTATATCTGTGTAATCACTAGTATACAGAAAGGATGTTTAATACTGATCTAGAAGCATCTTTTTAGTACTAAAGTACGCTGTACACAAAACAGTGAAGACAATCCTTCTTACATTCTTTGACTATTTTTTTTATTTTCAGGTTTTTAAAGCACTTCTTTTGATATTTATAATAACAGATTAAATAACTATCAAAATATTTAATAATGCAACCCACTGTTACACTTAAGTATTTTAGTTTCTCAGCATTCAGTGCTTTGAAAGTCTGTACTACCATTTAAAACAAAATAGGAACAGGTCATTTAGAGGATTTTGTTAGAAGATCCATTGACCAACACTTGTAACTTATTTGAAATGATTTATCATGCCTTAATTAAAAACAGCCTTTCCTAATGGGTAACAGCTTTCTGTGGTGTTGATACTCCCTCTTCTGCAAAGAATGTCACATGTGCAGGGAGCTGCCTAAGGGATGGAGCAGAGCCCAGGGGAACATGGGGCACCACAGGCCATTCTTAGAGCTGTTGTGGCAGGTCTGCACTCCCAGGGACTGGTTTCTGGAGAACCCAAACAAGGTGTAAGTTAATAACATGCTTTATAGGTCAGCTGAAAGCCTCTTTTGTTGCAAATGTGGAGTGCACCAGGTGGGCTGTTTTATATGTAAAGCAGTATCTTCTGGGGAAGGCAAGTTTGGCCACACTGATTGATTAAATTGGATTTTTTAAGACCACGGTTGACCTGAGAAATCCACAAAGAACATACATCCATAGAAATGCCTTCTCTTCATTAAGAACAGTCAGCCAAGAGGATTACTGAATTCAGGATTAAACCTCATCTCTGTAGGTGTCACAGTCCAGTAGAGAGATAAATTTGACTGAGAAAAGTGTCCTGTGTCAAACTAAGTACCATCAGTGAGCTTTCTGTGTGGTATGGAGCTAAACCATCTATACCACTGCAGTGGCTCCTAGCCTGGTTTTGGCCTGAGGCAAAGATGGTCACCCAGATGAGGCTGAGCTAAGATTTGGGAATTAGCATATGTCAGGTGCCCTTTCCAGTGGGCAGCCTGGTGAAACCATGCTGCTTTAGAGGCTTCAACTTCAATAATAAGGGTGTGGGCCATTCTCTGCCAGAGAATGTTTTCAGACAAGTTTAATTTACTTTAATAAGTTAATTTATATATATGGAACGGTGAAGTGTGGGTGAAACCTTAGAGGGACAGGCATTGCAGCTGCCTTGGCTTTTCTGCTGCCCCAGGGGATTCAGATCTCCTTGGTGTTCCTGGATGCTCTGCTGCTGCACAGCAGAAGAGTGTCTCCTTCTCCCAGCTTTGAGTAGTCTGGTAGCAAACGGAGGTGTGAGGAAGCAGGGTGGCCATTGCAGGAGTGGTATCAATACCAAGTGCATTAGTGGTACCCTGTGCTGTTGGTTTCCTGCCAGAGGTTCCAGCTACAGATCAGCATCTGGGAGGGAAGGGAAAGCTTTCCAAAAAGAGTAGGACCGCATGTAGAGACTTGCTGTCCTGTGTCTGTGCTGCTGGGGACCAGCTGTGGACCACATGTCAGTGACTGATGAAGGTCACTCATAAGACATATTTTAGCTTTATTCTCTTTATCACTACTTTATTAGTAGTCATAATGCCATCACTACTGCCCCACACAGGTTGGCAGGATGGGAAAGGCTGCAGTGCCTCTGGCTGCATATGTGCATGTAAGCACATGAACTGTTTGCCAGGTACAAAACCCCATCTACCTCCCACTGCTGTACCTTTGCAGTGGCTGTTTTGAGTCAGGACTAAGAAATCTGCAGAGTACCCGCATCCTTTGTGTAAACAAACATGCTTGCAGGCAGGCACTGGGGTCCTATCAGAAAACAAGATGATTGGAATGATAAAGTACCAGTATAGTCTTGAAGGAGCTGGGTTTGCTAAGAATGTGCAGCTTCGTTAAGGAGTTTTTGTGGGTTAAAGCATGTTTGAGCTGGTAAAAGTAAATGAGGGGTTGGCCCTGATGCCCAGGCAAATACCCAAAATGGCTGCACTCCCAAGGCAAAAGCTTGGAGCTGACAGAGTTCCTGCAGGGTGAAACTGCTGAGCAGAAATTGCTAAAATGTTTTAATTAAACCACAGAGGGGAGGAGAAGGCAGGTATTTCTCAGGAAGGAGAGTATCACGTGGTGTTTCCTCATGGGACTCAACTGCAACAGATCAGAGAGAAGTCATTCCTTCAGACAGGAGCTCTGGCCCAAATGTCAGCCCTTGGCATCTTCCTGCAAAGAAGAATAAGGATGCAGAAGTGTTACAGAAAAACCTCCCCAGAGAAATGAGGTTGGGGGGCTGGTACTGCCCCCTTGCCATGGCAGCCCTCACTCCTGCCATGGCAGGAGCCTGGGAGGAGCCCAGCACGTCCAGACCTTGCTCTCTTGATTGTTTTTTACGTGCTTAATTTCTTCTGAAGTGTTCAGTTGATTAAAGTACACATCAAGGTGGCTCAAAGAGCAAACAGGTTGTCCACAGAAATCCTGTGAATTGTTGCTCAGCAGCTCACTGTTGCAGGCAAAAGAGGTACCAGGAGATGCAAGAAGGAAATCTTCAAAGTTAATTATTTACTGGTTTATAGACTTTCAGCTACTTCAGCCTGGCAGGTTTGATAAGGAGGCCTGGAGCTTCAACAGAAGCAATTAGTGTGACTTCTATGAGATATTAGTGAGTAATTGTGCCATTGTTTATTTCCTGTAAAGCGACAGACGACTAGAAAGGATTTGTTTGCTGTTTGTAGATTATTTGTGTCAGGGTGGATGAATTCACCAGGAGAATGGCAAGTAGGAGTGAGAACACTACAAAGACTTTCTCCATGACCGGACAAGGACATGCACTTCTCCCTATCTTGTTCACTAATACCTCTTCTCTTGCTTTTATTCTGTGGTGTTAATAATGTTGAGGATCCTCAAAGCCAGGTTTGTATTGGTATTAGCCCTGAGAAGACTCCAGGAGAGGAACAAGAGTGCTCTGAGTAAATGGATGCTGGGTAGGCAAAGGGACAAATCACAAGGCAGATTTTAGAAGACTAGCAAGAAGATGGAGGTGTCCTTGATAATCAGTATTGAAGAAAACAGTGGAAGAAGTAGCAAAGGTTGTATTTCCCTCCATTTGCAAGTAGGTTTCCTTTTCCAGTTTATATCGCTTCCTGCCAGACATAAAATTGAACCCCTTTGTATGCAGGAATAATCCAGTTCACCTCAAACCAATTCCTGTCAGCTTTGAAAATGAAACATGAGAACTACTAAAAATAAGCAACAAGAGGGCATGAAATAAATAATCTACAGCTTTGTCCAGGGAGAAATACTTTCTGACTTGGTCATCAGCAAGTAATTATTCTTGCTGGAACTGGCTAAGAGGTTAACATATCTAGAGTGCATAGCTGACCTTGTCTTGGGGGCCTGGGATACTTCTGAAGCCCTTTTCAGGTATGATTTTAAGAATAATGCTATGGAACTTATTTAAAGGGCCTCTCTTTTCATCAGGGAGTGATTAATAATTTGCCTTTTTTTTTTCTGGAATTCCTGAGCATTTGGACACTTCAGAAGTTCTCAAGGCCAATATTCAATTGTTACAACTTTTGGAAGCATTGTGAAAGATAAAGACCAATGAACTAAGGATGAATGGGAACTGTACTTTCTAAAATGCTTTAGTCCAAACAAATACTTAAAATCTGTGAATACCAGTACAACCAGAAAAAGGATGTAGAAAGAAAAATTTTGCATACAAAAACTGTTCATCTTGAGGTTGGGAAGAACTGAGGTTGGGAATCAGCAAAGCCATATGAAACAAACAGGTTGTCCCTTTGAGAGAATACCTGAAGTTCTTTGTAATGAAAAAAAGACACAATAATTCTTAGGAAATCATGTAAGTTAATATGAACTACCAAAGACATTCCAAGGATGGGATACAAGGCAAAAAAAAAAAAACCCAGGGCCTCTTAAGGCACTTTTAAAGTTATACAAATCTGCATCAGTGAAACCAAGATTACCACAAGCAGCACTGACCTTACAGTCAGTTGCAACACTTGTACTTAGGACTTTAAATTCCAAGGTTTCTTGAAGGTTGAGTGGACTGAATGACAAAAAAGAAGACTTGTCTGCACTCCCTCCCTGTGTGCTGAACCTCAGCTGGGCTAATTCTTTGCAGCTGCCCAGGCAGAAAGCCAGACCCTTCAGGTAGTGGATTATGGACAGAACAAGAGAAGGAGTTCTGGCATCCTCACAAACAGTACACCCTTGGGCAGGGGAAAGCCCAGAAAATACCAAAGTGCCCAGTATTGCTTTCCCACATGGGCTTTGTAACAGCCAAGATAAAGAGCATCCAGCAAAGCAGTGTAATGTAGCAGCAGGACTCCAAAAGCTAGACCATGGAGAAAGGGGAAGGGATGTGGATCAACTCTGCTCTCTTCAATCAGGACATACGGTTTTACATGTCTTCATAGGGACCTTTGATGCATGTGCACAATAAAATTAGTATGGATGTTAAAAACCTCTTCTGCACTATAGTCCTGTCATTCTATCATCCCTCCATCCTCCCTCCATCATGCTGACTAAACATCTAAACCACTGCAATTTGAGTACTCCTCTCAGTGTTTTTTCTGTTTGAAAATAGTTGGTACCCTCCTGATTTAACTGCTTTACTATTATATTTCTCTTCAAATAAATGCTCTCTGTTGTAGTCAATCTTTGGCACCTTCCCTTCTCTTCCCCTAAACAGAAGCCATCTCATAAAATCAAAGAATGGGTTGGGTTGGAAGGCATCTTAAAGGTCATATCTTTCCAACCCCCTTGCTGTGGATAGGGACACCTTCCACTAGAGCAGGTTGCTCAGAGACCCATCCAGCCTGGCCTTGAACACTTCCAGGGATGGAGTATCCATAACTTCTCTGGGCAAGCTGTGCCAGTGTTTCACCACTCTGATTGTAAAAAATGTCTTCCCTATATCTAGTTTAAATCTATCCTCTTTTAGTTTAAAACTATCACCCCTTATCCTATCACTACAGGCAATAGGAACTCGTATGTGAAATGTAGACAATTTAGAAATGATTAAATAAAAAATCATTATCTATCCCATTTGCCACCAAACTACTGCTCTGCTGCTGTTCACTGGGATTCAGGTGGGATAATCTCTCTCCCAGTCTTTTACTTAGCTTTACTGGCAAGAGGACGGTGACAGTAGGTTGAACTAGATGACCTTTAGCAGTCTCTTCCAACCCAAACTATTGTATGTTTCTAATTCAGACGGGAATGCTGGTCAGCGCTGGCTGACACCCAAACCCAGCCCCAGGGCAGGCAAGCTGGATGGCTGGGGCTGTGTGGCAGGAAGGAGCTGTTGTTTCCTGCTCGCTTTACTAGCTGTTGTTCTGCTTCGAATGTGAGGCCAGAAAGAGAGAGATTGGGAAAGCAAAGTCTGGTTGGAAAGTTTCAAGTGTTCTCCTTGCTTATGAAGGATTAACCTTGCCCTTGTCAAGCAAGTGACCTTGAGATTTATGTTAGCACCATCAGGACTGCCTGTCACTAGCCAAGGTCTAAGTGTTATTTCTTAAATGAAATCAAAAGCCTGTCCTGCAGGGAGGGTTGGCAGTCCCTGCTGTCTCCCTCAGCAGGCCTGAATCTGCCCATCGGTTGGGGCAGGCTATGCTGCATTTGGAGAGGTAAGGAAGGTATGCAGGCTCTGGCTGAGGGCTGCAGGGTGAAAAGGACCTCCCTGGGAAATAGCCTGCCAAAATCTGTCTCTGATAAAACAGCCCAACCCATCCTGTAAAGACTTTTACTGAAAAGTCTTGAAATAATCACAGAGGAAATGACAGGAACTCAGGCCTCCCTTCCCACCCTGGCCAGACACTCCCTGGCTTTTCCCTCCTGGCCGCCTGACACGCTGTGTCCCTGGGGAAGGGCCAGGGCTCCAGCTGCAGCACGGCCGGACAGGCTGGGGAGCAGGGATTGCAGCGACGTGCTTCATGCTCCACTCCTTGTACGAGCATGGAAATGTAGGGTCAAGTTCAGGGATTGCAGCGGCTGGGAGAAGGAGGAACAGAGCGATTCCTCTGGCCTTAGTGACATTTTGCTTATTTACACCAGCTGCAGATCTTATCTGGAATCCTGAGAGACTTTAGTGTGGCTTTCCTCATTTGCGTTTAAGAGGGCATTCAATTAACACAAGTGCCACATACTGAAATACCTGCTTTATGAGGGGGCAGGGCTGAACAGCTTAAAAATACATAGGATTTTGGATTATATTGCTTCCTATGGAACAGTTTCCAGCTCTGCTATCCCAGACCATGTATCTCTTCCCTTAAGAGTGGATGAGATACAAAGAAACCACTCCCATATTTTTATCAAGGTGAGGCCATTGAGTTTGATTTTTTACCTTGTGGTTTGTAATGTGTCAGATCTTGGTGAGACAGTCTGAGTCTGGCATTGGTTTGGTACCTTTGTAAATTGCTGAACATCACAAGAGGATAATAAGGAATATGCTGTACATGCTCTACCTGCCCTGCATCCTGCCTGTCTTCCTTGGATGACCTCAAACATTATTTTAAGTGCAACATCCCTCTGTTGCACAGCTTTCCTTTAATGCTGGGTTTTTTCTGTTGTGCACTAGTGTATTCCTGTCCCAAAGCAGCTACAGAGGAGCAATGCGTCAGCAGGCAGCAATGCTCATGCGTGTGCATGCACAGTGGTAATCAGTCTGAGGGAACAGGTCTGAGCTGAGAAAATCATGCTCTTGGGAGCTCTGTTCCTAGCTCCCCAAGAATCACCTGAAAAAACTCCAACTTTTAATCTGTGGAATTGCACAGACTGGTGGCAGCAGGACACAAGCAGGAAACACGAGAAAACAGAGAAAAAACCCAGAAAGATGCTGCAATGTTTGATAGCAAGTAGGTTCCCCCCTTCCCCAGGCTTCCTTCTGCAGGTTGCCGCCACCAGCTTCCACTTGATTTCACAGACCGTCACCTCGCATCCTGGGTGGTGGCAGCAGCCGGCAGGACATTTCCTGTACCTTTGCACAGCTCCAAGGTTCATAAAGCTACTCCAGACACAGTGTGTGAAGCCTGTTCAGCCTGTATGGACAAGCTAATGTTGCCCCAAGGCAGGGAAGGGACATAGAAACCACCAAGTGATCCAGCCAGCCATGGGAAGAGTCACAGAAAGAAAGGAGTGAGCAGGCTTTGCCCTGATCTTTGGGTATCTGCAGTTGCTCTGAGGCTGGAAAGCACTCGTGGCTTGTCTGTCATCTCCTGCAGGGAAGAGCAGGTTGTGTAGGCCACATAAAATGTGTATGAGTCCAGTCCAGACTGTAAAACTGGTTTAAATGAAAACAGATTTGGGCACTTCTTGGACTGTGGGCAGACATAATCTCTGGGATGTCACAGCTCTCTCTGGGCCTCTGTCAGTGGGTTGTCCTTTTGCTGCCTCGATGGAGTGCTGGCCTTCCTCCCACGCCATGGCACAGCTCCCTGTTTTTGTCCCTTCGGTGGGCGGCCGGAGAAGTGAATGGCAGCAGCGTGGTGACCTCAGGCAGGGCCGTGCCAGCTGGGGTGGGAATGCCAGCCTGCAGCTGGCACCGCTCCCCGCAGTGCCGTCCTGTCTGCCTGGGTTCTGGGAAGACGTGAGCCCTGCTCAGCTGCTCGCTGCAGCTGCCATGCCAGGGATGCCCTCAGATCTGCGTTCACGTCAGGACAGGCACTGCAGGCACTCGCTAATCCCCTCCAGGAAAGTTCCTGCGGCTTATTCCAAATACGCAGTTTGAACCGGTTAATCCGAGCGGGTGGGCCGGTCTGGCGGGGCTGGCACATGTGCTGCTGTGGGTGAAGGTCGGCAGCCGCCCCGGGGCAGTGACAAAGCGGCTGCTCCTGCCGTCCCTGCCAGGCTCCCCCTGCAGCCCTGAAAGCCTCTCCTCACAATCCTCTGCGGGTCGGGGCCATTTCCCATGCAGCTTTTAGTGCTTTTTGTCCTTCCTTAGTTTAAAACAGGATTTCTGTTGCTTCTCTGGTGAGATTAGTAAAGGCTAGAAGGGTACTCATCTTACATTTTCTCTTTACATCTTATTATACACCCGGATCACGAAGTAATTTATCGTAAAGAAGCAGATGGTGTGAAAATATTACTGTTCCCGAATTCCACAGCATCCTAGCAGATGCCATTTTAACCTTGACCTGTGTTTTTCTGTAGCCTGGTTTATCTGGCTCAGGAGAAATTTCAGGAAGCTGTGCAGAGCAAAAGGGTGCAGCTTGGTTTTTCATTGTTTTCACTGCTCCTGCTTGTATACGGCACAGGAAAACAAGAGGAAAATATCCTTTTGCTGGGACCCATGTTTCTTGTGAACCTTGAGTTCAATCAAGCTTTGATAAAATGGAAACTGAGGGAATGCAGAACACATTGAGGGAAGCATGGTGCTCAGTGCAGGGCATGTGTTTCACATTTGGCCAAAGGTTGTTTGCTTCTCCTGCCTCCTTCAAGTAATTTCATTAGCATCTACACACAAATAACTTGCCATGGCAAACATTAACTCTGAATCCACAACTCTATCTTTGCCCAGGAATATTAATCTAAAATTGGGTTTTTTTCCTTACAAGCCTAATGAAACTTGGAAATACTTCTTTTCCAGTAACAGAACATTAATTATACTGCATTCACATAACATATATTATGTCAGCTGAAAGCCAGGCTGCTTTGTGAGCTGTCTGGAGGGCTCTGGTAAATTTCATCAAGTAAGTCCCCTTCTTCAGTTGAAGTTGCTTTTCCCAAGTCATGACTCCTCCCTCCTAACTCTGTTGTGACCCTTCCCCCTCCTTCCCAACTTCTCTGTGGATGTTAATGCTCTCAGAGGAGTCACTAGATAACCCTGTATACTCATCCTAATTGCCAGTTTCTAACAATCATGACTTTTTAAATGTGAGTGGCAAAGTCCCTTCTGTGAGCCCCATGGTGGGTTCACCAAGTCCTGACAGGGAGGTGTGGGGAAGAGCCAGGGGCAAGTCCTCGTTGAACAACAGCAGGAAGATTTGCTAAAGCCTGGCTTTCGGGGCTCTAGGCTGGGTTTTACAGGCAGTGATACACAGTCTCTGTGCACACACCACTGCACTCAGAAATGCCTCCATCAAGGCCAGTTATTGCTTTGCTGAAAATCCTGATTCAAAACTCGAAATGGAGGCAGCTTGCTATGTACTGACAATGAATGACCCTCCTACTTACACATTTCTGTCACATTTATTTGAGTAGCTTCAACTTTCAAATGTATGGAAGGCTTTGTTGTCAGATTAAAAACCTCTGTAGTCAAAGTCATCTCTCTTCCCTGTCTCGGGTAGTGTTTACAGCTGACTCATCTATGTCTGACTCACCTGATGCCACAGCAATTGCTTTCAGGACAGTCCTGAGAATGGACAGTCAGCTACAAGTAGGAAATTTGGGAAGCTGTGGGCAGAATCATGGGTGGAGGTGGTGTTGTCCTAGGAGGAGCTGCCATTCCCATAGATAAATGAGAGATCCTGCTGTGTCTTGGGAGCAATGGATCAGTGCATCCTGCTGGGTGGTCAGACTTGTCCAGTACAGTCTCTGCATATTCAGTGGTCTCAGTGGCCACACAGAGATGGACTTCACAGCGAGTGCCCTTCATGTCTGACACATGTGAGGTGCTTGGACCACCTGAGCAAGTGTTGAGTGGGTTGTCCATTCTATGCACAGTGTCACCAGTGGGATCAGGATGTACCAGACCTACTCTGCACACACAGTCATTGTGTAGGGTGCTTGAACAAAATATGTCAATCCACTACAGGCTTCCCTTTCAGTCCCCGAGCTGGTGATCCTCAATGCATTTTGGCACTGATAATCACGTGGTCACAGAGTGGGTTGAACCAGCTCAGTGGTGAAGCTGACTGTGCACACAGACAGGCACCAGTATTGGTACTGCAGAGGTGACGGGAGCATGCAGGGAAGGGCAGGGCTGCTCCTCATGACAGCAGCTCACGCTTAGATTGACATAAACCAGCCATGGCACCACATTCTCAGTGATTCATCTGGGATTTTAGCATGTTGGATAGCCCAGGCAAAAATATGGCTGAGGCTCATGCTTTGATGAAGCTGATGAAGACTTGGCCAGCAGACAAATTTCTGCATCTGGTAAAGTGGACATAAGTGGGATACTGGGACAACTGGTAGCTCTGATGGAGCTGGCCTGGACAGAGGGTGGGATAATCCCTGCCACAAGAAAGAACCAGAATCACCAAACCACAGGGCTGGACATATGTGGAGACAGAAATTGCACCTGGTTTGAGTAATGCATCTGCTGATCTTCTCCTAGTTAAACCTTCTGATCAGTCCCAAGGAAAGGATCCTACTGATCTCTCACAGCTGTAGCATACAGGTACACAGTTTTTTTCTAGTAGCACATCTGGTCCTTAACTCAGGCAGTGAAGTCCTGGGTTGTGGTGCTCAAGCTCTGCTTGAGCCCTTGATTCTCTGTCTCTTCCTTCGGTGATGACCCCAAAACCTTCACAAAACTGCAGCATATCAGTGTCTGTGACTGGACCTTCCCTTGACTTTGGGGGCTTGGAGGTATCACTGGACTTCTCATCTCACAACATGGTGTGCAAAATATTAATCTTGGTCTGGGCTGTACTGGGGCTTTAGAATGCTCTGGCTTCATAAATATTTCTCCTTCCTTGTCGTTTTGGGAAGTAATTTCCCTTTACTTCCTGTTGTATTCAATAAATCTCTTTGCTTAAAAAGGGACTAGCCACCTGGCATCTGGGAGAGAGGAGAAGACAGAGGAAATACAAGTTGAGTGTTGGACTGTGGGTCAAAAGCTTCATCTAAAATCCTAACATGGAAACATGCTGAAAAAAGGAGGGAACAGGAGTGAGAACTGGGAAAATTGGTTGAGGCAGTTGTTTTCTGGCACAATGCCCAGCAGGCACTGCAGCAGACAGCTCAGACCTGGAGCCTGCTTTCCCAGCTGTGTGCTGCTTCATTTTCTGGCCTGGGACGACATCTGGCTGGCATATTCTTTTCCACACCCCTGGATGAGTGCTCTTTTTAGCTAGTTACTGCAGTACTTGGCACTAAAATACAGTGAAATAGACTACAAATTAGCATGAGATTGGCTTAAAAATAATGAGGCTTAAGCGCAGTTGAGCTTTGGATACTTTTTGTTTGCCTTCTGAGTTAGAAAACTTTACAATATGTGATGTCCATATTTTCCTGCATTTCACCATGACTGTGAGTGCCCAGAAGTCACCTTAAGAATAGGGAAAAAACCACCAAACAAACAGAAAACACAACAAAACCAACAAAATAAAGCAAAACAAACATAATACATCCATACCTCTTTATTGAGAAGTCCAGGATAAATTATTTGGGCTTTCAGAATAACACTAGTTATTATAAACTCTCAGTTGAAAAAAATAGGGTAATTAGTAATAGAAATTAGAAGGGAGATGGTGGAAAGAGAAAAATCACAGAGATGGGGAAGAAGACTCATTACTTTCAAGAGATTGTTCAAGTCCAGTCAGAAAGAGGGGCTGTGATGATGTAACACCACACAGTTGTCTCCAGATTTTGAGTATTTTCCCAGTGTCTGGAAAGACTTCTCCCACTAGCAGAGAAGGGTCCTAGATGAACAGAATTCATGGTCTGGAAACAGGCACCACTGACTGTAACACTGGTCTTCTACACCACCAAGCCAGTCTGTGTGCTCCTAAATCCACCAAGTTGTACCAGCACAAGGAACTTGGGCTTAACTTCTTTCACAGCAGCACCTTTGCGTAACAACGTGTTTCAGTTTTCACTGACAACCTGTTGCAAATCTTCCAATCTGCCCCAGCAATGCAAAACAATTTTCACAAAACCTGGTGTTTTTATACAACGTGAAGCAGAGGTACTGTGTGCTGGCAGAGTTGTTTAATGTACTGTCCAGGCTGCAGGCACAGGTCTGGGAGCCACAGGTTAGCTCAACCTGATTTTTTCTAGCTGGGCAATTCTGGAGAGAGCACAGCTACAAATGTGAGGGTTATACACCAATAGTTTCTCTGTTGGTCTATATACCTTTATTACTTCTCAATACAGTAATAAAGCTTTTTGGCTTTAGCTCTTACAGGTAGAATGCATAAGCTTAGGTGAAATACATCCCGTCCAACTACAGCAAGAGCATAATTCAGTACCAATGACAAGTTAGCACTATTAATACATTAGAATCTGGCCTCTGTACACATGCCTATGAGTTAAAAACATACTGTAAGAAGATTGGAATGGTTCTCCTTATGAGTGTAGCCACATGTATAGCAGCTGCTCTGGTATCATGTGTCAGCATCTCCCCGTTGATATTTACTTAATTACTGACTCATTTGTGAGATTAATTAAGCATTGGAGCAGCCTGCCCAGAAACAGCATGTGCTTTTCACCACTGCTGTTTACAGGACCAGAATGGATAGTGCCCTGACCCCCTGGAGCAGGAGGTTGCACAAGAGGCCTCTCAAAGCCTTGAACATAAGTGTTCCTGCAGTAGTGTGACTCCATGCTTTCCAAGCATGGATCTCAGGTTCTGAGATTATTCCCTGCACTTTCCAGTCTAAAGTTCAGCTGAGGCTCTTCATCCTCTGTAATTCTTGTAAAAAGGAAAAAAAAGAAATACATGCTACTGAAAACCAGTAAAATGTGATGTGTTTGTGAGCTTTTTATGGGTTCTGAACACAGATACACATGTATTTTGCTTTTCTACTTTGGAGGAGCCTGTAAGGGTAGAGAAGCAGCAAAAAGGAGAAGGAATATATAATTATATATAGCATATATATAATATGTTGTATTTGGTGACACCTGGAGGTGTGATTTCCCTGTGACAACAGAAGCACAGTCTAGCAATGACTGGCAAAGTGAGTATCACCTGCTGTGGTAGCTCCTCAGAGCTCAACACCAAGCAGTGACTCCTGTCCTGCAAAAGCAGCAGGCAGACTGATTATTTGAGTTGGCTCACATACATTCAGTACCGTGTTATTTAACAAATTCATTTTGAAGGCCCATTGCCTAAGGCCTCTGAGAAGACTACCAGGTGCCTCAGTATGAAATACATGAAATATATGTGTGTCATGATATTTTCTTAGTGCTTTGGGAGCTTCTCTTCTAAAAATCCTGTCCCAACTCCACTGTTGGCTTTGAACTTTGCTATATCCTCAGCCTTTTCCTTCCTCAGGCTGTGCCTGTGTAGGATGGCCTCTGGTTCCTGTTCTCCAGCTCCTTTGGGAGGGGTAGGGGCATCACTTTGGGAGGCTGCACAGCCTCAGCAGGCAGGAAGAGTTTGTGCTTATCGGTATGTCTGCCACAGCCTGGGTCTACTGCACCCTCACAGCATGCTTTTTCTCATGGTCAGGGTATTAATGCCTTCTAGAGCCCCTGCATTCTTCCTCTGGGATTAGGGGCTTTAGCTGCTCCCAGCCCTCGTCCTGGTAATCCATAATCAGATTTCAGCATTTTAGCATTTCTCAGAGCAAATGCTATCTAGGATGACCTAAATCTGATGTTTTGTTCCTTTAGGGACATCAGTTTTCTATGTTCTGTCACCTTTGAAGATGCTCATAGTCTCCTACTGCATGATCATAGCTCATCAATGCCACATTTAGTGTCATCTCAGAGTCATTATTTCAGCATCCTCATTAACCTCTGCTTTTCAACAAGAGCAATTTGGAGGAATGCTGACCAGTTATGGTTGTCTCCTGGTACAGGGGTTTGAACTATCTGACTTTTCCATTTGTTCTGATGCCTCCTGCTGTTCTGTCCCTCCATCCCATGCTCCCAAACACCACTCTGAGCTTTGATAACTTGCAGCCTGCCTGGCTTATGCTGGAGCTGAGTGTGGGTCTGCAGACAACACCAAGCTGAGTGGTGCAGCTGGCATGTCTGAGGGACAGGATGTCATGGGGAGGACATGGACAAGCTCCAGAAGTGGGCCCATGGCAACCTCATGAATGTCAACAAGGCCAAGTGCAGGGTGCTAGTGACAGGGCAAGTGATAATGGTTTAAAACTGGAAGAGAGTAGGTTCGATTAGATATTAAGAAGTTTTTTACTATGAGGTTGGTGAGACATTGGGCCAGAGATGCTGACAGACACGAAAGAAACATGCAGATTTTAGTAGCAGGTTAGGACTACCCAGGCAGGACTAGAGAAGAGAGGCCTGCCTTTCTTTATTTACTTATTTTTATATATTTTTAAAGACAATAATGGATTGGTCAATGAGGTTACTACCTCTACAATTCCACAGGATAATGACACAATCTGTTATCTTTCTGCACCTTAGGAGAAAGGAATGAAAAACAATCTAGAAGTTCAAAACAATTTAGGCCGGTTAAGAAAACATGGACTATGTTTATAGAAAATGCATGAGAAATTCTACTACCAAGTAACAACATAGAACACTGTAAAAACCAGAGTGACAGCTGTGGATGCCCCATCCCTGAATATGTTCCAGGACAGGCTGGATGGGCTTTCAGCAGCCTGGTCCAGTGGAAGGTGTCCCTGCCCTTGGCAGAGGGGTGGAACTGGGTGGTCTTTAAGGTCCCTTTGAACCCAAACCATTCTATGATTCTATGGTTCTTTGAGGGGGTAAGTAGAAATTAGTGTCTGTTGTTTCTGGGAAATGCAGAAGCCTGTCCCTGGAAGTGTTGGGCTTCATAAGTCTGGAAAATGCTTTTAAAATGTTAAGCAAAGTTCTCATCCACATTCACAGAGATAAGGCTTATTCTCCTTGAGAAATTCAAACAAAAACTCAGAAGTTCTCAAACTTCGTCTCAAACTTCATCCAGTGTGAGTTAATATGGTGATGGTTTCACCTCTCAGATTTTGCCCTGTTTCTGGGGGGCACAGGAGGTAATGCACTGGTTTTGTTACCTTGATCTCTGTGAATGCAAATACAAATCTGCCTTTAAGAAGCTCCCGAGAACGATGCCCGCAGAGGCTGGTGAGCCATTAGATGGCAGCACAGATAAGGACAACATCCGTCGTGCCTGGTGCTGCTCCAGGAAAGCCCCTCCACTGCTTTCAGCATCCCCAAGATATCTTGTGGGTGAAGAATTTTCACATTACTTGAAGCAAAATAAATTAAAACCCGTAAAAGAGGATTTTCATATTATATTAAAGCATATGAAATAAAAGTTACTTCCTCCCCCCAAACAGTGACGGCATGTATTAAGCCTGAAGTTCTTTCAGAATTTCAGAATTATTTTATTCCTTATCCTTCTCAAGCATACATACATTCAGCTGTACTGACTAGAAGAGCCCCTTTCTTGATGACATGTATAGCAGCTTGTCACCTAAAAGCTCTTCTAGAAAACTCCATCACCAGCCATCTCAGCTCATGGCCTCAGGAGCATAATATTTTACACTACTTTCAGTTGCCATTTGAGAAACTCAACAAATACAGCAGTCACTTAGTAGATCCTCAGAATATACCAGTGACATTTCAACCAATTTCATTTTTTAATGGAAAAAAATTGAAGCAAATAGAGAGACCTAATTTTCAGACTGGCTATCTGGCTTATAACTTATTTTGCATTGTGTTGGCCTAAAGTTAGATAAAGGAGAATCAAAGTGCTAATTGCATACCTGTAAGCCTGACATTTGTGCTGACATCCCCAAGCCTTGCCTGGTATCTTGTGAGAAAGCCATGCTTGAGAGTTGTCAAAGTGATGAAGTTCCTGTTTTTTGCTATGGCAGAGCAGAACTTGTACCTTCCTGTGCTGGAATCTGACAGGGGAATCCTGAGTCTGTGTAACTGGTAATGTAGTTGATGGTAATCATATCAAAGAGACTTCATTCTAGCATATAGTATTTTGACAATTTTTACTTCACTTTTGCCCTAAGAAATTATTAATAATAATATATAATTTTGCTTCTAAATAATCCTAACAGCTATATAAGGCTAATATAAAGCTACCTTGCACTTGACAAAATCAGGAGTAATAATCCATGTTGTTACACCAATTTAAAACTGGTTTGTGGAGGTTAATTCAGCCCCAGCACCTCGCTTTTTGGAGCATCTTCACTCCCAGGCTGTTTTCCCAGGAGACTGAGCTGATGTTCAGACTTGGAGGCTGGTCTCACACTGATGATCTCAGGAAGTGCTTTGCAGCAACTTTTGGAGTGGTTTCAAAAGGAGAAGAGCTTTGTAATGTCTCCTAGGCAATTAGGGAGCACATCTCCTCTTGGGAGTTGATGAGCACACTGTGTCTACTTATACTTTTTTCCCTGGAGATTCCCCTCTGCAGAGGCAATGCTTCTCTCATCACTTTGTGAAGTGGAAAAGCTGTGTAACTGCCCCACCCCTTTGGGGTTATGAGACTATCTGGAAGAAAGGAAGGATATATCACTTTACTTTTTAAAATGCAAAAGACATTTCAGAAGGCAGCATAAAGTAACACTAACAAAAAAATTTAAGAGAGACAGATGGGTAATAGAAAGCATCACGGCAGTATCTGATCACTGCAAGCCTTGGCTTTGTATTTTCAGCACCACAGCACAAATGTTATTTGATCTAAAGGCAACAGAATGGATTTTTAAACTACATATTCTACCTTCTGCAGAATTTCAGGCTGTCTGTGAAAGTCTCTTCTCAAATTATCAGTGTAAGCCAATGAGGATCACAGACCTAGGTGGAAAGGCTGCAAGCATGGTTAATGTGTGCAGGTACTGCCAGCTACTCCAACAGCAGGCAAAGCCATTCCATTCTGTACAGAGCTCCTTGGGAAGGAGAAATGTGGAAACCTCTTGATTTAGCACATGGAGGGGAAAAAAGTGTTGCTTTCTAACACTACCTCAGAACCTATTCAGCATATGGCTCTTTCAATGTGTAAACTAGTCAGGACAAATCTGGGGTGAGTTTTTAATTTCTTTTAAACTGTCTAGATCTTATTCCATTTCAAATCCTCAGAGAATCAGATGAAGCTACTAAAACTTTTGAATGTTTGAAGGACATCAGACTAGCAGTGCAAGCACAGAGAAAGCTGCTGGGCCCAGCATTACATTTTCCTCCCTAGAACAGGAAAGATGGATGGTGTGAGGGAAGCTGATCTGTTACTCCGATCGAAATGTGTCAGAGCTGGGAGTTCGGGTATAATTACACCCCAGTCACAATAATTTCTAGGTCATCTCCAAATGCAGATACTGCTGCATCAGCAGCATGGAAGAAAATCCAGCATCTCTTTGACAATGAAGTACTTACCTCCTGTTGGTGCAAACTCTGGAATGATGTGAAGCCCCTGATGGCTTCAATGAACCTTCATGTAGTGAAATTAGGGGGTTATCAATTTCTGAGCTTTACTGTGCCATCCAAATCACTTGTTTGGCATTTCCAATCTATTTATAAATAACTGAAATGCATTGCCTATAATAATGAACAGCATCCTCCAAACCTTGCAGTTTTCTATTTAACCATAATTAACTTATAAATAATTTACACTCTTCTTTCTCTTACTATAAACTGAATTTAATACCAAACAGAGTAATCTGGAAGTTTATATTGTTGCCCATATATGGACATGTAGCCAGATACCAGAGGGTGGAGATGACTTACCAACAAGGTTCTACTAGGAATTCAACCCATCCATACAAATCCCTGCACTCATTAAGGGATCAGATTTTTCTTGGACTTTACGTACCTGAGAGATCTGTGTAGGTACAGATGTGAAGGAGGTGTCCAGGCTTGTGTTCAGGAGGGCAGTAATCCCAACAACAGCTGCTCTTACCATAGATGAGCTGGAGAAAAGCACTATCACACTTTATTTTAGTATGCTACAAAAGTCATTGTTGAACTTTATTAGGTACATTAATACCAAGCATACTTTGAAGTAACAAAAATTATTTTTGTTATTACCTTTTACAGAAAATCAGGTATTTCAACAGTTTTCTTTACAGTTTGTTGACTTAAAAAGAAATTACAATGGACAAGTTACAATGGAGTGGGATGGGAAAGTGGTAACATTTAAAAAGATAAAACATACTATTCTTACTGAGTCAACATTTAATGATGTACATCCTGGTATGTCTCTCCTTCTGATTGTGTACAAATGGTACATATTCACTGAGCTGCCCTGACAAGGTTGTGATGTCTTGTGATGACACTTCTTTTGCAATGTTTGTATATATTTAGAAAGGGCTTTTACATTACAGCATCATGGTGATGGTAAACAAAGTAATATAATAGAGAGAAACCCTGTTTTGGTGATTTCTGTCACAGCAAAAGTGCCATGACTGCAATAATGAGGGATAGAGGTAAACTCAAGGAGCAAATGAAGGTGGTGGTATGAGAGCACATGCAGATAACAAACCCTTTCACAGGCTTTGAGGTGTGAGCATGGTTGTGAGCCATCAAGAGCAGAGAATGAGGATGGGCTTCACTGAGACACCACTTAACAGGGACTCCTGAATGCATCTGGCCCCTGAGGATGTGCATGTTCCAGCTGACACTGGTTGGACTAATCACAGATTTAAAAACCTGTCTGAAGTGGGCCCTTAAATGAATTTATGCTGCCTCATGTGTGAACTACCTGATTTTTATCTTCCATCCCCTTCAGGTAGTGGGAAGATGGAGGTTTATGGTGGTTGACTGATTTGGGTGGGGTTTTTGACCAGCTAGTGCTGGTCCTTTAGAAGTCAGGAAAATTTTCTACATACAGTTACAAGAGCAGTTTCAGATTTAAAAAATATGTTGTTTATTTTTTTTTAATGCTGCCCAGATTCACATGTAAATTTACTTGGCTGACATCCACATCAGTATTCAGTCTCTAAGACAAGCAGTGCCACGTTGGTATATTGGTAGTTAGATAGAAAACTTATCTAATTCCCTGTATTTGTTTACTGGCAGTTTGCTTAAAGATAATTTTTTTTTTCAAAAGTAAAATTTTTGAGATTCATGCACTATATTTTGGAATAATTTGTGTTGTACAGTCAATAGTTAAAAAGCAGTTTTAACTCATGTTTACCTCAAGTCTTCAGCATTTTGCATTACTTGGGATCAGCACTAGCAATTAATTATTATTTTAGCCATTTCCCCTGAAAGCCAAAGAATGAAGCAACAGGCTTTAAAAATCCTGAAGGAATCAGCACTGCAGTGTTCATTTTGTGCTGGATTAGTCTGTGATACACAGGAGAACCCAGAGGCGTGTAGGTTCATGGCCAGTCCTGAGCCAGGACAGACATGTGCCTTGGTGGGAGTATCAGAGAGGAGCAGAGAGGGGTCCCTGCCTCCCTCTGTTGTCTGTGCCTGGTGCTTGGCATCCAGGCCTTTCACTGAAATGTCTTTCTCCATACTCTGTGCCTACTCCTGTTTTACTCCTCAGTGTCTTCTGGAACTGAGAGTGGCCTTTGGGACATGAGGAGGGAATCGCTTCCCCACCAGTGCCCCAGGGCTATTGGCATCCAGCCCTCACATGGCTATTTGCAGTATGTATTTGCTTACTAGTCCTTTAGTTTCTGTACTGAGTTTAAACTCAAGGGTTTATTGAGTTGTATTGAGTTTAAACTTAAGGCCAGAAGGTCTCATTAGATCACCTTGTCTGATTGGCATTAGCATGGACCAGAGAGTGTCACTCCACAGTGGTATGGCAGAACAGGGAAAAGAAATGCCCTTGAAGTGAGCAGCAGTGTGTTACATTTCAGGGGTAAATTACTTTCTCCTATTAAAAAAGAAATCAAGGGCTTTTATTGTGTCACTTCAAATACAAACAATTCTATGCATCTTGGGAAATTATAGCATTATGATATTCAGTCAGACATACCTTATAGTATATATGCTTCATAGAACTAGAATATAGGTCAGAAATAATTTTTGAGTCTTAAGTTTGTTACAGACATTAATTGGAACACATATGCAGTAAAAATTGAGCAGCTTTACAGTTTTAGTCAACTTATTATACAGTGAAGTAAATGAAGTGCAGCAATGTAGCAGTAAAAGTTACGCTTTTTCCACTAGGTGATGGAAACATTCAGAGTCTATAAATGCTAATTTAAGAGAGATGTCCTAACAGCTTCTTGGCTACTGGGATAGGGATAGTCTGAAGTTAACTGCCTCTCTACTGTGAAAGGTTTTAAAGCTTTTTGCTTTCTGTCCGAATAAAAAAAATGACATTTACAAACCTCTTCAATGCATATATATTACATATGTTTATCTAGCAACAACTACACCCCTTTTAATTTATTCCCCAAATGTGACTTTTCATGCATGTCTTCTGGATGCTGTATTCAGCAACAGTTTCTAATGAGCTGGTGTGTAATCCATGATTGCATTTCTCTTCTGAAATCACTTCCATGTCTGGCTGATCTATGTTTAGAAGGTGGTGCTTATCCATCAGGCATTTTGCACTTGTCAGCATTCTTCTCTGTTGGAGGCCCTTTCCCAAGCTTCTTCCCATTTTAATGTTGATGTACAAAAGCTGTTATTCATTTGTTTTGTGCTCATTCTAGTGAGGATTGGCTTAGTAGGACTGTGCAAAACAGAGAAAAGAGAGAAGCTGGTTTACTGCCAGTAAACATAAAGATGTTCACGCTGTGCTTAGCTGAGAGCAAGCCTCTGACCAATATTCTAATGCACTTCATTATATGCATTTCCATTTGTCATGAAAAGTGAAAAATTTAATCTGCAGATAGGATTTGCAATCTGAAATTCACAAAAATAATTTTTCATCAGCTAATCGACACAGGAAGTCAAAACAATGAGATTATTTCATCTAAAGTTTGAGCAATATGAAAATAAAGATACGATGCATATGGGGCAAGAATGACATTTACTAGATGAATACCATGAGTTGAGTTAAAATCCTGACATTTCTGTTCCATATCAATAACTGCTTTCCCTCGAGGACACAATCCACATTTGCAAACATGATAAAATAATACCTTGTGTTAAATTTCAAATGAGGACAGAGGTGTTTTCAAATGAGGCAGAGGTGTTTTCAAATCAAACTCTCCCTTAAAAACTAATTCTCTCTGCCCAGTTTCCAGGTACCTAAGCAGAGCTGCATATGGGGTGAGGGGACAGGGCTGTGCTGGCCCTGGGAGCTGGGTGACAAAGGCTCCCCCTCCTCGCTGCAGGTGACACCGGAGCTGGTGCTGCAGCACTGGAGCCGGGGCTTGATGAGGAAGTCTATTTACAAGCACCCATGCATAGGCAAAGGTAAAAACCTGGCTGCCCCATATTTGGCAGGGAACAGAAGGTTCTTGCACTGAATAAACTCTGCCAACTCACCATTAGCTAAACTCTCTCAGACCCCTGAGACCAAACCATGAAGTCCTTTGTCAGGCAGCCTCCCCACAGGGTCACTGCTCAGGGGGGTCTTACACAGCCACAGCCTGGGGGTCATCACAACCCCACTTCCTATATCATAGTGCAGAGGCCTCTGCAGGAGACTGCTGGAACACAGAACTAGGGGGAAAATCACTGCTTCTGTGACAACAGAAGAATGAATTTCACTGTGAAATGAAAGCAAACAAAGAATTTCAGAGCTAGAAATACTTAAAAATATTACTGTAAGGAGACTGAAATATTTCATTTCCTCCTCCCTTTATTACATGGAGCAGTCACGCTCTCCCATTCCCTCAAATTCCCTACACCCTTGACTTTTGTGGTCACCTTGGCCTGCAGCTGATTCACCCAGAGACCCAGAGAGTGTGGTGCCCTGGAGATACCCAGACCCTGGAGCCTGGGGTGGTGCCATGATGCAGTGAGCCTTGTGGTGGAAAACCCTTCTGCCATGGACCTTGGATGCCTGCTTCCCCATCAACTTCCAACAAACTGATGTTTTCCAAGCAAAGTTTGTTTTGGAGGAATATTTCTGACTTGTTCTGCATGTATCTGTAGTCCAGATTTGTTTGACAAGACACTTTTGATTGATGCTGCTGAGACTAGAAAGTAGCAAATAAGTATGCAAGAAGCATAAGGTGAACTAGGGAAGGCACTGAAAAAGAAAAATGGGTCAGTTTTGCTTATGTTAAAAAATTAATATGAAATATAATGTTCACTGTGGTAAGAACATTTTTATTATGTGAGTATATAATGGGAGGGTAGTTTCCAGCTGTAAGAGAAAGCTTGCCATGAGCTTCCTTTTACTCTTTAAAACATGTAGTAAAATGAAGGATAAAGTGTGGATAAGAAATGGACATACTTGTGATAAATAAAATCTATTAAAAATAGTCTGAAATTTTGGTGTATTTTACAAATGTGATTACTAATGTTATTAATATGATAATTAGTAATACAGGTAAACAGCACTATCAAATAAAGTGAATGAAAAAGTGCCTGAGCCTCTAATCTGTTTATTTGCTAAGTGATATAAGGGGGTTTGTGAGCCTCTTAAACAATCCATATTTGGTGAAACTGAAATCTGGAGTAAGATAACATTGTGTGGTGAGGAGCATGTGCCCTGATACTCCTAGGAACAATTACAACCTAATAGAACTGAATGAGCCATTTCTTTCAATTATTTTAAACCGTGATTTCATGTACCTGTGTTATTCAAACCCCTAACATTGCTTACTGGATTTCCAGCAGCACTCAGTGTTTCAGCAGTAACATACTAAGACCTTTATTAATTCTTTGGACAAATTTGCACACAGGTGTTATACTCATGGAAATGGAATTTAATAAATGCCAGAGGTGCCTAGTTGATGAGACATAATGCAACATCCCTCAGTCTGTTTTGTATCACACCATAGGCTTTTGACTCCTTGAAGTTTGTTTTCTTAGAGCTACTTATAGCCTGTTTCTAGTGCTGTTGCCTGGAAATCAGTTAATGAAAGCAGTCTTGGTGTGAGCTGTATTACCCAACCTCCAGGGTGCTCTGCTGTTAAGTTCCCTATTTAAAGTCTTTGAAGGCTTCCTCTTACGCTGACCTGACCACAACAGGGCTACTATTCATAATTGACACACTCAATTAGGGCAATCACTTCTGCTGACTGCAGAGCTGGGGTATAGTCAGCCTGGAGGGATTTGCAGCATTTTAGTGTTTATGTGCTTTTTTGAAAGAGGACACTGAGGGTTTTTTTGTGGTAAAGATGAATCACAGGCAGATTTCCAGGTTGCTCCCTGACAAGGCATAAAAGACATACTGAATTTCAGATAGTCCCTTCCATGCTGTAACTGTAAAATCAGTAAAATTAGTAGTAAATATAGAGAGAAAGGCAGACGTTCTAGGTCTGGGTATATATTACACAGACAACCTTAGCCCTTTACACCACTGATTGCCACCAGCCACTGGTGGTTCACCATAATTTCATTGAAATGATCTTTGCCAGGTATTTGACTGTCATCTAGAAAATAACACCTTTCCAAGTGTTAATCTTTTATTGCTGACTCTGAACACACACAACTGCTTTGCTAAAGAGCAACTGGCATTCGTGGTCACACCAAAATTGGTACCATTACAAAAACACATCAGCTGGCAGGAGGCCATGGGTTAATCAAGCACCAGAGATTTCCTCCCAGCACCTCCACAGAATTCCTCCAGCCTAAACATCTCTGCTGAATGCTGGCACTGTGTTCAGTATATGGGAGGAGATGAAGGATGAGAGAAACATTGATGCTGAAGCTCTGCAATTGAAAATAGGCATGCTGAGGCACCTTGGATAACACTGCTGCCTGGGCTGTAGGCCAAAAAAATTGGACAAGTTCAGTTTTAATGAGGTGCTTGGAGTTCTCACCTTTCTGTTTATAGAACCACAGAATCATTAAGGTTGGAAAAGACCCCTAAGATCATCAATTCCAACTGTTAATATAGCACTTCCATGTTCAGTCCTAAATCATAGTTCCAAGTGCCCCATCCACACACCTTTTGGACACCTCCAGGAAGAGTGAATCTAAGACTTCCCTGGGCAGCGTGTTCCAGTGTCTGACAATTCCTTTGGTAAAGAATTTTTTCCTAATATCCAATGTAAACCTCCCTTAGTGCAACTCAAGGTCATTTCCTCTCATCCTGTCACTTGTTACTTGGGAGAAGAGACTGACCTCCACCTGGCTACAACCTCCTTCCTGGGAGTTATAGAGCATGATAAGGTCTCCCCTGATCCCCCTTTTCCCTAGGCTGAACATCCCCAGCTCTCTCAGCTGCTCCTCATGGAATTTGTGTTCTGGGCACTTCACCTTTGCTGTCCTTTTTGGACACACTGGTCTGGGTCAGCTCCTTATAACCACAGGTAGATGCTTCTGTTGCTTATGTCAGGGTTGGTGCATTGCTAAGTGTGCTAAAATTCCACTTGTAGCCACTGCAGCCCAAAATTCCAACAGCAACATGTATTAGTGACCTGGACAATATCCAGGTGTATATAATCAAAAGGCATGAAAAGCAGATAGATGCCCAGCTGCACAGAGAAGCCAATGACCCATCATCTCATTTCCTTGAAGACAATCTCTTTAAAACACATAACAAAGTCAATCTGAGTGGCCTGAGAGAATAATTTTGTTTTTCATGTGATGAGAGGGAGGATTTATGTGTATTCCCATTTCCCTACCTGCTGTAGATGCCTTTCCCCTGTTGATGCACTGAGCATCCTTTGCCCTGGCCTCATGGGGAGATGCTTATCCACCACCTGGAGCGTGACCCTGGGGCACATTGTGCTCTCAGTAAACTGCCAGGCACCAACTCAGGTCCTTTCCAAGAATCCTGATGATCCAAGCTGTAACTCTAGTATGTGTTTTGGAGAAGCTGTTCCCAGATCATACTGGAAAGCACTGTATGGCCAGGAGGAGAGTAAGTTGTGTTCTGCTGCCTACACCTGCACTGCAGCTGAGGCGCAGTGAGGAGGGTATAAGGCTGCCCTGTGGGGATAGAAAGAAAAATGGGCAGAAATTCCCCAACTGTTTTGCTAGCAGCTCTCTTTCAGTATTTCTCTGTTCAGTATCTTCTCAACAAAACGTGATAAATGACCTGTCCACACCAGAGCTGCCCAGGGCATTTCCTTCTCCTCCTGGCAAACCAGCAGGCAGGATCTGGCAACTGCCTGCTGTGCCATCACTCACAGCTACCAATGACTACCTGAAAGGGTAGGGGTTAAAGAGAATGCACAGTAAACCTTGAAGAGTTACTAAAACTTTTACAAAATTTTGGGATTGAAATTGTGTGATGGTTTTGTCCATATGGCATTAGAGGAGAAGCTCATCTGAGCAGAAGGTGTGTGAGCTTGCTGTTCTGCTGCAGCACTTCCTTGCGATAAAATAGAATTGAATCACATAAAAAATGACAAGACTTTTCCCAATTCAGTATGCAAGCCCTGTGAAACCAGAGCTGAGTGGAACAGTGGGACTTACTCAATCTGCTGGGTGGTATCTTGCTCACCCTGTTAGTGGCAGCAGCTGAACTCCTGGGCACGGCTTGTGGGAAGTGTTTCTAGGAGTGTAGGAAATGGTTTCAGGAGCATTCAGGAATTTTCTAAATGTGTGGCTCAAGTGGTTTTGCTGTCAGAAGACTCAGTTCACGGCTGCACAAGCACATTTCTAGCATGTGAGAGGATGCTGTGGTGGTGAGCTCCCCTCCGCCGCCTCAGCCCTAACTACCAGCAGGCTCTGATGGCTGCACCCAGCTTTCCCTGGACTTTGGGGCTGGGGTGGCAGCATGGTAGCCAAGGGCTGTCTGGAATGGTGAGCTGCATGCCAGGATGTCCCCTTGAGGAGGGTTACCTCTCAAGGTTACTCCTCGAAGCTGAGAGATTCCTCGCTGCAACAGAACCTTGGTAAGTGGTTAATAGCATGCTAAACTTTGAAATCTTACCTAAGTGATATAAAGGATTGCTTGTGCAAATATAATCTTTCAGGCATAAACCACTGAACAAGTCTGGGGCTATGATTGGATTCAGCCACACCTACAATTCTCTTTGAGAAGGGGTTTAGAATGCAAGGGGATTCTTTCTGAACCTCTTGGCTCAACGACGGGGTCTCTGCGGCAGTTTTGTCTAACCTTGTCCTCTAAGCAGGAAATAAACAAACTTGCCATTGAATCTTGTTAAACCACTGTTGCATTTACCATTGAACTTTGTTGAACCACTGTTTTATACCAATAAAGTACATTGTTGTTTCTCACTTGTATATGATTGCTGCTGCCTTACAGGTACAGTTCCTTCCATCCATGACAGATGGTTTCAGGGCCACAGGGGCAATGACAGGCTGAACACACAGAATGCTACTTTATTAGACATTGTCTTCCAAGAAGAAACAGAAAAATGTTGAAGGACCCAGTCAAATCAATTTTGTCAGGTTTCCAGCATCTGTGCAGCACTGCTGGACAGGACTTTACTGTCAACTTACATGCTGTCATTCACAAGAAAAGACCCAGCACACCATCAGACCCAAAGCTACACTCCTTGAATACTTAATGCACTCAGCAACTGTCCTGCCCTCCCTGAAAGACTCTGGCCAATTCTTGTAGTTTTAAAATCCAATTTAATCTTACAGTGTTCTTTCCCCCTTTTTCTGTTGTATGTGATGACTGAAACATGGCAGGAGGAAATGGCTGTCAGTTCAGTTTGGTTGCAGGCAGCTTGCTGTGAGGGGAGAATCATGGAATCATTAAATGGTTTGGGTTGGAAGGGGCCTGAAATGTCATCTCATTTCAACTCCCCTGCCATGGGCAGGGACCAGGCTGCTCAAAGCCCATCCAACCTGGCCTTGAACATATCCGAGGACAAGGCATCTCTGGGCAACCTCTCCCACCCTCACCATCCTCACAGTAAAGAGGAAGAGAGACATGGCAGGGATACATTATTTTCTGCATTGTTGATTTCTCCAGTAAGAATGCTTTTTGAGGCTATTATGCCAATAAACAAAAGTCTCCAGGACTAAATGTGGTTGTCAAGAAAAATTGACCAAAAAAAAGGCATTCTGCAGTGAAGTCTCACCACCTTGTGCCAAGGTATGAAAGGAGACATTGGAGTATTTGGAAGCTAAGTCTGGAGTGCAGAGTGGGTCAGGGCAGCCAAACCATTTGTGGTCTTGACTTCTTTAAGTTCCTGTTTTCTTCCAGATGGAAATTTTGAGAAAGGTGAGAAGGTTTTTTGGGAGGAGAGAGCTGATAGAGGTTAGGTCTGGAGATGCATCTCACATAGCATCAGCTCTCTCACAGTCAGACATCAGATGTGAGACTCTAGGAAATCCTTGGAGTGGGACAGGGCCCTCCTGGGGTGACTCATTTAATCTTAGGATGGTTCCCAGGATGGATGAGTGCTGTTGGCTCCTGTGGGACTGTAGACCCAGATGAGATGGGAGGCCTAAATCTGAGATGGACAAAGTGAGGTGTGTGAATCCTGGAGTTATAATGGCCCTGCACAAAGTCATTAACTGCATGCATGGAAGAAGAGAGAAGCTGCTGCCCATGCATGGAAGATCTTCAGCCTGAAATATCAAATGATTAGGGAGTTTTGTAACAAAGCCTAAAAGATTAGGCTTGTTTGTAACAATCTATCAGAGACCTTGTCTGAGCACAGCTTGAGGATGGGTATTTTTAGTCCTTTTGGGGTGTGCCATTTGTGTACCAGGACTGCCTTCCCGGGGAGCAGAAGCTGGGTCTGAGATTCCAACTCCAGGTCCGGGAGGCTCAGTAAGATCAGTTAAACAGCTTTAGGACTTACTCAAGGGCAGGGATGCAAGCAGCAGGCCAGTCTGAGGGAAAGGCATGAGCCAAGCTACATACAGCAGTCAGCTTAGCTCTCTTGTCAGTGAGACTGTGCCTGAAGGAGCAGGTGAATTTTGACTGCAAATCTTGCGAAACAGGGTTAGAGCAGCTTAAGGAAGGCACCTCTTTAGAGTCTGACAGTTTTGTGTCTGAAAGACCCTCCTTCAACTACTCCTAAATATAGCCAGGTGGCAGTGACAGGCTCTAAAACTCTGAATATGGGCAGGCTTCAAGCTTGCCTGCCACCCTTCCTAATCCCTGGCTAGGGTGGCTTTCCTCTGGTTTGAATGCAGCTCCAAGAATACAACATATGTGTATTTATTGGTGAGAAAGACAGGAGGAGAGTGACAGGCAGAGGGAAGAGAGACCTATCCAAGGATGGATCAAGTTGTAGCTGTCATCTCTGTAATCTGCTGGCACCAGTCTGGGCTGATGGAAACAGGGCTTCCTTGGGTGATGGCTCTGCTAGCCGTGCCTCACTATGAACAGTTTTTAGGTTCCCCATCTGAGCAGCTTGGTGCTCATGGCTGTACCTGCAGGGCAGGCATCACCATCCCCCTGCTGCTGTCACACACAGCCAGTGTGCCCTGGACACGGGGGAGGCTGTGTGTCTGCCTGAGGTGGGAACCAACACACTGGGATGTTGTGATCAGATCCTGCTGAACAGTGGGCTGCCTTTTCTTCCATTTCAATATTTGCTTCTGTCAAGAAAAGGACAATTTTTATCATAATGAACAAACACAGCAAAAAGCCTCCTATTCTTTCTCCTAATGAGTTTTCTTTTGCTGTGGAACATCACAGAGATGCTTCTTCCTCTGGTGGTTCCTTTCCAGAAGGCTCATCAATTTGTCTTTTGTACTTGGTGCTGTTTCTCTCAAGTTTGGGATGGGAGTCACGTCTCAAGACAGGTTTGCTGGCATGGGAGATCTAGTATGTTGTTGGAAGGACTGGCAAGAGGCTGAAATGCCTTCATCAATAATGTCTTTCACATGAAGTAGCTTCCTGCTCTGCAGAGTTGTAGACTCAAGTCAAGGAAAATCAGTCACTCGTTGTTCATCTGTTTTTATTTCCTCCATGTGGTTTGCTGCAGTCTTTCTTTGCCCAGATGGTCAAATAAATTGCTGTCACTAAACAGGAGTCTCTGATCAGTGATTCCTAAACTCTTCCTGTTTTTTAACTGTTAAATGAGAAAATGTTTCACTTCCTTTATATTCTGCCCATTTGCTGTAGCTGTTTTTCAGTTTCTCCCCTGGAACCCAGAGGATCTGTAGGTATTTTAGTTTGTTTCTCCAGCCTTCAAGCTGAGTGATCAGACTGCTCAGAAAGCTCTTCATTGTCTGTATTTAAAAACTGTTACAAACTTTGATGTACTTGTTTACAGGGAGCTCCTCTGAGGATCCAGCCATGCCAGTGAGGTACCTTGACAAGGTTCTGGGCATATTGGCCAGAAAATGTTTGGATTGGCATTGTACAGTCTTACGTTTTTTTATTTTGTTAGTAACATTTTACATCTAGCTTTAGCAGCATTGTATCTTCCAAGAGTTTTCCTGTTCTAGGCAATGTTAGATGTTGATGTTGGCACGTTTTAGGGTTTGGAAAAACAAACCTTGCTGCCACTGATACAAAGCTCTCCTTGTCTGGGCTGGGCCATCGGGGCAGGCAGGAGGCAGAGCCCAGGGCCAGCGTGGGCTGGGGCTGTGAGTGAGCCCCAGCCTGCAAGAGCCACTCACTGCCTTCACTCTGAGCTCAGGCTCTACACTTGAGCCTGCTTTTCTGTGAGCAGGGAGAGAGTGGGAGTTCAGTGCTGGGAGAAAGCCAAGCTATTGAAGCAGATTCTTGAAGGTGCCAGCCAGGATCTCTGTGTAAGGAAGCTGCTACGATGGGGCTTATTTTAGTGGTGTGACAGAAACGGAGCTCTGCTCTTTTCTCAACAGACTGGATTTCTCCAGATGATTTCACAATTCATATAGTGAGTGTTTCCTCCTAACAGAAACAAGGAGGGCTGTGACAGTTCTCTGGCTGTTCCAACATGTTAATATGATATTTCTTTGAATGAAATTTCCTGGAAAAAAAGCTGATTTTTTAAATTTTTGCATAATAACTGAAACATTGCAAGAAGTTTAAATGTCACAGAAAACATAAGAAAAATATAAATGCTGATGAACCTTAAATGCTGCAGAATAATAAAAACATTTAAACTCTCTTTTTTGTGTATGTGAAATGAATTTCCATGTTCTTTGGTCAGTGCCAAAGCTGTGTGACCTGGGAACATGGCACAAATCCATGCTGAGCAAAGGCACATCCAAGGATTTCCAAAAGTTTTCCAGTCTTTTTCTTTGCATATACTTGTGCTGATGGGAAGAGGAAATTTGATGAGTGAGTTGGGCTGGGACTGGGACTGGGGCTCTGGCTGCTGGGGCTCACTGTGCAGGGGAATAGTCCTGCAGCTGCAGGACTTTGTCTGGAGCACCTCTAGGGCAGGGGCTCACCAAGGCAAGGCTGTGTCCTTCATCCTGTCACACTCCTCTCTGACTGGTTGGCTGCTGTAATGTTGGTTCTCAATCAAAACCTGCTAATGAGCTGCAAATATTGATCCCTTTTGCCTTTGAGAAAGATACAGGTGCCAAGTTACATGTTTATGGGCAACAGCAAGATAACGATCTGGAGCAGCTTTGGTCTGAGATTACCAAACTGCAGCTTAGTGATTAGCTTACTGAGCACAGGAATGTTAATTAACTGCCTGTGTACTCTCTAGGCAAATAGAAAGTATTTGGAACTGTACATAAAGCTCACAATCGTTTCCAAAGGTACGAAATTACATGTTAAACTACTGAAAAAATCTCTCTGGGGTTAGATGATAACTCAGCTAGAAGAGAGTCTGGATTTGGGAGTTGGCAGAGCCAGGGTCTAGGGAGAAGGTGAGCTTTTTGGTGGATACCATCTGTCATGAAAACCTGTCTGATGCAGCAAGGACAATGTTGAATAATCATGGTCCTGAAGACTTTTTTTTTTGTAATCTTCCTTTTCTTGCTCCAAACCCAATTTATGCGGGCTTTGGACGATGTGTAAGGATTTATTATTGCTATTAATTTATATTATTCCCTTAAACATTTTATTGAGTTGCTGTAGAGGTGTGAAGGGCACTCTTGTAAAAGAAGAGATTCCTTCCCTGAAGAGCTTTCAGCACAGAAGGCAAACTGCAATCAGCAGTGCAAGAAAAAAAAAACCATCTCAGAGAAGGAAGGTGAGGACTGTCTTAGGAAATTGCCAGCTGAAGAGCATGCAGAAAGGCAAGCTGGTTTGCAGGAGCCCTGAATAACAGGTGTGGTACAGTGTCCTCTGGGTCAGAACAGGAAGCTGACATCCCAGTCTGTCCAGCAAGCCCTGTAATCTTAGGCAGGCATCCATGTGGTGCTGTAAATTGTCCACCTTATTTCCTCCTCTGGAAGGATCACACCCCACACAACGTAAGATCAGCTCTAGGGCTAGGAATCCTTGGTGGCTTCTTTCCCCCTTCTACCCTGCACCTGATCCAGACACATGGACAGTTTTCCTGTTGTTTGGCTGCTCCCACCAATGACCATAAGACAAGTCTTGGGTAAAATGCACCTTTCAATGCAAGGATGCCATTGTAATGGCAAGAGACAGCAGGGCAGTGTCAAGCAGCAACCAATCCAGTACCAAACACTAACAGGAAGGGGGGAAATCCCCAGCCCACCATCTCAAACCAAACCCCAGTTTCACCAGGATTCCTTGAAGCTCAGTCACTAGCTTCTCAGAGACAGCAATAATTCAGAACAACCTATTAGATGAAGAAGACACTGATAAGGGTTTGCTCAGAAAGAAGCTCATCTGTAAAAATGGGGGCAGCTTAGACAAAGGGGAAGCAAGTCAGGTCCAGTTGCATCTGCACAGCTACATCTGCAGCAGCACTCCCTGAGGAGCCTTTCTCTCCACCTGCAGCCTTTAGTAGGGGGGGTTAATGCACTATCCTGCTGTGTAGCTCTAGAAAAGCTCCAATAGAGGCTTCCACCCTCCCATACCCTAAACAAGCAATATTTGTCCATACTTCCCTCTCATTTTCCCTCATCAGGGTATGGTCAGGTCAGCAGTGTGGGCACAGGAGACCCTGTGTGTACCCTTGGTGCTGGGCTGCTCAGGGACCAGTGCCACTGCTGCTGGCCCTGCTGGGGCTGCTAAGGCTGAGGGTCCTGCCCAGGCTCCCTTGCCTCCAAGAGACTCTGGCAGTGTGGACTTTGCAGTGCAGGTGCTGCCTGTGTTCGGTATCTGGCACTGAGACACCTCCTCGGTGCTTAAACAATAATGATGGATTTCTGCTCTGGAGTGATAGCTTGTGCTGCACAGCTGGGTTAATGTGTGTCAGCTGTCATCGTCCCTGTCAGCCGCTGCTGTCACTGAGCAGCAGATAAGTAAATCTGTGATGATGCACATCCCAGAGAGAGCAGGGATTAAATATTTCATCGCCTCAGACACTGAAACATCTCCTAATTTGGTGTCCTTTTCTAGCAGTCACATCCTCTCGAATCGCCCAGCCCTGGGGGAGAGCAGAGGCTCCCTGGGGGTTTCAGAGGCCTCGGGGCTGGGCATTGCTGCCAGCAAAGTCCCTGCAGCCAGGGTGTGCCAGTCTTGGCACATTTAAAAATAGGGGGAAACTCAAGGAAAAAAAAAACCTCCTTTTTTATCAATGGGCCTGATAAGGCAGCTGAGCCTCTGTTGTACAGACCAGGGACAAGTGGCCTAGTGCCCACCTTGGGCTGTCTCTGGCACACCCTGCTGAGCACCCAGTACCATGGATTGAGTACCTCCACGTGTGGTGGCTCACTCCACCTGGGCAGCACCATGGAAAGCATCAGCCGTGGCTGTAGTTAGGTGAATGTGCTTCTTTCATGGTGTTCCTGAAGTGATGGGTCACTGAACCCTGGAGATGAGCTTGGTGGTCACTCCTACAGCCCTTACATCACTGTGTGTCCATCCTCTTTCTTCTCTGTGGTGATATGCAAACTCCTTTGCTAGCAAAGTCTCATATTATTGATTGCTTGGAGACAGGAGAAAACGCTACAGTTCAGATTTCTTCACTCTCCTGGACTTTTCTGGTGCTACCTATAGGAACTTTACATTGAAGGAATTTTCAGTGCAAAATACCAATTTGTTGAGACTGAAATTTTCTCAGATGCTTCTCTTTTTTTAACATGTGAAAGGAGCTATTCTAGGGGGATGTGGAAAATGAAAGAAAATGCTGTGATAAACAAGATCTTGGCTACTTTTAGGCATACTACCTACAGAAACAAATAAAAATGGAAGTGTCTCATTTTTTATTCCACACTGGAAGAGAGAGAAGACCCATCCTGTTAGTGCTGCTCAGGGAATACAGTCCTTCTTTTCCAGGAAGACTTAATGAACCACAAACCTTCAAAAAGAGGAAGACATATAAACAGGAGTTCTGAAAAGCCTGATTTCTTTCTTATTTCCTGAGAGCTAGTGATTTTCTTTGCAACTATGAGGCACAGAAGGGTGGTTTTTGTTTTTGTTTGGTTGTTTTTTTTTTTTTTAGAGTTGAGATTGAAGTACAACACGTGATTTAAAATTGGAACTTGGAAAACAGAAAGCATGAGCAGTTGTGACACTTCTAAACCTGTAGGTAATTCCTCAGACATTTCATCTTCATCCCTTCCTTGTCTTCATCTGAACTAATTGCCTTCCTTTGCTGTGCTCTTTATCTGGACAACAGCTAAACTGTTGTATCCTCCATATGGGTATGTTCCCCTATGGGCCCGTGGTTGCAGTGACTCTGGGATCAGTAGCTGGACCTCAGCAGGAAACAAACTGAGCTTTTGCAGGTTGATCTTTCAGCCTCCCTGTTATGTAAGGTCCCCAAATCAGTATTCATCTGCACTCAGAGAAGTGGCAGCATTTCTGCTTCTTTTTGATTCTTTTTTTTTTCATTCAGGGAAAGTATTGTTTGTGCTGGCTTCTTACATAAAAATAGCTAATTTTATGAGATGCATTCCCCTCAGGCCCCATGGAGTAGAATTTGTTCTGTAATAAGAGACCAATGTGTTTTAATTGCTTGTTGTAGACTATTACCTGTTAAATTTTTCTGACAGCATGACATCAACAAAAAACTTCTTTTCTGATTTGCTTCCTTCTACTTTAGAGCTGTCAGACAACTTCAACATCTAAGGATAAAACATGACAGATGACTCAGATATGTGACAGGTCATAAAATATTGATTCTTCATGTTACCTGCTAATGGAACACATGCTACCATGGGTAAATCTTCCTTACTTTGGATTCCTGACTTTTAATTGTTATAATTCCTGTTTAGGTTGTAGTCCCAGACCAAACCTATAGATAAGGAATCAGTTCTACTTTTCTTTAATTAGTGTTTTTTATCTAGACTCCCAGCCACATTTTCTGTTAAAATCTACTTCCGATGGAAACCCTTTTGGACCTTTCTGGTTCTTTTTTGACTCAGTGGAACCAAGTCAACTCCTAAGATCAATTATAATGAGAAGCATCAAGGACCAATTGAGGATTTGCCATTGGGCTTTTCTTCCCCAAGAGAAGAATCTTCTCTTGATCACGAACGAAATAAATAATATTTACTACATTTTTTTCAGGATTTTGGCATTTTTCTGGTTAAGCTTATAATTTTTAGTCTTTTTAGGTAATTTTCAACTAGCAACAGCTCAATCTGGGCTTTCTTGTCCTACTGGGTCCTTTCTGTCAAATGAAGGCAGCATTTTTTTGCCTAGAGGTCTCTATGTAAGATCTTTTGGCAGGAAGAAGGGGAAGCTGCCCTACCTTCCAAGGGCACTGAACCTACCTTTCAAGCAAAATCTGGAAAACAATGTTCAGAATTAGATTTGTAATCTCTTGAGTAGGGGTTGTGTCTGGTACAAATTTTGTGCTTCAGCAGTGAAGTGGTGGGAACTGCCAGCCTCCTGACCCGAGCCTGTGTGAGCAGAATTGTGCCTTCACTTCTAAAACACTTCCCTGTCTGTGACTGAAAACTTCCCACAGAAAAGTTAACATCATCTAAAAGGAGCCCTTTCTATTGTGTTGAGACCCCTTTAACAGTGAGCTTTCCGTGCAAAATCCTCTGGGGCCAGAGGAGCGCCAGTGCAAGGACTTGTTGGAGGCTGGCAGACATTTGGCCCTTAGAGCAGGAGGTGCTGGAGTCTGACATGGCCTCTGCTGCTGTTGAGGGAGAGACCCCTGCTCTCCATAACTCCCATGCTTGGAAAACTCACTAGCCCCCAGGTGCCAGACTGTGTCCCTGCTCCAGATGGAATGAGAGGTGCAGAGGAGCAGATGTGCTTTAGGCTGCTTTATTGGAAACAGAAGGACATATCCTCTGTGTAACTTTGGAGGGATGGACAAGCTCTTCCATGATGCACCATGCAATTACTCCCAGAGCAGATCCAACCTTAGGAGTGCTGAGAATCACAGGACAACACTTGTAAGCAAAAACACTGCTTCTTTTCTGAGGGAGGGAGCGCTGACGTGGCCGGGGCTGACAGCAGGAGCAGCTGGGTTCCTCCCATGCACCACTAGCCACACTTGAAGGATTTGGATGGTGCAGCCAGATCTTGAGAGTATCCCTCTGGTAACCAAATTACCAGAACTGGCACTTTAATACTTCACTCAGGAATTAAAGTGAGGTGAGCAGACCAGCCCTTGTATCACAGCAGCTCCATTGGGGCTGGATGAAAAGAAGTCTACTGAAAGCATAGAACAAGCATTTGATGAACACTAGTTGATGTAGCACCTGTGTGCTTGCAAGGTTATCTGCTTTTCACTTCTATAAGCCAGACTTCTAAAAGAGTTAAAGCATGAATCTGAAAAATCTGAAAAGTGTTCTCATAGCATTTAGGAAACATTATTTAGATAAGCTGCTCTGAAAATAAATGCAAAACTTGTTGGACAAACATACTGTTAGAGTGTGATTAGTGGCACACCGTCCAGCTGAAGGACTGCATTTATTACAGTTTCATGGGGATCTGCCTTAACACCTGTCTGATGTTATTAAAATACTTTCACTAAGCACTTGGATAGTGGAATAGAGGATCTCCAGTGGAATAGAGGATATTGCCCTCCATTTGTGCATCACAGTAATTCAGGAGGGGCTCCAAGTGTGTTGTTGGTCAGAAACAGAATTCAATATTTATAACGAGTTAGAGAAATGGTCTGAAAACCAGGACACAATCCAATAGCAGTACATGCATTGGGCAGAGAAGAGAATTGTGCAGGATACATGTTAGGGACCAAATTACCACGAGTCCACAAGGCCCTCCTGTTGTGAAAAATAGAGAAATGCCCCATCATTTTGAAGAAGCAGGAAAATTTACTGCAAGATGCACAAAGTGAGTCTACCAGGCTGCTCAGCAAGGCCTCAGCTGCATGGTTGGCTTTTTGGCTCTAGACTGTAAGGCAGAAGTGTACCTACCTGGTGAACACAAGAGTGGAACAGCAAGAGTGTCAGAAGCCTTGGAATTCTTAATGTAAGAGAAAACATGGGCAATTGATCTGTGTAATCTAGAGGAAAGGAGACTTAGTGGACATAACACCCTTAACTATGAAAAAAAGCTGCTGCAAAAATGTAGGGAATAAATTATGGGAATGTGACAAGTAATGAACTTAGAGAGCAGCGAGGGAACCTTCACAGACATTAGGAAAACCCTGTCCAGGATCAAGTCCCTTGGCCTGGGGAGCAGTTGCTGAGAGAGGAATGGGAGCTGCTGGTGCTGGGGTTCCTGCAGTGCTCCCCCCACCAAAATGCCCTCACCCCCTACAGCCAGGCAGAGCTAGAGGCACATAAAAACCCACATTGCACCCACTGACATCCAACAGAGAGACAGGAAAAGAAAAATGTGCCATCTCCATCTTATACCCTTTGACCCCTGGGAGGGGGACAGCCCTGCGAGGATGCTGGGCTGCAGGGGCAATTCATAAGGCAGGGCTCAGGTGACAGTGGTGTCTTGCTGTTCACCATCTCTCCAGCTGGAGGGACTAAATTACTTAGGAACATCATGTTTTCTCCCCAGGTGACTTACACAGAGGGCATTTCCACTGATCAGGGAAGAACAATTCCCCAGCCCATATTTCTGTGCCAACTGTACTGTCTATTTTTAACAGCAAGCTGCCATTAGCATTTGTTTGCTAAAAATAAACACATTTCAAATGCAATTCATTACCTAGCGCATTAGGGTAAAGGCAATTTATTCTTCAGTCAAGAAGAAATATTTTTAAGAGATAAATGGGTTCATGCAAATATCTGTGACTTGCACTCAGTGCACATGGTACCAGCAGAGACAGTGCTCTGATTTCAGTCAATTGATGGGATAGATCACAAAATTCAGGAAGCTGCTGAGGAGCTCAGTGAAACATCCTATTTAACTTAATTAAAAACACTATGACAATTATGTAAGAGAAAAACCAAAAGGAGATGTGGGGTGGTAAACACAGTTCTTCCTTTGAGCTGCAGTGAAACAGAAGTGTAACAAATGGGCAGATAAGGTTCTTGAGGAGGGGGAGTTCTTTACTATATTGATGGTAATGGCTTCCTAAAACCTAAACATCACATCTGCTCACAGAACAGGGGAATATTACAAGGGCACAATTCTGAATCAGAAAATGCCAGTACAAAAGGATTTTAAAATGGGTTTAGATGAGCTGCTGAGACAGGACATGGATGGTGATCTCTGGTGAACGTGTCCTTCATGAATCCCTTAGTTTCCCTTTTATTAAAAAAAAAAACAGCTTCCAAAATGTATTGTGGAAATAAGGCACTTGAAGCAAAAAAGACTTGCTGTCTTTTGGCAGGAGGATTTGTAGGGCTCATAGTAAATTCCTGCTCTGAAGATTCACAAGTAGGAACTGAACCTGAGCCTCACATGCCCCTCTCTCCTTCAGAACAAAAATAATGCACCATAAATAAATAACAAACGATGAAAAGAAAAAAATCGACTCAGAGTCTTCAGGACATCTGGGGGAAAAGCAAAGCTTTTATATCCAGCCACTGCTAATGCAGCAGGTCCTGCAAAATCAGCACAGTCTGATTTTCCCCACTAGAGGGGACTGCAGTATCTATAGTTACCTGCTCACTCACAGCAGTTCTGGTAACTTCAAAATATGTGGCATTACTAAGAAAATTAATTACTGTTACTTGTAATATAATTCAAAACAGTGCAAAACTTCAGTATGTTGGAAACCCTTATTAAATGTACAAAATGAAAAAATAGTAACTTGGATTTAGGTTCCTTCATTAAACTTTGAAGTTACCAGATTTTTAAAAAAAATTAAAGTCTTCTAGTTTTTCTGAAAAATATGGAGTGTTTTTCTATAGTGTTTTGCAATGTACATATTAAATACTTTAAATTAAAACACTATCTGTTCAACATCAGAAACCTAATCTATAAAATGCTCGTGATGATTGTAAGAGTCTGGACGGAAATCCCTACTTGCCTCACGACCATCGACAGAAGCAGAGGCCGAAAACCCAGAGACCCTAAGAGGGGGAAAAGGACTTTTGCACAATGAGGTCCAGCCAGATCTTGGTGGGATGCCTGCCAGGTGCCCGGGTGTGCTGCAGAGCTGTGCTGTAGAGCTGTGCCGCAGAGAACCGTGCCGCTCAGCTAACGGGGCGGAAAGGACTGCACAAGAACAATCTGTCCGGTACAGCTGCACCTGTACTCTAAAACAATGGGCCTTACTCCCCACCTGCTGGCTACTTGCCCCTCGTCTCTGGAGGGATTGCCTCATCTCTTGCTTACCTGCCCCTCGCTTTTGAAAAGACTATAAAGAGACTCTCAAAAAGTACCCCTACGAGATCTCCCTACGGACGAGACGAATCCATCGGATCCGGACAACGAGGACTTCGTCGTGCCGTGGTAGCTATGCCCCCCCTTTCCCCTTTCTTTCTTTCTTCTCTCTCTCTCTCCTCTATCGCATAAGCGTGTTGTTGGCACTCAATAAAGTGCTTTTTGATTTTGATTTAAGCAAAAATACTTGTCCCTGTTTTCTTTTGCACTCTGAGATTCAAAGTAACGAACCATCACGACCCCCGCTCCTACGAGCGGATCGTGACAATGATTCACAGTACCTTGTGTTAAATCTGCAAAAACCAACACCTTGCTGTCCCAAAACAGTTTGGTGGCAGGATCCTGAGTTAATTGCAAACACTTGAAACAAAATGCAGAGACAGAGAGAGAGAGAGAGGGAGGGAGAAGATCCCAGTTGTGCTTCCCACCTTGGACGTGCTGCTGGGGAATGCCACAGCAGGTGGCACAAAGAAGGCTCTGAACATGGGAGAAAACAATTTCTGGCTTCTTTTCATGTCTCTTATCCCTACAGTTTTGGCACTTAAGCATTTCCAGGTGCCTGCTTCACCAGAAACATCCATCAAAGTAGCACAAGTTAAACCTGATCTGCAGTTGTTGAGGTTTTGAATTTCAGGATAGGAAATCACAGAATCATAGAATTGTTGATGTTGGAAAGGGTCTAAGATCATTCATCACTAAACCATTCCCTTCATCACTAATCCATGTCCCTTAATGTCACATCCACACACCTTCTGAACAATTTCAGAGACAGTGTTTCCATCACTTCCCTGGGCAGCCTGTTCCAGTTCTTGACTACTCATTCAGTGAAGAAATTTTTCCTAGTATCTGATCTAAACCTCCTCTGCTGCAACTTCAGGACATTTCCTCTTGTCCTGCCACTTGTTACTTCCTCTGAGGCAGTTGTAGAGAGTGATGAGGTCACCCCTGAGCCTCCTTTTCTCCAGGCTAAACAACCTCAGCTCCCTCAGCTGTTCTTTGCAAGAGTGGTGTTGGATGTGCAAGCACTGGTGCCTGCTGCCAAGGGCCAAAATCTGGGCTCGAAGCTGTTTGCTCCTGCCAATAGGTTTTGTTTCACAGAGCTTTTTTGCATCAGTTCTTACTAAGGGAGCAATAGTGGCATTTACCTCCCTCATTCTGTGATTAACCCTGTGTGGGTTGTGCTGCAACTTTTCCCCTGCCACAGTGGTGATCCTGTGAAAGGACCTCTTTGCACCTTGCTCACCACTGCATCTTTGGCAACATCAACCTCTTATTTATTACTGGTCTTTCACTGCAAACCATTAAACCAAAATTAGTATTTTCTATCTGCCAGTTGGTGTCAGAGACTCAGAAAACTGCAGAGGTCGGCAGGGACTTCTGGGGTACCTGGTCCTACCCCACTGTTCAGAGGGTCAGCTGGAGCAGGTCACTCAGGGTCATGTCCAGTCAAGTCTTCAGTATCTCCAGGGATACTCTAGCACCCCTCTGGCAGCCTGCTCCAGCGTTTGACCATGCTTGCTGTAAAAAATACTTTTATAAGTTTGAATGCAATTTCCTGCATGTCAGTTAGTGTCTGTTGTGTCTTATGCATTGCCCAGGCACCACCAAGTAGAGTCTGGTTCTGTCATCTTTACTGGGCCCCCATCAGGTATTTATACACACTCACAAGGTCCCGGAGGAGCCTTCTCTACTCCAGGCTAAGCTACACCAGCTCTTCAATCCTTTTCTCAGAGGAGAGTTGCTCCAGTCCCTTCATCATTCTATTGGCTCTTCACTGGACTCTCTCCAGTGTGTCCACATCTCTCTTGCACTGAGGAGCCCAACACAGGGCACAGCACTGCAGGTGTCACCAGTGCTCAGTGGAGGATCCTGTGAACCTGCTTTGATAAAGGGCACACCATTAGCTGACAGGTAATTTGGTGTCCTCTAGACCCCAGATCTTCTCCTGTCAAGCTGTTTTCCAGCTGGGTGGCCCCCAGCATATTCTGGTGTGTGGGCTTATTCTTCTCCAAGTGCACTACGGGAGTATCCCAACTTCACGAGATTCCTGTCCACCCATTTCTCCAGTCTGCTGAGGTCCCTCTGGACAGCAGCATAACCGTCTGCTGCTTCAACACTTCTCCCACTTTTATATCTGCTGTGTCATCTAGCTGGACTTCGTGCCACTGATCACAGCCTTTTAACCTGGCAGTTCAGCCAGATTTTGGTCCACCTCACTGTCTAGCTATTGAGCCCACACTTCACCACCTTGCCTGTGAAGTTATGGCAAGCACTCAAAATCCCTGCTAAAGTCAAGATGAACAATGCCACTCACTGCTTTCCCCTTGACCACTGAGGCAGTCATGTTGCTGGACAAGGTTTTCAGGTTTTGTCAGGTGTGATTTCCCCTTTGTAAATCCAGGCTGACTACTTCCAATCAGCTTCTTGTCCTTTGTGTTTGGGAATGATTTCCAGGACTATTTACTCCCTGACCTACCCAAGGACTGAGGTAACACTGCCATGTATGTTGCTCCCCACATCGTCCCTCTTGGAGACAGGAGTGACACAGAATGTCTTGTCTATGATATGCCCAAAATTATTGAAATTATTTAACTACTTTTTGGATTCAGTTGGTGAATGTAAAAATGATTTCCATTATTATCTTCTTACTGTGGGAATGGCAATCTTTTCAGGTGCCTTCCCAAGCAACAGTTTTCCTTGATTGCTCCCTCCATTCCAAACTCTTCACTTCCTGCTGCTCTCTTTTCAGCCCAGTGTAGGTGAGTCACTGGGACGTTTCCTCACACACTGGGCTGTCTCCAGAGGACCGAACCTCTGCCACCAACATGTTCAGCTACTGTGAGGAGGGAGTGCAGAGGGAACTGAGAGTGGCTCAGGAGACAGAGTGGGAAGTCTGAAGATCTTTCAAAGCTACCTGTTCTTCTCTCTCTCCCTTTCCTGATTGATTCTTGGTCCTGAAGAAACTCCCATGGGATCCTGCTGTCAGAAACTTGTCTCCCTTCTCCCCTTGTTTTCATTGCTCCCTTTGCAGGTGACAGGCAATTTTCTCCCATTTATTAAGGTTATCTTTTCCTACACCCATCACAGGTTTCAATCTCCTCTGTCCTTTTCTGTTTTCCATTCTCTTGTTTTTTCTTCTAAGAGAAAAGGAGGGAGCACTGGCATCCCAATTATTTATATGCAAATATCTCCTCTACTTTTGTCCTGATTTAGCAAAATTTAGAGTCCTAAAGGAGCAGGCAAAAGAGTCCCTTTAATTCCCATCAGGCATTCTTTCAGCTTCATTCCTGGCTTGCAAAGCAGTTTACAAGACCAATGGAAAACTGAAATTCTTTTATCCCTGCTGCAAAATTTGATTTATAATTATGTACCCTATTCTAAAATGTATATGTGACCTTAATCCTCCTAATATGTAGGTCTTAATATGTATAAAAAGCCTGCTATGTACATCGTCTCAGCACAGAATTTCAATTTCTAGAAAGGCTGAGACTGAATTAAAAAGGAAACACTGTGCATGGCAATGAGCTCATTTTGACAGGCTGAATTAATTTTAAATAATAAGGAAGTAATTTCCATCTCACTAAATGTCTGCATTTTTCTGTAAAAATAAAACACAGAAAGATACTCTTGAGAAGTGTCTCTCATAGAGATAAGCAAACCAGATAGCAATTAAAAAAGTAAATAAAACATAATTACAATTGTAAAAGGTAGTATTAAGAATTAATGCACTTCAAGCCCAGCTACTTTGATTGATTTCTGCTTTATCTCATTAGCTTTATAATCAGAAAAATACAATCATGTGAAGATACATAGATTTAAGCACAGACAAATACCTCCAGCACTTAGACATGGCTCTTTTAAGGATGCAGTCACAAGTGGCTGATGCAAATGAAAAGACCATGAGAAAAAAAGGCATGGGAAGATGTAGAGAAAGAGATCTCTACAGCACCACCCCTGGTCCCCACTGCCTGAAAACATAACAGGCTTGCAAATGAGAAGTTCTGTGGATGGTATGTGGGGGACATGGTTTGCTTTGGTGAAGCATGACCAAAAGTGATGATGCTTTCTGTGAGAATCAAGACATGGTAATACCCATCTGGGACTGAAAAGTGATGTTCAGCTCTCTCCTCTAGAAGGGAGGATTCACTTCTGCATTCCAGAGCAGTCAGGAGAGTTTCCCCACCACCAGGCTGGGAACACAACAGGGCACATGGCACTGCAGTGCTGAGGGTTTGCACCAGAGCCTCAGGGGCCACAGGCTGTGCTTTGTTTAATGAACTGTGAACAGGTACACCCTGGCAGATCCATGGCTGGTGCTCCCCTGCCCTGGGGAGGACTGTAACCACCAGACACCCTCCACATCTCTCCTTGAACAATTGCCTTTTGCACAGCATCAGGAGGAGCATCTAGGTCATGGGTACTTGTTTTTGTGCATTCTCCCCTTCTCTAGCAAATTCTCCAGCATATTCTGAGCCAGGGTGTAAGGCCCTTTCCTAGATTCTAGACAAAAAAATCCACCTCCTTTTTTTTAACCAACAGCATGGTGGTTTGCACATCCACCTAGAAATGGGAGATCCTGGTGCAGCTCTAATCCTTGCAATAGCTGCTGGACTACAAAGTGTTCTCTAAAATGTATCTTTCTTTGTCCTGTAAATGAAACTGGGAGAAAGGGAATATAAAAAGCAAGATCAAGGATGACATTGTAGCTGGGTGACCGGGGCACTAAGCTGTTGAAAAGGTGATCTGACTTCCCTTCTCTGCTCCCATTAATATTTAATAGTCATTAAATTAACAGCCAGGGATGTGTAGGATTAACTACAGGTCAGCATCCTCATACTTATATCTGAATGAATGAGATAGTGTTAGTATGGATGGAAATAAGCTATTAGCAATTAGCACGGGCAGTATGTCAGTAACAGGCATGAATTTAAATGATTTAAATGATTTAACGATTTTAAATGATTTAAACAGTGTCCCTGAAAACCCAAACAATGAAATGGCTGCTCCAATACAGAGACTCACACAAACCCTGCACCAGTGCTGAAACCTCCAGCACAAACACTCACGGAGATGTAAAACTGGCAAAAATCAGCCCTTTCTCTCTGTGGATTTGCTCAAGGGACTTGCAAGAGACTGACACTGCTGATCACAGGGAAACAGCCATAAACAGCTTTTCATGCACTCAGTAGCAGTGTTCTCAAAACAACCTGGGAAGGATGCTGTAACTGAGCCACCTGCACTGCCAGGAGAGGAGCTGAGGACCCCTGCACCAAGCCATCAATTGCAGACTTATTTGCAGGGTTGGGGTGGCTGATGGCTGGAGCCACAGCCTTCTGCTCCCCTCCAGCCTGGCCCTGACGCTGAGGCACCGAAGAACCTGATTTCTCTCCTGCAGTTCCTATTTTGGGTGCAACTTGGGAATACCACTGACTGCAGCTGTTCGTGCAAGATTCCCTCATCTTTTCCATGCTTTTTTAAAAATAAATAGCAGTCTAATCTCAAACGACCTTCCCACTTCTGGAGGAGCCACACTGACGACTCCGATGGCCAGCTTGTCCCCTTGTCCCTCAGTGGAGAGAAGGACAAGGGGACAAGCATGTTCATCTATTTTGGTGGACTTGTTTTCTATCTCCCTCTTTAGGGAGGGCTTCCCACCAGCTGTAGTTTCCCTGTGCAGATGAGCAGAGAGGAGGAGGGCTGTCCTCCACAGAGGGATGCCTGCTGGATTTGTCCAGACAGCTCAGATCTCAGGCAGCTTCTTTTCCCACAGTTGCTAAGAAACCAAAAACAATCTGCTGCTGAAACAACTGTTTAGTGCATTTCCCCCTCAATTTGTCTCATTCTGGACTACAGCTTTAAGAATTTCTGGGCAGGAGAGTTTGGCATCAGTACATTTTGCAGTAGGGCTCCAAGCACACAGGTTGTTTCCATATGTGGCCATCAGGGATTTCCCTCCCTTGAATTGTCTGCAGGGGTCTCAGGAACTGCTCTTCACAGGTGTCGTTCCAGAGTTCTTTCAGCTCCCTTACAGGCGCTGTCAGCACATCCATCTGAGTCACCACTAACTTCAGCTGTGATTTTAATAAAACCTCTTGTCCAATTCCTACTTCAGTGTTTCAAATGTCTCCATTTATCCCCTTGCAGGCCTGGCTCTGGCTATCTTCTTGCCCACAGCCATTTAAAGGTTGCCTAGGAGAAGGGACAGTGATGATTGCCCTGCAGGATTTTGGAGTGCCATCAGGAAAGAGACCACATGGGCAGCCCTATGGCTGAGAGCCAGATGGCCAGTGAGCCACTGAAGAACAAAACCCCACAGGGGGTTAATACCTGCTGGGAACATCACCCAGGAGGAAACTCCCACCCATATTTAGCTGCAGTAACAGAGACAAATGAGAAAATAGTCTTGGGAAAAAGCATCCTTAGTCAAGGCACAGGTAGGTTTCCAGATCTGCTTTGTGTAGTGGTAGCACAAGGCATTGTCTCAGATTGAAGGGGACTGGAAGGCTGCTAAAAAACTTTGGGGAATAACCTTCCCTGCATAAATGACTGTGTGAACTTTGCTTCTTTATTTCTCTGTCATGTCAGCTCAGCTGCGTGTTCACTATTAATAACAGGTCCAACTCTGCAGAGACTTGTAGTGTCTTGGAAATGTCACCTATCAAGGTACACAAATAAAGCCAGAACAATCTCAAAATATTAACTGCTCTTTGTGTTTGCTAATAGTTCTGTGCTGACCGTGAGGGCTGGATTGCTGTTCCCAGCACAATGCCTGTAAATTCTGCCAGTTCCCTGTAGGGCCAGGGTGGTTTTTATTAAGTGGTTACGTGTCATGCTTCTCTTACGTGGAACCTTCTGTTTTCTGATGGAGCTTGTGGCTCTAACAGCAAATTACAGCCTTTTTTTCCTTCAGCCTTGGTAGAAACTGGTTGTTGTATCAGCTCATATATTTTGTAACTCCAGCAAATAAATCTGTGTGTTGTGCAAGTCAGTAAAACAGAGATCTCTACTGCACAAGAAAGAGGTGACACAGTGTTGGGAGCGAGAGGGACCTGGGCTTGGCTTGTGAACTAAGGATGTTGTGCTGAGCTATTGTCCCTGGGAGCTCCTACTCTGAGGTGGGGCAGCATCATGAGGCACTACTGTGATGGTATAAATACTGCAGTAAGTACAGGGCATGTGAAGGCACAGCTCTACAGTGGCCAGAGGAGCCTGGAAACAGGCATTCCCCAAGAACAGGTAGGTATGAAAACAAAGTTCTCACCTTACACATGTAAGGTCAAACCAGAAGTCCATTCAGTCCCTCCCTTTTTTCTGGAAGTGGTCAGCAGTGGGTATGAAGGGCAGGCAGGGAAATCCACAGGAATTGTTCCTCACAATTATGTACCATCCATCAATTGGGATGGGGGAATTTGGGAGCCCAACAGACATCATTGCATGTAAGGGTCCTGAAAGTCTTTCTGCCATGAATATATCCATTTGCTTTGTGAACCTTTCTAGCACAAAAAATCCCAGAAGGGGAACTACAGGCAAGTGAAGTCTGGGTCACCCAGGACGTGGCTGCCTGACTGTCCTGGAGCTGCAGCCCAAGGCACTGTGTCATCCATTAAACCATCTTCCTCTCCTGAGGGTGAATAAGCACTGACCTCACTTCAAACTCCCCAGGAGACAACATTCACCCAGTCAGTCATTAATTTTTCAAGTGGTGTGTGTGGCTTTGGGTTTAGAAGGGAAAAAAGGCTGTTCCCTCAATCTCTTGTTTGCAGTGACCTTGTGTGTGCCCCATTCTAAAGCAGAGAGGGACATGTTTTGAGAATTTTAGAAACAGTTTGCTGCACCTTCTGGTAATATCATGGATGATGATGAAAAATAGGAATGAGGATCACTCACTAGCTGAGTAAATGGCCAAGTTACCTAATTGGGTTCCTCCAGACAGCTGCTATGCTTAGCAAGAAATATAACTGTACTATTATATGATGGCATACAATTTATCAAATCCTGCCAAAGGAATATATGTTCCCTGTTTTTTTATTCTTCAGAGCAAAACACTATTTTTTCCCAACATGTTTCTATCAGACAATGGTTAAAAACATATTTTGCTGACCAAGTTCACTGTTCCTGAAAAAGGTTGGATTAAATCTTCAGGATGATCTAATTAGAGAAACAGCCCCTAAACCACCAGGTAGGAACTGTAGGACCCAGCACATCACTAGGATGAACAATATTCATCCAATTAGTATGATTTTTTGTGTTTAATTTTCTACCTGAGAAGTGACATTGACTATTTACTGCACTAGTGTGAATCCCCAGGCCAGCAGTGCTGGATTGCTACCTGGTTTGTAGGTTTCACAAAGCAGTCTGAGCATTCCCTGTGCTTTCCCTCACATGGGCAGCCTATAAATACTGCCAGTTGCTTTTGTACAACATGCTCATCAAAGGTTATGTGGAGCAGACAGTTTTTGTAGGGCTCAGTAAACTTTAACCACTGTCAGTGACAGCTGCCTTTAAAGCTGATGAAAAGCTGTGCACTGTCACAAAGCTCTGGACCAAGATAATGGAGAAACATTTATTATTAGGGGCATGTAACCTACAAATTAATTAAATTCTAAGCATGTGAATGGAACATCAAAATATTTTATACAAGTTGTAATTAATTAGTCATAGAATTTACAAGGAATTCAGTTAAGTTATGACTTGTGCATATTTTGCAACATGACTGAAAACCTATTACAACTGACTTGACAATGTTAGCTGCAGGATATGATGTCCATTATGGATGACTTTGGCAAAATGGATTTAGCCCTTTCAAGCCCTCTAATTTTGGATGCAATTTTTGCAGCATCTTCATCTTGAAAAACAACAACAACAACAAAAACCCAGAAAACCCACGTGAATATCCAGGCTCTAAAAACTTAAACTTTTAAGTCTAATGCAGGGCACCCAAAAATCGCCAGTTACCTACAAGTACTCTGGTATACAGATTTGAATGAATTACTCTTGTATGTGCTTTCTTAAAGCATCAGTACCCCTTTTTTGTTTATTAACTTTGATATTCAATTGACAAGTCTATTTGTCACTCTACAGTGATATACTTAATCACAACTAATTCTTGTTATTTAGAAATCTTTGTGGCATCTCTGATCTTTCTAATCTGTTATGAATGTTGTCTTTAAGGAATATGAAAATGGATATATTAATTACAAACTGCTTCAGAGGCGGCTCCTGTCAGGCAAATAATTTTCTGTAAATCAGAGAGCTGAAACAGATGCTTGGATATGGTAAATATTTTTAAGTCTCACACCCAACCTGAGCACCATACACAAGGTAGAGGTGAATGAATGTCCTCTGGATGGTGGGTAGTGTGCCCTCTGCTCAAGAGACTCTACTCTGACAGTATCTTGTGGTCCTCATGTCACATTCCTTCATTTTTTCACTGGGGAAGAAAAAATTAAATCTGGATGTAGACATAGCCAGACACTTTCCCTATCCAAATGACAATCATAGTTTCCTTTCCAAAGGGACCTTTTCCTCAACATAACTTTAATGTAATGCCAGGTCTTTCACAGGTATTTAAAATACTCTGTATTTGTAATAACAGAATGGAGGCAGGAAACCTGCAGCAGCTGTCTCCTCCCTGGAAAGGATGCATTTGACTCAGGATGGGCTGTAGATCCTGTGCTACAAAAACAAGTGGCAGACAAAGACTGACTCTGATTTACTTGGAGGTAAGTTCAAGCAAGGCAAACTTGGGCATTGACTCCTCCTCCAGCTGCCCATACTTTGCTTGTGCAGAGGACTCCAGAGCAAGAGAGTTCCTGCTCATGTCTCATTGAAGGCAACACCTCAACACCAGAGGCAGGAGTTGTAGGTGGGACATCAAAGGATGATTTGAAGATAGCACAGACAAGACTGATTTTCTGAGAATGTCTCAAAACTATGGAAAACTTGGAAACTGGAATGATTTGAACTGGTATGCTGTGGTGGCACTCAGGGAGAAGGTTTTGTGTTGCAGGAGGCCTGGGAGAAGGAGGCACCACGAAGAGGAAAAGGAAAAGAGTCATCTCAGAAGAAAGGAGGAGAAAAGCAGGAAAAGGCCATAGAAGTAGTTTTATGGAAACTTTTGAGAAGTTGGACCACAAACCTGACAAAAAAGATGAAGGTGAAACAGTGAAAGGATTTAGTGTGGTTTGCTAAGGAATCGAAGCTAGGAATTGATTTTAGTTGTGACATTTTGAGGGAAGACAAGGTGAGCACCAAGAGGGCCAGAACAGAGAAGGTCGTGAATACTGAGGATGAAGTTATCATGGCTCTACTGTGGGAACAAATAGTAATAGATAATTTTGTAGGATGTTCTTGAGAGAATGTCAGCAGGATTAAATGACAGCATCAGTCTGGAGAGAAGAGAGAAGATGGTGTAATGTTGAAAATAGCACTGGGGGTGTGTGCTGCCTGGATACGAAAGCTAATAAATAGGTTTACCAGCTACAGTCAAACAGGGTGGGCATGTGAAGTAAGATAAGGGCTAGTTGTAGCTGGAGCTTGGGCAGGGAGGTTGGATCAGATGACCCATTGTGCTCCCTCCCAACATTACCCGCTCTGTGATTCTGATATTTAAGTCAGTGCAGCCTCCCATACACACATACTCTTAGAACCACAGAATCATTAAGGTTGGAAAAGACTTCTAAGATCATTGAGTCCAAGCATTAACCCATTAATCCTGCTCTGTTCAGAGAAGTTTCCAGGGCAGTATTTGAGGATTTTAGATATCTGCTCTGAAAGTTTAGCAGGATGGAGGTGTACACGTGCTTACTTGGTCTGTCTTGCACAGCAATCCCATGGGTGTGTGTCACACCCAGAGGGTGCAGTGCCTGTGATCATGCCTGTACTCAGTATAATCACCCCCTTTCTCTGCTCTCCTAACAAGGGGCTCTTTCCCACACACCTGGGCAGAAGCAAGTTTTACAAACTGAAGGGATTATGTGTAGGATATTGAACTTACCATAAAATGTACATATCTATGCACATCTGAGCTCAACAAGGAACCATCTGCCCCCCCTGTTTTTTGGATAGTTTGGTGTGTCATGTCCTTGAGTCAGGCACCTGAAGTCTCTCCTACAGGGATTATATGATATTCAGCTGGAGGTAAGCATGTTCCCCACAGAGATATGCTATTGATAGGAAGGTGTAATGACTTAGATGAAATCATTACTCATCCTTCCAGTAAGTTGTGGCCTGATTTAGTAACATATTCCATTTGTAGATCATATTGTCTCTGGTGAATCTGCTTTACAACAGCAATGCAAACAAATTAAACAAAGTTTTGATATGCTTTTATCAAAGATTTTTCCCTAGTGTCCTTTGATTTACTTCTTGAGGTCTCCTCTGGCATGAACTGGATAGAGGCAATATTTTCTCCCCCTCAAAGTGGATCTGAGCTCAACACCTCTGAGAATATATGAGCTCTGCCTTCAGAGTTGCTTCAGGCATTCTAGAGAATGACTGCCCTCCCCTTAATATATAATAGACTGAAGACAGCTCTATGCCCTATGTCTTCATTTCAGTGAAATTGGTTTTTTTTCTGCATTTCCTCAACATTCAGATAGTGGTGCTCTGGGTGTCCCAAGCCAGTACCAAAATGAAAAAAACACTCTACTTTATTTATTTATTTATTTTTTTGCTGGCTGACAAAAGGAGTTGCAAAGGTATATGCTCTCCTGGCCTTTAACCCCTCTTTCCTCTAGTGAGGACCAAAATTAATGACAGATCAGATCTGTCAGCAGGGGAATAGTCTTGCATTTTGCAATGTTTGTAATTGTGTCACAGAGGTTAGAGATGGGACTAACCTATTAATTACCCTTTATACCACTTCAAGCCTGTTGAAAATGGGTTTCTAGAGAAAGAGGTATATTTTTCAGTGCACATTTTGACATGAAACAGAAATCTGTAGTGCAAAGAAAACCTGGTTCCATGAGTACCAGGAACCAGGTGGTTCTTTTTTGTCTCTAGTCTGAATTTCAGAGGATCATTTTCTGCTGAAAATGCTGTGATTGAGAATATGCGTACTTGAAGTCTCATGGTGCTGGCATGATTGTCAATAGGACTACAAAAGGAGAATGTATCTTAAGAAATAAGAAAATGTTCTTACAGATGAGTATGTTGAATGACTTGAAAATCCAAAATAGCTGTTCATCAGGAGGACAGGTAAGGCAGTGTGTGCAAGAACATCAGCCTGCTCTAGTTCAACTCATATATAATAACTTTTAATGTATTGCCAGGTTGTGAGAGGCTACTGGTCTGTCTGGGTTCCTGCCTGTTGTATTCTTTGTGTGGTCTGGATGCAGAAAAGGGATATCACATGCTGCCACTATAAAGGAAGCCTACAATATACAGCAAATCCAATCCTCAATACTGGATAAATTCTGATCCTTTGGCTATGTTTGATGAGTAGTTCATCTATGGTTTCCAAGCACTGTGGTGCCCATGGCACTGACAGCACCCACCTGACACTGGAGCCCCTGTGGTAGGGCTGGATTTGGGGTTGCAGACACCAGCATAAACCCAGCCAAGCTGTCTTCCATAGCAACTGTGGGAGAGGGACTCTGCTCTTGTCTGTGAACAACCCCAAGATCTTTGTCCTGCTTCAGATCTTCATGATCTATCTGGTAGCTGTTGGTCATAGGGAAATGTTGGCATTTTGGGGGCACATGATGCAGAAATGCTAGCCAGCCCTAATGAAGGATTAAAACTGTTGAAGGAAGGAATCTTGAGGTCTGCTGAGCTTTTTAATGTCTTTGATAAAGACCTGGCAATTTTCACACATCATGAAGTCAGATAGTCCTTGGGCATGAGAGGCATTGGTATTCCACTGGGTAGGTTTTGCTTTCTCAGCTGTCCCATGGACTCTCAGGAGCAAGTTGGTCTGTGGCCCTCAGCCAGAAAAGCACTTAGATAAGAGCACACCTCTCAGTCCATGGATCATCCTGCTGAGTTGGTTAGGGCTCCTCATGCACTTCCAGGAAACAATGTGCTTTGCTGGGCTCAGTCTCAAGTCCCCATTGGCACAAAGCTCCTCCACATCCCTTGAAGCCATATTAATATGTTGGATGGGGTAGGGATGCTGCCCAAGAGTGCACTCCTTGCTTGAGTTATGACCACACTTTCAAGAGTGAATGAGTGAGTGTGCTTCTGCTTGAAGCTAGAAAGCACCATTCCTTTGGGTTGTGAGCAACATCAGCCTCAGGGAAGGGAGAGCTGTGCCCACACACTATTCCAGTGATAAACACAGAGACGCTTGCTCCCTGAATAATAGGACTTTGAGTTTAAAGTTGGCGATGCTGGAGAGGATCAGCACATGGCTGGAAACAGCAGATGGGGGCAGAGGAAGAAGTGGAGTGTTACCCTTTTTGTTACGGATGGCTCCCAGAGCCCCAGAGGTGGCACTGCAACTGCAGCTTGAGCGAGGGATGGGTCAAAGGGAAATGTCAGGACAGAAGACCCTGCAGAGATGACAGACTAGCAAAAGTATCTAGAAGCAAAGGACAGCCAGGGATTAGGACATAACATGAGAAATGTCCTGATGAGGGCATGCCTAGCTGTGTGGTGCAGGGAATATCTGAACACAGGGAACAGAGGCAACTCAACAGTAGGCAAGTGAGCCAGGCAGTGACCATTTCAGAGAGCACTGACTTTTGCTTAATGCTCTTGTGAGGCAGATGAAGCAGCAAGCAGTAGCAGTGTGGACATATTAAGGCCACCCAGCATCAGTGTGAGGAGCTCTGTGCCAGCCTGGGAAGCACAGGAGGTGTCATGGTAACTGAGACTTCAGAGGGAAGCCACCAGGGAAAGAAACCAGCCTCCTAATCTGACATGGTCAAAAACGTGTGTGGCTGAAGGATGAATGAAATTGTAGGAGACCACTTGGAACAATGATGGTATTCTGTGAGTAATTTTCTGAGGATTTAACCTTCATGTGGAGAATAAAACTGCACTGAAGGTCTTTAGAAAAACTATTCCTGTCATTCGCTCAGAATGATGTAGCTGGAGAAGGTAACCATGTTGCAGAGCTTGGTGAAGGATGGAGGCTCTGCGGCTCAAGGAGGAAGGCAACCCAGAGGAGAGGGTGTGCAGAGGAACACATGGGACCATAATCCCGTGGGCATCAGTGTCTGACTCTGCGGGTACACCTGGGGTCGGCCAAGTGTGTGTCACTGGCCTGTTGTCATGCAAAGAGACAGAAGCAGTGTGCAGTGGACTTACACCCTTGTGTGTGTGTGCAAGAGGGAGGTGATGACAGTCCGCAGTCTGCAGTGGTTCTTCAGGTCTGTCCACTCTTACCAGTGAATTTGTGTCCTGGTGTTGGCTGCTTATATGCGCACACAATTTAATGCCGTGATTTTATTTTTTGGGTGAGGCTTTTATCATCATTTAAATAAGAGAATCATACAAAAATACACAGGAGGGAACTTCAGGAGATTATGTGGACCACTTCTTGTCCCAAACTAGGCTACTTACACCAGAGTCACTTCTGAGGGTGTTGAATAATATATACCTAGGGTTTCCAACACTGGCAAGTCACAGCATCCTTGGGGAATTGTTTTCCCTGTTCGCTCTCCCCACTGCTGAAAAGGCTGTGGGAATTTTATTGATCATATCTGATTTGAATATTTCTTTCTGGAATTTAAAACACGGTTGCAGGTGCCAATACTCACATAGAAACCACTCTCATTTATGGACTGCTCCCTCACACTTATAAAATAAGAGAACTGAATTGGAGACATCTTTGGCATAGAAGGAAATCAGCGGGGAAACTAAGCTTCTTCCAGCAGCACTGGGCTTACACAGAAACCAGAGATGGCTGAGTAAGGACATCAGCATGAAAAACCCAGGTTACACAAATGAATAGGCTGAAATGTTGCAAGACTTAGCAGCTCTCTGCCAGATATGGTGTCTGAGAGACAGCTGGTTCCATCAAGCCTGTAATAGGGGTCAGAGCACGGAGAGGAGATAGGTCGCAAACAAGAGGATTAGCCCAATTCAGGGAATCTGAATTTTGAACTAAGACTAGTTTAGGGGAAGAAAATGGGAGCAAAAATGCTTAATAGGGTACTTTGGAAGACTGGTTATTTCACAAGACTCAAAGACAAATTCAGGATCCTTGAGTGGTGCTAGAGACAGATCTGTGAGCTGTCTCCTATAAAACACTGTCTGTGGACATTCATTTGCTCAACAACTGTGGGTAGATATTGGCCATTGTTTTTTTTTTGCTGTGTAGAATGAGGGAAGATGGGTCTTCTGGCAGCAAGGGGAGGTTGTGGGGCGGCTCAGCTCTGTGTATGTCATGGCTCCAGCATCCCTGAGGAGACACATTTCTTTGGAAGCCAAAGTGAAGAAGGAGCATGGTGAATTTTTGGCAGGTGGGAACAGAGATGTACAGCGCTCCTGCCTCAGGCCTTCAGCTGAGTCTCAGAGCTCTGACTGCTGGCAGGAGCTCACTGAGGAGAAGGAGGCAGGAAATCACAAACCCCTTACTGATTCCCTTTCTTTTCTGCATCCCATCCCCAGCACTAACCATATTTGAAAATACAGCTTCCAGGCTTCTTTTACAATGGTTTAAAAAAAATATCTTAGCTCCAGAGAGAATTATTTTGCCAGCCCTATTTTTCTCTGGCTTTGAGTTTGCCATTGACGTTAATTAGGACTTCCTGAGCCTCGTTAGCCTGGCATTTTCCTTTGTAACTGAGAACAGCGAAGGTGACCTTGCTCAGTAGGTGGATTTTCTCAGCTCTGACAGTCTAATCATTAATGTCTTAGGAACAGAGGTAGGGATCTTACACGGGAAACTTGAGAAGAGCTATAAAAACATCATGTAGACAGCTGGCAGTGTCAGCTGGCATAGCTCCAATAATTCAAAAGTAGAGGTGTTTCTGATAAGTCCTCTTGATCTCACACAATGCATGCTACTCAACACGTATTTTTTGTTGCATAATAAGAAAACAACAAATATCTATCTGTGTAAGCTCAGTTGCAAGTGTTGAACTGGGTATGCTGAGAGTAATAACCAGCATTCAATAAGCTCCATTTTATTATCCAGGAAAGTGGACCAGTCACCAGAACACTGATCTCTGGTGATCTGGTTTTAAATGATGGTTTAAAAGTTATTTTAGTGGCTTCACCCTACTCCCCACCTGTGCAGTCACAGAACTCTAGAATCATTGACAACTGTAAGTAGGAAGGCACTTCTGGAGGTCATGAGTTCCAGCTCCCTTCTCAAAGAAGGTCCAAGCACAGCAGGTTGCTCAGGGCCATGTCCAGTCAAGTTCTGAGGATGGAGATGACACTACCTTGCTGGGCAACCTGGTCAATATTTGACCAGCCTCATGACAAAAACCCACACCAGCATGCTTAAAATATGAGTGAAAATCCCATGAGAAAAGAAACCCAGGAAGGGAATAACTGAGTTCTGTCTCTCCATACCAGGCAACACCACAAGATGCTTGTGGGTAAGTACACTTTCTGCTGCTGTGATTAGTCTCACCTTCATAAGCTTTACACACACTAAGATTAAAAGAACCGTATAAACACAGGGAAACATCATATTTGCCCATAGCAGTCTATTTTAAGCAGAGACTGTGAGAACAACATTTGTAATTCCGATGTGTCATCTGCCACTTGAAGCAAGAGTTTGACAACAGAAGAGTCACAAAGCATTCACGGTAGCAGAGCTGCTCTCATCAGCCAGCTGCACCAGGAGCAGGCTTCACTCCCAGGGAAGGCAAACCAGGAGTGGCTGCTTTCCACCAGCAAGCACAGAAGGGTGGATTCTGCTCCTGACCCGTTTGACCTGCACACTTCAACATCTCTGCCATGGATTTCCAAACACCCCCATCCAGTGGGGTCCTGACCCTAGCAGGTGCTTCTGAAGGTCACTTAGGAATGACAAACACAGCTTGCAGATTCACCACTAGCAGCTGCCACAAGCTACCGAGAAAGGCGGAATATTAAGACTACACAAAATCAAAGCTGGGCTGGAATATAAAATATCAAATGAAACGCTTACATGTTGCTGAACATGCTGCCTAACATCAGAAACACGAGACAACAGCAGAAAGCCATGCAACGCATTTTGGCAGAAGCACGCAAACATTTCACAGCTTGTCCCCTGGATGCCATGCTCACACTTACGTTAGTCTTTGTCATACTACCTTAACTTGTTTTAAGCATTTCCATCATCTGTGAGGTAGGGAGGGAAAAACAGAACAGTTAAGGTATAATCAAGTGAGATCTTGCACATCATAGTATAATTTGTAAACAATCTCATTACTGGCTGTAGGGTGGAGAGTGTAAATGGTTCAGGCTTCTGTCGCAACTTATCCAGACAAGGAACTTTCTGAAAGCCAGGTAGGTGATTCAATGGATTACTAAGGAGGTAGATGAAAAGAACTGGGATTAACAGAGGAGGAAATAGTGACAGAACATAAATAAACACATAAACAAGTGAAGAATTTTGGTGTCAGTAAGATTCATTTTTTTTGCTGTCATGTCAGAATCAAAACACCCAGTAATACCTTTTGATCAGTCAGCAATTTAAACACTATGTTAATCTGGTTACTTCAAAAATATTTGAATAAAGACTCAAAATTAAAAAACAAACACCTACAAATCATTACAATGAATTAGACCAAAGATAAAACTGTACCAGTTCTCATCTCAGTATATACAGATCCATAGAAGTCTTTCTTCCAGGTGAGAAATCACAGTAATAAAATAAAAATGATACGTCAAGATCTTGTTGATACAAGGCTCCTCATTTTTGATTATACTTCCAAAATCATAGGCACCATTTGAAAGACCCAGCCTTCCAAATCCTTTCATGCACAAACTTTCCTATTGGCTTAGATTTTAAGGTTAGCCATGCACTGTGCTTTCAATTATGCACCCACAGAAGCCTGTTCTGGTGAGATCTTGTGCCCATGCTCTCCTGAGAAAGTCCAGGGAAACCTAACAGTACTCTGGATCTCGAAGTATCTTCAGTCATCTCCTGTAATTACTCCTGTAATTTATTGTGAATTTACAGTACTTTGCACAGTGCATAAGCCTTTCATGTCTGATGAGGACAGATAATAAATCACCTGAAAGCTGAAGGATTTGTATAAAGAAAAAAGTTCTTGCACATCTACACATTACACTCCTGAACAGCTAAAAATCTGTAACAAGATGGAGGAAATTATTATCTCCTGAGAGAACAGCAGAGTAATCAATTGGCCTAAACTTCTGCTATTCAAGGGGAGCCTAAAAGGAGATACTAAAATTGATAGAATTTGAGACACTATCTCAAAACGGTAATTTCTTAGCTAAAAACACAGACCAGTGGTCCCACTATCACTTGAAAACTGTTTTGAAAAGGATTTAAGGATTTTACTGTGGATTTAACATATAAACCACAAAGAGCCAAACTACCACCGGAGCTGTATTTTCTATCTGGGCCTAATGTAGAAGAACTGCAAAATACAGAGAAATTACATATAGTAACTGGAAATATATAAATGCAATGATTATGTGATTGGCATGTCCCTGCTGAAAATAATCAACATATTGACTTTTCTGAAGACTCACTGTAGGCAGTAAGGAAAAAAAAATCTGTGTATGTGTGTATGTATTTTTTTTTTGAAAAAAAAAGGAATTTTATTTCTGTCTTTCTTGGAAGCTGTGACTGTATGCTGGTACTGAAGTGCCTCCATTGGCTTATCTCTACCATTATTTCAGCAATGAAAAATGGAACAAATAGAGGTGCTGAATGATACACTGGATGAGTACTGAGATACAAAGCAAGGCAGCTGTCTCATTTATAAAGCTGGGGAAAAATGAGGTAAAGTTGCTTATTAAGCAAGTGATAGTGATATCATTTTTCTATTCCTCTATTTTATTTGGATCCTTCTGCACTGTGAGAGCAAATGATCAGGAATTTGTAGCGATGTAATCGTGCTTGGCTCCCTGCCTCCTCTGGCACATCCTGGTTAAGTGGAACTGATGCTGTTTCATGCGATTAGGTGGCAGCCCTCAAAATTCAGGAGCGTTACACGAATTGGATACACTTGGGAAATACCCTAGGAAAACCAATTCTTCATTCAAACACTGATGAAGGTTCCCATGTACTTTATGCTCTCCCTTTCCCCAGACACTTGAGCTTTCCCTGGGATCACCCAAGATCATCCCTACCTGTCCAGCCCTGCAGGACACACAGTCTGTGCTGCCATCTCAGGACATGGGATGTGCAGTCCTTTCCCTGGAATGTCATGGAGAAGACTCTTGTCCTTCCTTGAGCTCCTCCTTGGTGTCTTTCATTGAGGGATGTCCCTTTCACTGAGCCTTTCTCTCTGCATCAGTCTGAACCTCAAAATACACACACAATATAGGTTTCTAAGCAGCTGAAGAATTTATAGCACATGTCTGTCTCCTGAGGGAGTCCAGCCACAGGAATGACCCAGCTCTCGGTGGTGAACTGCAGACACTGATCCCCTGTCTTTTCTTTGCTAAACCATGATGAGGCATGTGAGATACCAGCAGGCCTGTGGCCATCTGGGGATGTGCCCACATCCATGTTTCAGTCAGGACTGGGAGAATGTTTCTGAAGTGACTTTCCCAGTCACTGTGCTTGTTCCAGCTGCTAATGGGCAATGGTGGGGCCAAGCAGGAGCTTGGCTGGAATAACATTGTCTTTCCACCACGCTGCTGGCAACAGGCTTTGGGCCCCAGCACAAGCTGTTTCCTCCCACAGTGCTGCTCCCATTGCTAATGTAGACGTTGCCTGACTGAATCCTGTTGACTTGATTGATTCTGTTTAAATCAATGTGATTGTTTGTACGAACAAAGTTGATAGAACTTGTCCTAAGTGGCATTTACTCCACCGTGCTATTTGGCATATAAATCAGCTGTCTGGGGCAGTGGTAACTGTTTTGTTAGGGAAATCTGTCAAAGAAAATAAAGAAAGAACATATTTGCAGTGAAATAACTGATATTAGCTCTTGGCTGGTCTTATTTAGATGTATAGAGAAACCTTGCTCTGGAGGTAGTTTAGAGAGATTTTTCTGCCTTTTGGGATCTTTGAAATAATCAAGTTCATTATAAAGCCTTTCTTCCAAAATATCATATACATTGATTAATTATGCATTTGGTTACATAGCTTTAAATCTGCATATGGCTGTTTGTGCCCAGTGATAAAATATTCTTTTAGCTTTCTTTTAATGGTTACAGTAAAATTCTGCATGATATATATCGCAAGTAGTAATTTTCAGCTAGAAATATTGATGACATCTTGCCTATGGCAATGAACAGGTTTTAATACTACAGTAAAGCAAGTCCTTTCCTCTTAATTAGTCTCCATTGATTAAACATGCAGATTATTTACAAAAAGCCTAACAATGGAAAGGAAGAATAACTAATGCAATGGCTGCATTCCCAGAATCACATGCAATTCATCTTTACTAAGCTAATTGAACCTCTATAATCTCAAGGCATTTATGAAATAATAGGGAGAAAGCTTTAGGTTAAGCATATTTAGTATAAAAAAGTATTTGTTTAATTTGTTTGTTAAGATGAATTTCTCCTATTTTTGGGGGAAAATTAAGGTGCTCAATGAGTTAAAGCCACAGGCTTCTAGCAGTAAGATTTAAGAAACCTTGTCAGATCACTGACAGAAACAATCTTTAGGATGCTGAGATTTTGTAGCTTGTAATTAAACATCACTGTCCAGCCTCTGTAACCTGTATCGTGCTCACATACCATATTTAATATATCACAGCAATTAGTGAAGCATACCGGGCACATTTAGAAGAAGGCTTTCTGTCAGGGGCTGGTGATGTAGTGACTCAGCAAGGCATCAGAATGCTTTGCTTGTGCTAAGGCTTTGTGCACCTCTGGGGGGGCTGGACCTGTCAGATTAATACAAAGGGCTATTTTTGTAATATCCAAAAAGTTTCTGCTGTACATCAAAGTGCACTAGCTGCTTATTTTAGATGACAGCAGCTCTTAGATTTGTCTTGAACAATACAGTCTTTAGCATTTTTTTTGTATGTACTTCTCCAAAAAGAAAATTTCCTGTGGAGCGTTTGGTTGAAGAAGTGCTTCCCATTTGAGATCATCAGAGACATTTTCATCTTGTGCTTCAAACATTCCAGTAAATTAACAGCCCATGTACCAAAGGTAAGAGGCAGTCATGGCATACTGGGGAGTACTCTGAGCATGTAATTTGAGACAACACGAACATCTGGATTTGTGCCCTGCTCTTCAGCTGAGCTGGGGTTTGATCCCAAGCAGTGCAAAGAGCCTCATGAAAAGGGGCTCCTCAGTCGGCCTGGTCTTTCATTTACTGTATTAAATTTTTACTCCCAGCAACCAAAATATCACCTTCCTTCCCAGACACTCAGTTATTTCCATTCTTGAAACTAACTTGCCTGAAAGCTGCTGTGGTCATTGATGCTGGATCACGTGAATGTGGCATGCATAGCCTTCCACAAGCAGAGAGGCTGTGAGTTACTTTCCCTTGGCTGCTCTTAAATTTGCCCATGATGTTTGGAGAGTTAGTCTGAGCATTTTGCCCTGACTTGTGTCTCTTTCCTTGTGCCTGACCTAATGACATCCTGACTACAGAAGCATGAAGCAGTGGAAGACATGAGGTCACAGATGTGTCCCCAAGGTGAGAATCAAGAATTTCAAGCAAGTTCTAGAGAGATAATGAAAATCACCTCTGAAACCAGGTAATTTCACCAAAGATGTCATCATTAACACTTGGCTTTCACAAGTGTAAAGTTGTGAAAGTTGTTTGTGTAAATCTCAGAAAGATATTGTCAAAGAGGTTGCTATTATTTCTAATGGCACAGTGAAGTGACTTGGGAAAGGTGATGCCAGAGTCAACAAAGGCACTGAAATTGGAGTGAGCTTTTCTGAGTCATGGCCTGACTCAGCTCTCCTTGCTCCTGCTGCTCCAATACCACTGGAGCTGCCCTCTCTGCTCCTTTTTGCTGTTGCCTTTCTGTGGTGCCCTCTCAGCTGCCCATCCCTGCTCACCAAAGCACTCACCAAAGTCCCGTAGCTGGCGTGTGCTCCCGGGTCTCACTTGGCAAAATGTACCTACATCTGCACTTTCCTAAATGGGGATGGATTAATTGAGTGCTTAAAAGCTTTGCTGGATGGAGACCTGGACTCAAGAGCCAGACCCACCTTCATTGCTGGAGCCTGCAAGGAGGAGGAGAAGGAAATTTTCTCTTTCTCACATGCTGACTGAGAAAGGGGTGAGCAAGAGAAGTAGAGAGAGCCCTGACTTGGTTTCTGCTGTCAGCAAAGAGGCTCTGAGTACCTGCCCAGAACCCAGAGCATCCTGGGGAGAATTAGTAGCAAGGCTGAGCTGAAAAGTAGTTCCGTCGTATTTTTTAATAAAAACATTTGGAGAAAAGTTTTCCCCATTGACTTTTGAAAAAAGAAACACCTAAAAACCCAACAACAATTTATATGTGGGCAGCTATTAATAGTAGTGCAAATATTAGTTTTATGCTAGAATAACTAGTAGTTATATTGAAACCTACTCATATAAAAAGCATTTGGGGGTTTTTAGTAGGAACTGGGTATTATTAATAACCCTACTTTCATTTGAGTAGCTCTTTTGTGTGCAAAACATGTCAATGATTGTATCTAAGTCACACAATGCAGGGGTGCTGGAACCTCCTTTACCTAAGCTATTTAAAAGCATCATGTTGTGCCTGTTATTAAAAGAACACAGCATTTAACACCCTATTGAAAGTAAAAACTGTTCTTCTTATGTGTTTTCCCAACTGAAGCTTATTTCCACTGTTTTCTCAGGGAAGCAACAAAGTTTGGGCTTAATCTTTTTAATTGCACCTTCAAATTTCATCCCTTTATGTTATTACCATAAAAGCATAATTTTTAGAAGTCCATTCCTGAAGTTATTTCACCCATCAACAGGCTTGGTTTTGCTCCTGAGGTGTATGTCTTGTATAGTAAATTTCCCTGTAGTAGAAAGTACAAAGATTTCTTTGCTGAATTGCTAAAGTCTATAGTAATTTCAATACCTTTATCTATGGCAGTTGGGTGAGGTCTCTTTTAGTTTCTTTCCCTTTTAGGTTGCTGTTTTTGTTTTGGGTCTCCCTCAGCATGGCAGCATGAGCTGAGGGCTCTCAGCATGGCAGCTGCAAGAATCATTGATTTTTTTTTTGTTCAGTAGCAGAAACGGAAAAAAAATATTTCTGTCAACCTTTTGAAATGCAATTGTGAAAAAAATGATTTCAGATCAGCAAAATACATGATTTGAGGGACATGGTATAAAAGTAGAGAAAAAAAAGCCTGGCATCACAAAGTGGAAGAATAAGGTTTGGCAGCTATTCTTCCTTGACCTGGTGTTCAAAGGAAAAGACGTTCACTGAGGTCAAAACCCACTCTTCTACATGCAGAGATTTGAGCCAAAGCCCTTCTTTTACTAGAAATGTTCTTTAGCTCCAGCCAGAGGTCACCTGAAATAAGATGTTCTCCAGCTCTCCTGCTGTGACTATTTTACTTTTCATTGCAACTGCACGAACGCTCAGCAGTTGAGCAGAGCAGAGCACGTATTTGAGTGAGTTTTCTGCCTGCTACCACCTTTGGTTGAGACACAGCACCATCAGGTTTTAGCTTGGTGGCAAAGACCAGTGAAGCCATTTACACTGAATTAGATCTCACTGAAAGAACAGATTTCAGCCACATTTCCCTGACTGTGATGGATGAGCAGCAGCTGCCCCTGGAGCAGGGGAGTGGGGGCTCCTCTCTCTGGGGCTGGAGAGGGCTGGAACCACTATTGCTGAATTTGATACAAGTCCATAAAGAATTGTTATGACCCAAAATTGCATTTTTTAGTTAATAAAAGAATGAAATATGCTGTTTCTAAATGCTGTTCACCCCTTCTGAACATCAACCACACACATTGAAAATCCCACTTTTTATGACAGCCCATATGTGTGATCTTTACCTGTACACATAGGAGGGCTGCTGGTGAATCCTTGTGAATCCTTCAGCTCAAGGAGTGTGGTGGTCAAGACAATAATGTGATCCCAACTGACTTCCTTTAATTTCCTGGTCTCTGTCAGACAGGCCTAACCTGAAGGATCTGCACATTGATGTTACCTTATTAATATCTCTGGTTTAGATTCGAAAGTCCCAAGGTAGTATGTCAGCTCTCTTGCACGCATTATTATTTTTGTATCTAAATCTTCTTTAAATATTGGGCAGACTCTCTTTTCATAGCTGAGTAGTTATTTCAGTAAGTGTGGCAGTTGATTTACAGTTGGTACTGGGTGCACTTTCTGTAGTGAAGCATAAAATTGAAAGGCTTATGTCAAATTCATTCATACATGGACACGCTCAAGAACAAATTAATTTTAAAGCACTCACAGGGTATATAATGTTTCTATGTCATGCTTTACAAATCTATAAAGTAATTTATAACATAAAGCCTCCTTTAGAAGAGAGCTGTAGTAGAACAGATAGCAGAGTGATTTCAATCTAAAATATCCCAGTGCTACACTCCCCCAGATATCTGCAATTCAGATCTGATAGGAACCATGAGTAATCAGTTTCTCAAGCAAAATTATTATACAAGAAAAGTCTCTCAGTGCAATGTCCTCTTGCAAAACCAGGCTATTCTAGGACAAATTAGGTTTTCTAACCATCAGTATGCAGCACACTAGATAAGATGTCAGATTCAGATCTCACACCAGTATAAATCGGAAATTACAGCCATGAAGGACCAAGATAAACTTTTAAAGATGCATATTGGATAAATCTCATATGTAACTGTAATACCAGGGCCCTTGTAATTAACATCAAGGGAGTTTTCACCCCATGAGAAGAGGTGCCTTCAAGCAGACACTACTGTCACCCTTCTCTTCTGGATGGCACAGCCCATGGAGGGCACCTCTGCACAGAGTGAGTGTCTTCCCTGTGCCATTCCAGCACAGCTTCTTTGAACATCCTTCCAGTGTTTTGTATTTTGGAGCACCACCAGATTCTTTCTGCTTTCTTTGGCAGAAGCTGGAACTGCCAGCACTGCTTGGCACCAGCCTCTTGCTGCATGGGACCAAGGGACCCAGAAACCAAGGGAAGAGCACCTCTCTCTGATCACAGCCAAGCTCCTTCTCTGCTTGCAGCAACGTCATGCCTGCACATTCCCCCACACTGAGCACTTATCATTAGCAAGTGTGGTAGGCAACCATCAGAAACATTCAAAGACAAGCAGTCATGGAAATTCAACCCTGAGGTGAGCAGCTACAGCTGCCCCCAAATTGCAGAGTGGCATGGACAGGAATGAGGGTTGAGTCTAGGGAGCTGGCAAAAGCCAGCTGGTGTGTCACAGCTACTCCTGCTCCCTCCCTGCACCTTTTTCCAGGGGCATTTGTGATCTCTGCGAGCAGCAACTTAATATACTAACAGTACAAGGAGTAAAATATACAGCAATGGCAGTGAAATGCTGCCGTGCTCCTCTTCCCACTATTCATCCCACTTGGCATGTGTGTTGCACCTGGGTAGCTAACTCTGTAATATGGACACAAGTAGTGTGCTCCCTCATCTCCTCAGGAGAAACAGAGATATAATCAGAATTTAGAGTGGCTTCTAAATGGTGCATATTTCAAAGGTAAAATTGCAACATAAAGCATTCTGAGAAACTCTAACCCAAGTACCACCTGTGTGCAGAAGCAGAAAGGAAAATATAATTCTTTGTAACAGCCAGTGGAGGCAGACAAAAGGGTCTAACTCAAAGCAGCTGGTCCTACTCCTTGCACTGGAGGGAGGAAGGCCTTGTTGCAGTCCCCTCATGCAGTGAACTTTGAGATATTTATAAAAAGTGGAACAGCTTCCACAGTGCAGGGCAATAAAGGTCACCCCAGCTGGGCTGGTAACCAGTCAGTGCAGCACCGCCACAGTGATGTGGGAAGAAACCCTGGCTACAATGGGGTCATCCTTCAACACAGACACGCAGGCCAGGGGTCACCATGGAGCTGGGCGAGGGGATGGCCACTCAGATGGAAGAGCTGAGCCTTGCCCTTGTCTTCTGCTGAATGCTGGGACCCCATTTCTCAAAAATTCCTAATGCACCCTAATGACGTTGGGTGCATTAAACTTCTCAGCACAGGAATTGGTTTTCTTGGACATTCTCTTTCTGAAAGTCAGTTCAAACTGTGTCCCCCAAAAGTCCTTTTGAAAAGATCGACCACTGCCAGTCTCCTCTACTGCATTCCTCCTCACAGCCACCACATTGCTGACATGTGGAGAAAAAAGAGTCCTTATTCCAGCAGGAATGGCTGAAAAAGGAAGAACTATTAGTCTGAAATTCTGCTGTGACAGAGGAAGATTTCAAAGGAACCTGAAGAGGAAATGCATCCAGCTCAGTGCGAATGCCTTAGGTATAGACTTCACCTATTTCTTTGCAGCAAGCCAGTTAGTTCTGCAACCTTAACAACTGCTTTAAACAAAGGGACTCCTAAAATTTGCTTTATCATCAGAAGGCAACATCTGACAGCCAGGAAGCACAAGGAGCAGTGGGGTTCTGGAGGAGCCCTCCCCCAGCCCCATGACAGCCACTGCCCCAGTGCAGCAGGGAGGCAGCTGCATGAGTGCCAGGCTGGGGGCTGTGCCACTTGCTGAGTGCTTTGCACTCTCCTGCTTGCAGTCAATAATAAATACCTGCAATGTTAATAATCTGGACTGGAATGTTCTGTGACTTCTTTAAAGTTTCAGCACAGCAGTTCAGCAGTTTTTGAGAACCTGTATCATTGCCTAAGGAGTTCCTGACTCCAAGAGGAGACAAAATTCATCAGCTTTCCTGTGGCTGTCACAGTAGTACTGAAATATTAAATAAATTGTATTGGGATTGAGGTTTTTTAAATTTTGATTGTGAAAATCAGTCATAAAATCCTTGACAATTAGAAGTCAGTGTAGATCTATCCCACCATTGCTTTGCAGGTGCAGAGTGCTCTGGAGTGTTAGATTCACAGAGTGGTGATGGTGTGAAGCCATGATGCTGTAGCACCCATCTGTCAGGGGTCTAACCCTCCTAAAGCAGTCACAAAGCAGGATGTATGTAGGGAGCTTGCAGCTTGAGGAGAGAGATGGGTTCCTAAGCTTGGGGTCCTGGAATGCCAACACAATGCAGAAAGACTGTCTGTGATAGAAAACTTAAAGGTCAGGAGGCATTTGAAATGAAAGACTGCTGAGCTCTGCATGGAACACAGAAGAAATGCTCAGCTTCCCTGGTTGGTGGAGAGCTTCTTCTGCTCAAGAGCATTTCTATGGACCCCTGCTGTTTCCTACTCTTGTATTCCAGGAATACAGTTATTGTTTGTCCTCCCTTATACTGTATTAAATCTTTCCAGGTGGCTGTCACAATGAAAAGTCTGCTGGGACTGCCCTGGACACCTCTGCAGGGCCAGGAGGGGATGAAGTCTTGATCTCTGTCTGTGGTGGGTATTCATTCCTAGCCAAGGTTGTCTCCTTTGATGACGTGCTGTCTAAGATTTTGGGTAGGAGAGAACACTTCCCGGAGATCACCAAATCTCCTATCCAGGCCTAAATAAAAACCTCCTACAGGTAGGTCCTCCCTCTGTGTGAACAAGGGAATTATTGAGTAACTGCCTGTATAAAAATGCTGATTAACAAATCACATTCGTTCCTCTCAAACACTATCATCACCTTCTCAATGAATTGATGTGAAAGGGTTTCTCTCTTGAACTGGCTTTTTAATTGTGCTGCTAAGGAGGCAGGTAGGGTGCCAGGGTAAATAAGCACTTGCAGGGCTCTCAGAGATTGTGGCTGGGGGTTGCCTCCAGCTGCTGAATTAACACAGCGAGAGTGAAGCCTGCAGTGTAGACAAACATTCTGCTACTGCCCCAGATTTCAAGTTAGCTTATATAAAATGTGGACTTATGCAATATATGTGCAATATAAAAGACTTCCTAAGGTGTTTGACTTGATATTCCAGGGCATAACATGAGCACTATGTACGTTTAATAAAGCACACAGGAAACAAAAATGAAGAACTGCTTTCCCTGAGCACAATTTGGCAATAAGCCACCATCATTAAACATGGGGGTTCCTAGTAGGGATGTACAGAGATTGTTCCTAGACCTAAAACTGCTCATCAGCAGTACAGATGCTATATTGGATTGTGGCTGATAAAATCTGCAGCTTGCACAAGAATCGATGTTATGTTTAAAAGATGAAGTGGAGGCAGCGATATGAGACCTGTTGCTTGGTCAGACAAATCCACTGTTTTTAAGTATAGCCAAATAGAGAGTTAAACTCCACAGAAAAAGAAATAGTAGCTGCTCTAGTTAAGTGCTGTTTTTTCTCTAAAGGATTTAGAGGCCAAACAAGAAGACAAAAACTCAAGTACTCTAATAACTCAGAAGGCTAATGAGACCTTGTCTGGCTAAACAGGGCATGCTGAGATGGAGGCAGGAGCCAAGGTTAACAGTGCTATCTGTGGTCTTAGTATCCACTGAGGATGCTGAAAAACTGAGAAAAAGGCAGAGAAGAACTGCAAAAGTAGGCCAAGAACTACAGAAAGCACCTAATGGGGAGAGAGAGGTTTAGAAAGCACTGTCTGTCTAGCTTATCAAAAAGATTGAAGAGTCTTGATTACAGAGAATAACTCTTCACAGAGAAAAATGAGCTCTTTATTTTGGTGGAAAAGGATGAATGGTTAAAAGCTGAAGCCAAATATATCTGGAGTGGAAATTAGGCAAAACATGTTAATAGTGAGGGTTTGAAAAAGCTGCTGAGGGAAGACAAGGAGCCTGCAGTGCTTGATGAAGATGTCTCAATGCTTTTCTGAGAGACAATTTTCTTGAATACATGCTACATTTCAGTCCGTCCCAATAAGGGCACAAATGGGCAATATTTTAAAAGTGGTGATAAAATCTAGTTGTCTTTTCCAGCTTTAAGCTCTAGGAACCTGTATGAGCCATCTGGAGTGCACAGGGGTGTTCATGCCAGCTGGGGGTCCTGCAGGGAGAAGAGGCCCCTCCTTTCTCCTTCTTCCTTTCCAGCAGGATACCCATGTCAGGGACCAGTGCTGGCATTCAGTCCTAAACCCTGGCTTGCTGCATTTCCAGTATGCCTTGCGGCATAATGAACTCCTTGCTTGTCTGTCCTCATTGAAACTGTTCCCAGAGTAGAGGGACAGCAGGACATCGTGGGAGTGGCCACATCAGCTCCACCCTGTCCCGAGCAGGATGGGCAGCTCGGGGCACTGAGCCAGGCAGACAAAACTCCAGGGTGCGCTGCCTTCATTTGGGGGATCATTCAAGAGAACAACCTGTGCTGTCATCCTGAGAGAGTTTTCCATCTGAAATTCAATACTTTTCCTTCACTAAAATATGTATCCCTACTCTGTCTTCTCTCTCTCTTCATCTTCCAGAGATTAAAAATTATTTTTTTCTCAGTGGAGCACCAACATCCTTCAAATGCCTATTAGAGAGCTTCACCCTCACTTAGCTGGTGAGCTCACATGTGCAAGCTCTGTGTGTCAGTCCTGCAGCCTGGACTAGAAATGCTGTGCTGTGGCTCTGCCTTTGCATCCAGCAAATGCTTTCCAGTATATTTAGAATATTCAGTGTATGGTGGGATTGAACTCAACAGGGCTAAAAGGCTCAAAATAAGGTGGATATGATTTCACATGTAGCAAAACAACAACCCCCCCTTCTTTGAAGCTGATTGTAGCTACCTTTTATTCCTTTAAGTTGTCAGTCTCATAGCAAGAAGCTGGCAAAAATTAACTCCCACGCTTGGCTTTGCAACAGGAAGGTGAGTGCGTCATGCAATGATGTTTCAGGCTTTTATCAATTTATCTTTGACAAAATGCAACTCTCCAGAGAGAGGAGATCTAGGTTGGAAAAAAAAAAAGAGAATGCTGACATTCTATCCTGGGACTTCTAGACTTTTTTAGTGTGGAGAGTCCTTTACTCAGTGTTTAAAGAAATTGTCAAATCTTCATATACTTACTGCAGAAGAGTGAAAGTCTGAACAATGGTAGCAGTGGTGGAGCAGCCCAGGCAGACTAAAGATATGTGGCCTGAGCCTGAACTTGCAGTGCTTTGTGTTAACCCAGATCCCACGTCTGGGACCCTTCAGTATTCAGCCCTTGGAGAGAGTAACTTTCCTCCAGCTCCTGAATGGTTCCCAAACAGTTATCTCCACTGGTAAGTGGCAGGTTGTGGGTGCTCAGCAGGCAATTACCTGGTCTCATGATCACACAGTAAGAAATTTAAATCCTGCTCTTTTCCCAGCCCATGCTCATTTCTTCAGGACCCCATACATATTTTCTTCCCTTGACTTTCCACACAAAGCAGCTGCTGTAGCAGTTGAGTTACAAGGGACTAAACTGTCTCTTGAGAAATAACACTCCTGAATGTGTGGTTAAGCACAGACATATCTTCTGATTTATTTATTTATTTGTTTGTTTGTTTGTTTTAAGGATGTAAAGAGGGGTAATAAATGGGAAAACGAATGCATCAGTGATGTGTTTCCAGAGGATGAAGAATGAGTTACTTAATGGAAAACTGAAAGATGTGGTTGCACTCTGTCATGAGTGTCTACAAGTTTGGCCATGGTATAATTCATTGACTTTTTTATAATTGTCCTAACTAAATAGTCAGAAGTGAAGTGCAAATTAGACACAAAGCCCACATTCACAGGCTTGTGAATTAAAAGCATAGAATTCTGGCTTGTAGAGATAAACATTTAAATCAGCTGATTTAGCAACTACTAAAAAGCCCTTTGCTACCTTGAAAAATAAAAAAATCAATAAAGACATCAGGATAAAATATTTGGAATTGCCAAAGACAAATGGAGAAGTGGAAATTAATGACAATTACAAAAAAATGCAAACCCAAATCCCAAAGGTTTTCTCAGAAAAGCATCTTCTAGAGCAACCACTCCACAGTAGAAGAAAGCAGAACTTATGAAGACATTAATCAAGGTATGAGTGAAAAGAAAATGAGATGCTTCAGGGCACAAAGATGACAGGAAGCATATCTGTGGCAATAAGGGATGATGGAAATCATACAGAGGGAAATATAACAAAGTATACATGAGGACAGGATGCAAGCACTGCGGAACACCTACTCTGACAATACAGTCTTTTGCTCTCACTAAAAGAAAAAATCAATAAACTCTGTGTAGAAAGAAAAGCTTATTAAATCATTGACTGTCCAAGTAGATATTCCTGTTGGCAAACACATTGCTCTGTCTGATGGATGGACATCAGGGTCAAGAGGTTGTTCACTGAAGTGAACAGGCTTCATAAAATCCAGTTTTGCAAACAGTCGGGGCAGCAGAGGCTCGGTGCAGTTACTGCTGCTGGGTCATTCCATGCGCTGCAACACTGCAAGTTTGTTTTTGGATAGGTGAGGGGGTTTCAATGAAGGAAGAAGTGGGAGGCACTCCCAGAGCTCTGGCCCTGAGCATGCTCCATCTGTGCATGCCCATGACCGGCCATGCTGCAGTGCCTGCCCCTGGAGCGGCCACGGGGCTCTGCTCTGGATTGCCAGCTCTGTGGTTCCCTCCCTCACCCTGCCTGCCCAACATGGAGCCTGGTGGTGCAAGCGGGATGAAACCATAACACTGTAATTCCTTGTGTGGAGACATGTCCTACCCCATCATCAGCAAAGGAGTCCTGAAACCTGGATCATACGGGTTTGGCTTGAAGGAACCTTCAAAGGTCACCTAACTCAAGCCCATTGCCATGGGCAGGGACAGCAGATTGCTGGAGGTCACCCTACATTTGGCACATACCAAAGCAACAATAAAATACCTCCTTTGAAGCTACCCTGTGTTTCTCCCACTGTCTGGCAGCAACCTTTAGCTTGATCCAGTTTTAGCTCTCCCTGTTGGCTATTTATATTAGTGGTGGGTCTCTCATCCATTAGCATCAGCCCATATCTTCCCTATGGCCCTTGTCCCACCCCTACACCCTCTCACCCTCAGCATTACTGACCCCTTAGTGCAAGCTGAAACACACAGAGCTCACTCGGTCACCTGCTGAGAGAGAGGCAAAGGAAAGGAGCTTTCAAGGGACAGCAGTGGACTGTAAACTTCAGGAATGTCCATTTCATCCATAACTGTGCAGCTGAGCAGACAAACCTGAGGCACAACGAATCCATGGTCCTGCAGGACCAGGTCACAAGCCCAGTGCCCAATCTCCTTTCTTTTGTGGCACCTTCTTCTGACCCAAGGTGACAGGACTATGCTCTCAGGGAGCTCAAACACATCTCCAGGTACACTTCAGGGCCCTATGCACACTGGGCTGGATTATGGTGGAGATGTGAGATCTGGAAATGACAGCCATGGAAATGTCACAGGTGCTTCCACAGCTCCCCTCCTCTGAGTTTCCTCTTCATCCAGTAAGATTTCTGTTCCAACCAATGCACAGCCTTTGCATTTCATTAAGTACCTCTTCCTTTAAATGATGCCTCATTACGACTTCCTTTTTGGGTTAGGTATTTTGTTAATTTTTAAGCATGTTACTTATTTTTTTCTTTTGAAGGGAAGATGAGCATGCCCTGAAGCTCAGGAATGCTCATTTTAGATCAGTGTGGAAGCAGCCTTTGAGGACAGGCTGCAAGTGTCCATAAATCCCCACAACACTAACACTGTGTGTTTACTGCTGTGGATTGGGAACCACCCAGTTTGACCTTGATGTGCCAATTGTTCTCCTGTCTTTTTTTAGAGTTTCATGTTGGAGAAAGTACAAAATGGGCTTTTTCCTTTTCCTGGAATACAAAGTGCTGTACCAGGCTGGTGAACACTTGGGGCTACTTCTGCTTCAATTCAGTCTGAGAAGTGACAGGGGATTGAAATAAGCATTGGCCCTTTTGTTATTAAAAATTTATTTTGAGATGTTTTCTCCATTCCAAATACACAACAAGAAAATCTTGTTGATTGTTTCTTGCAAGTTGTGGAGAATTTTTACATTCCCGTGCATTTTCTCCTGAATGTTGACATATGAGAATAAAATCAAAATGATTATGTACATTAATAATAGAATATACACATAAAGATAACCTTGAGGTGTCTAAACTTTCTGCATATTCTTCTAGATTGCTGATAGCTTTTGTATGTGAATATATTAGAAAACAAGAAAAAAAAATTGAACTAAATTGAAATGTAAATATTTTTGTCTGGAAAATAAAAATAATTTGTGTCAATAAACCAATCACGATTTGTAAACACTCTTTGTTTTCTACCATCAACAATAATCTATCTGCAAGGACTGAATTTCTAACCTTAAGTAGCTAACTTACTGTCTAACCTTACTGTAGCTGACACTATGCAAATGTTAGAGCTTAGCAAAATTCTTTCTTCCTGAAGTTATAATTTTTCCTCTTATAGAAAGCAAAGCTTGATTTTATTTTATTGTGCTCAGACAGCATCTACCCTTTGATATTATGTTTATTTAGCAAGAGAAATGAAAGTTTTCAATTTTTTCTTCTGGAAAAAATGTATTTGCAGAAAAGAGGAAATAAAAAATAAAATACTTAGGGTTGGCAGGAACCAATGATGTGAAAAAAAACTTTTCTGCTTACTATTTTTTATTTCTTCTGCATTTTTGGCCATGCTTAGAAGCAATTCTGTCTATGATCCATGTGTGTGACACACTTATGGAACCCTGAAAACCTGTGAAAAGCAGAAGGTCAGCAGTGGGTGTCTCCTGTGTCAGGCAGCCTCAACAATGTGCATTGTTTGATGTCACAATCCCTTGCTCAAGTACCCAGTTTCGGCAGGAGAATTCAACCCTTTGGGGCTTTTGACAAGAGCCACATGCTGAGAAAACACATCACATGCATGGGGGTGGCTGGGAACCTTGTCTGAGGTAACCTGCAGAAACCAAACCAAGGGCCAGACATGCAGTTAAGGAACTTATTTTCCAAATTTAGTTACGTAACCAAGATGTAAAAAATTTACCTACAAGTTACTCAGATACCAGAACTTTTCAAGTTATTTGTGCCCTGACACAAGTTAAATCAATTACAGCTGTATTGAGCTGCCTCCATTAGTAGATCAAATATATCATGGGGGCATTTTCTGTGGAATTTGATTGACGTGATGCCAAGGAGGAAGTTTGCCTTGTAAAGTTACAGGAGGCTTAACCATTCAAACTTCTCTCTAGTCTAGTCATATCTAGTTATAGACATGGAATATTTAGTAAATGACATGATCTAACCCTTGAAGAAATTTTACAGGTGTTCTCAGGAACTAAAAAGGGCAATAATCTGGTTTTAATGCAGTCAGTATGATCCCACAGATGGAACTGGTCTGGTTGCAGGCTGGTGTAATCACTGCCACCTATGCAGAGTGAAGGACTACAGTAGGCCAGTGGAGAAAGAAGTTTTTCAGACGTTTTCTTTGCAGCAATACTGTATGAAAATAGTTTGAACTATCAATCCCAGAATGACAGATTAATCTAATTTTGGTTGAAAAGCAGAACTGACACTGATGGATGAACAGTGGCAGGAGGGGCTGAGAGCAGCCATGGAGCGGGTGTTAATCCTATTGCTGCATCCAAGCTGAGAAAGAACCTCATCCTCCAGCTCTGATGACTCAGCAGAGGGCAGATATTTAAGGAAAGGTCTGCCTCTGTTTACTTAAAAAATTGACTATGGCAATTTATTCTGCATGAGGGATGCAGGACGGAGCCCTTGGTTATGGCTGCAAGGTGTTACAGCTCCCCTGCTCCTTCTCCTGCCCCTGGAAAATCCCACAGCAAACAGGAGTCCCCAAACAAAGTGCTACATTTCTCATTTGAAGACCTGCCAGTTGAAACTTCATTTTTCAATTTTCTTTGGAGCAATATATTATCAGATGTATCTGATGCCTAATTTAACTTGGTTCCACATGTCATTATGTTTATGAAATGTCTTTCTTTCATTGAGGCAGATGCAATCAGAAGATCTCACTCTTTGGCTTGATTTCCAACTAATTGTAGTATTTGTTTTTCCAAATCCAGGCCAGCCTGCTAAACATAATTAATAATTTACAGTTTTCAGTGCCTATTGGCCTTGCCTGAAAGGCTAACTCTTTTCTTCGGCTCATTGGGAGCCCTGTAGGGGAAAATACTGAAAACTGCAAAGGTCAGGAGGAGTTTCAGATTAAGGTTTATGTTGTGCTGTTATTTGAGTAAACAAAGGTAAATTCCAGCAGGAGGGATGAATTTACATCACATACAGTGTGTATTGACTGTGGTGAGGTAGAGCTGGAATGGAAATCTTTTCCCATTGTGAGGCAGACTGAGCAGGAGTCATGTGAGAGAATGTGGAGGAAGATTTACCAGAGGGTCCTGGGATGGGTAATGAACAGCAGAGACAGGAACAGCAGGAAAGCACCCCATGGCAGAGATTACTGCAGCACAGAGAGCCTTTGCACACCCTGCCAGAGCAGGTTTTCATGCTGGCACCTGGGATTCTGTCTATACCAGCATATGAAAACAGACCATGTTCTCCTCTCTAGTCCTGAGGGCAAGAGGCACAGCATGGCAGCATCTATCCTTGCCTCCCCAGCCTTGCCTTGAATGTGGGCACCTAATGTGCATCTCATGAAGGACTAGCTGACTCCACACTGCTCTCCCTTGACAAGCACCGGCTACATCTTCCATGCTATGAGGAGCTTGCGTACCTCACATGTGTCAGCACCTGTGCACAGGTGTCTTTGGGGTGTCAGTCCCACCTGAACTGTGCCAGTGGCTGTGCTGTCATTGGCCAGGTTGTTGCAGAAGAGTCAGCCTGGGGGTGCAAGGCAAAGCCAAACACAGAGGTGTCTATGTCACAGCTACCTGATAAAGTGACTGCAGCTTGTAATCAACGATATACGAGGATAGCTGTGGCCTATTTGCTACTTAGTGATGCTTGCAGCAGTGGTAGGTGCAATGATGTAAACATCATTCATCTGTATTTTCCAGTCTCCAGATGCATTTATTTATGGATTCATTTAGCCTGTGCTTCTCCTTCCCTATTGCTGTGCCTTTACAAGCTAGCCTGAAGCTAACTCTGGTCCTTCTGCATGGAGCTTGCTTGCATCTCTGCTCAGATCAAACAGGAGGGAGAAGCAGAGCTGATCCTGCTGGATGTGTGAAGTGTTGGCCAAGAGGGATAGAGCTGTAATGAGCTTGATGGTGTGATGTGCCTGAAATCAGTGTATGGGCTTCATGTCTATACCATGTCAGATACTGTCTCAGCCTTGCCTGAATTTTTGGGGGATGTACCTTAGTCACTGTGAGAAAAATACAGAGTGTCTCCTGAAGTTTATTAAAATGTAATTGAATGGTAAGAAATGAGGAGGTAAAAGGAGCAGCTTTTTGAACAGAGCAGTCCTGCTGTTCAGGAGAGCAAAAAGTAAGGTCCAGAATGGAGTGGGACATGTGTACAGGGAAACACCAACACAGATATTTTAAAATAACCATATGGAATGAATGAAGAATGAAACTACAAAATGAACCACAAACAGAACAAATTTACATGAAGCTGAACAAAACCATGGAAGTTAGACTCACTATCTTTATCTTGTGTGAAGGTTTTATTGTGCCTTTAGGATAAAGAGGAGCTTGAAAGAAGGATTATATATCTCGTGAAACACATCTGCTGAGCTTCTAATGGTTATGCTGTGGGTAGAAGGCATTGCTTATCAAAGCCTAAATAATGTTCTCACTTTCACGTATAAACAGGAGCCATAAAGGCTGGGAGTGGGATTTCCCAAAGCAGGCTCATGCCAGAAAAATACCTACTCATTCACTGCTGACAGAACTGGGAACTTACGACTAATTCTGCATCAATTATGTTGCTGATCTGCTGTTAATCTACACACAAATCCTGTCAGTGCATTAACACCCCATAGTGCACAGATAGAAATAAAACAAGGTACAGACAAACCAAATAATTTATTGTTTTCTATGCGTTGTGATCATAATGAGACTGTTCCTTAGCAAGGATTGGCATAAATGAGTTCATCCCCTTTCATTCTGGAACTGTCCCAGGGCATCCCAGGTGACTTTAGTACTTACAGAAAATATTACATTGACAGCCTTGAAAAATTAAGTCTTTGTTTCCAAAGAGCAGAAGCACATCCAGTATAAACAGATTTCTCTACAATTTCCCACCAATAGGCTGCCTGATGTCCTCTGGAAAATGGGATTTTCCACAGGAGATGCAGCTGTGCCTCCTGTGTCCAGAAGAATATCCTTTTGTCTTCATAAGGCCCTTCACAACTGGGAAAGGGGGCAGCCGTGGTCGTGGGGGGCACCCAGACCCAGCAGGACAGAGAGGATGATATGCACACCTGCACTCCTGCTCTGCTGTCAGCCTCCAGCACCCTGCCCTGCTTAGCCTGACTGTACCCCAGCCCAGCCTTTCTTCTGCCTCCCCCATTGTCCCTGGTGGCACCAAACCTCACAGGCTGCCTGTTTTCTGCCCAGATCTCTCAGCATAGCCCAGCCCTGTACCTCTCCTGCTCCCTGCACATGTTCAGAACCATCCAAATTGGTTCCAGCCAATGATAGACAGGGCTGGATTCAATCCAGTGAATCAGCAGCCTGACTCACCATTAACAACCATCTTTTCCAGGTCCCCAAAGCACTGGCACCAGATCTTGGCCATAAATCTTGTACTATAGAGCCACCATGCTAGAAGGTGTTAGAAAATTCTGCTCCAGGTACATGGGGCACAAAACAGTTATTTTTAACATTTACCTGTGATGTTCCTCATTCCCATTCATCTGAGAGTGAAAGAGCACCAAGGTGTTTCTCACAAGACCCAGTAGATTATCTTCCCATGTACTTGGCTTTGCTCGCTACCCCTTGATGGGTTTTTTTTGTTAGTCAGTTGCCTCAGTGGGTTTAAAAATAATTTAATTTATCCAAATCCATTCACAACATTTCTGTAATGGTTTTTAATTGTGTAATTAGTGTAAAGACATATAATCATGTAATTAGGCTGTGTAATTACAACATGTAATAATATTGTAGTGCCATTATGCACCTTTTTTAAACACAGGGGAAGAAAACCCAACATGCATATAACTCCAAAATCATAACTGTGAGTCTCAGAGTGTCTGTAAATATTTCCTTACATATATTCTTGTGCAATCATTGAAGTTTAAATACAGGAATATACGCTGTTACAAGGCTGCTAGGGAGACATCTATTATTTTTGGAAATCAATTCCATTAAATTGTGTGGAACCAACATGAAATGGTTGTGCACAGGTGGGCATGACTAAAGGCAGGTGTTGAGGAAAGATGAGAGAATTTAGCTGAAGATGTGATAATAAAGCACACTTAATTCCTTCGTGGATGCCCTTACTGAAAAGAATAATGGTGCTTTTATCATGTAGCCTGGGTCTCCTTTTCTCATGGTGGAATTGGATGCAGGATTGATCCAGCTCTCACTTCAGCCCAGTGAAAAAGCTCCCAATGGCTTTGGCACAGTAGACTCAATTCACTGCGTGAAAGGCTCTAGGGATCCAGAAAACTGGTGCCTTATTCTACTCTCCCTGCCCCTGCTCTGGTAAAATCATCCTTCCTTTAAGGATGTAATGCACTTGGATTCAAGCACTTTTCTAAGACAGAGCAATGTCTCAAAAACAAAGAATTTCTTGGTGCTAAGTTTCATCAGCTCCCAAGTGGTCCAGACAATCTGTTCCATCATGCTGGAAAGTGTTTTACATTTCACAGAATTAAAGTACAATGGGATTAATTGTTAGTAATTACTGCCTTGCTTTGAGGAGTTCAGGTGAACATCTCCAATGTTCATCTACATTTTGCTCATTTTAAGAAAAGGATGGTAAATCCCCAAACGAGGCAAATGTTGCAGGTTTCTGTATGTGACATCCTTCACCTCCAGCTGTGAAAACAATACTGTACCTGTCACTGGTTTTATACAGAATTAATGAACTGTTTGAAAAACATATCACATCCTCAGTAGTTGATGGACGTGTTAATAATGTCTTATTTAGTTTTTGCAGAAGCATGGTCCAGTTTCATTCACACATTGGTACTGCAGTTAACTACAGTGAATGCAGCATTTAATGCAAACAGGTGCCAATGCTGGAAGGCTTCTGTGCATTTACCTGAATGGAAGGCCCCGTCTAATCTCAGATGAAACAGCACAACCGGCTCATACTTGCTTTACAATGTGTACAGATCACTTCAGGATGCAGTCTTTCCAAAAGGTCTGAGAAACTTCTCAGGTCAGCAAGCAGCCATGTCAACCTTGTTGCCAACACTAAGAGGGTTGTGTGGCTCTTCCTGCCCCCACTCCCTCCCAAACATGCCATGTGTTGTGCAGGGACAGCCTGGGTGCCCCTGGAGCTGCAGGACACTTCTGAGATCTGATGACTACCACTACAGTAATAGATTCACTTTTTTTTTTGGCTCTATGAGCTCTGACATGCAGCTCAGCAGCCATGAGGAAGAGGATGGAGCCTGCACCCAGGGGCAGAGGAGAGGAAGGCATCTGGACCTCTTTCATTTGGTGGTGATGAACTATTGCATCAGCTGCTATACAACACATATCATTACAGAGTACCCAAAGAACCCTATGGTGCCACAACACAGTAATTGAGTAATTGCTAATGGAGAATATATATTCTAATGGAGACTAAGAGTGTATGTAAAAGATAAATAGACTTAGAATAAATTCTCGTTCTGGTTCAGTTACTAGAATGAAAATCTAATTTTGTCTTGCTACTGTTGAGAAAACATTGCTTCCCCTCTCCTCAAACTGAAAGTAATAGTGGCTCAGACCAAAAGACATGCTGCAATGTATCAAAAATGGTCAGTTTCCAGCAATTTCATATTTTTTGTAACTTCATGTGGTGTGTTTTTCTTCTTCCTGATCAAATATCCAAAACTTCTGGCAAAAGGAGAAAAAGAAAAATCATAGATTTCTTACTAACATGATGAACAGAAAACCTCTGCATTATGTGCAACTATTTTGGTTGGTCTTTCTCTTTCTTGGAATATACTGTGAGTTAAGCGACCACTGATATGAGTGCTTGCAGCAAAGAAAGACTGAAGTATCAAAGCAATGGCATGAATTTTGTTTGTGTGTATCTTGGTGAATGTTTCTTACTGCCCATCTCCAGCAGTTCAGCTAGAACAGCTGCTACAGCAGCTGAAGTTTCTCGTGACAATCACTCAACATGCACGGTCCTGCTCAGCCCACTGATCAATGAGACACATTTTCCCTGTGCTGTACAGATTCAGAGATTGCTGCTTGCATAAGTGGAAAAGGAAAAGCCCTGAGCTGACCAGAGTGCAGAGGAGCCTGGAAAGGCATTAATGAGAGTGTGACATTAATGAGCTCCAGCCCTCAGCCCTGGCTGAATGCTGCCTGGCAGACAGGAGCATGGCAGCCTCTGGCTGAGCCACTCAGCACCACGAGGGACAGCTGTCACCTTGTTCCCCCAGCACCACCATCCTCCCATCACATCCTGACCTGCTTGCTGTATAGACACACCTCACCCCTGTGTTTGCCAAAGGAACACTGGGCAATTTGGGATTTATAGCCATGCTGTGCAGACATGGCACCTGCCATTCTCGGCCTTGTACTTCTGAGCAGGACAAGATTTGTGCTGTTCCCTCTTTGGCACTCTCTTATGTTGTTTGAACAAAACAGCACCTCCTTTCAACTTCCTTAGTTTGATCAGAGTTATTTTTAACAAATTGGTTCTTTACAGCAGCACACACTTTTATTGTATCTACTTCAAGAGCAGCTCCAACCATTTCAGAGGTGTTAGCTGAGAAATCCTTGCAGAAGATGCTGGAGGCAAGCAAATAGTGCTGGTGCCTCTGCAGAACAGGCAGGAAACTGAGGCATGCAGCAGTTACGTGCTTTGTAAGCCACACAGAATTGGAAATAGCCTTTTGACTGCCCACTCCTCCTCCTCTAGCCTCGAGGCAAGGACTGGTTCCAATCTCCTCCTGTTCTGCTTTTTGGGTGCTTTTGAGCAAATACAGTGTTCATTTTGAATCTGGCCAAGTGTAGTTATTTCAGCACTGAATTACTTTCCCTTTTCTGTCCCTAACTGTATTTCTTTTGATTGCAGAGCACTAGACAAGCTCTCCACAAGGCAGACTGGGCAGTGATGCTGGGGGACACTTGGTGTTTGTTCATCACAAAGTAAGACAACTCAGAGGTCCCTATGCAGCTGCCTGTGTCTGAAAAGGGGGGATGCAGCTGTGACAGGGTGTTAATTCTCCACTCAAGCCCATAAATCATGCATGCCAACAGGGTTTCTTAGCTCAACCAGTACTGCAATAATGCAGTTATGAAACTGTGAAGATCTGAGCCAGGCTCTGCCCTGTGAGCTTTGGGATCTGTGCACTGTGTTACATTAAATGATATACATATGGCCAAAGATAAAAATATTCGAAATGCTCCTTTTCAGATTGAAATAGGGAGTTATTTAAAGAATGAAGGAAATGTCTATGCAGGTGAGAGACTGTATGGGAAAGGACGGATGTTCAATGGAAGATGCATTCCCAACAGTTTCTCCTGCGAGTGGAGCCCATTGGTTGCCCTGCTGTCCATCAAGTTGCACCAGGACAGGTTTGGATTGGATATTAGGAAAAATTTGTTCATGGTAAGGGTTGTCAAGCACTGGAACAGTCTGCCCAGGGAAGTGGTTGAATCACCATCCCTGAAGGTATTTAAAAAACGTGTGAATGTGGCACTTGGAAACATGGTTTAATGGTGGATTTGGCAGTGCTGGGTTAGTGGCTGGACTTGATGATCTTAGAGGTCTCTTCCAACCTAAAGAATTCTGCTGTTCTGTTGTCCTGTGCAGCAGCATCTCAGCAATATTGGGAGGAAACAACACAGGAATTGGAATGCAGAGTCCAAACCAGCAGCTCAAAGCACTTTCACTTGGCACAAGGTGCTGTGCAGATATAGCTGAGTCCCAAACTCAGGACGGCTGTGTCAGCTCCAAGCTATGCTGACGCACGAGGCATCTGGAGCTGGTGCTGGTACAGAGCCACGCTGCTGCAGCTGCCTGCAGGCCTGGAACAGGCTGTGTTCCTCAGGGCCAGCAGCTCCAAACCCCATGGTGGAGTGCTGCTGCAGCCTCCTTCCTTCCCAAGCTCAGGGAGTCATGTGCATGGAAGGATACGCTGCTGCAGGGCAGCTTTAGACGTACCCATGCTCTTCTGAAGCTGTCTCAGCATGTACAGCAATTGAATTAAGAAGACTTTTCCCCTGGGTACCAATGACTTTGCGTTCTGCTCATTTTTATTTTTTTTTTCAGATGCTTTGAACCAGGAGTTATAACCTGACTCCAGGTTGATCTCTAGGTTTGCTCTGCTGGAACGAGCACAGTGAGATTTTTATTTCAGGAGAAAAAACCTGGCTTCATAGTTTTGTTATAACAAAGATTACAGACTTGGTTCAAATCTTGCTCACACCTCTGTAGGAGCTGAAGTTTATTGCAGCTGCAGCCGGAATCAGGTGATGTTGGTTTACACTGGCAAAAACCTACTCACGCCCCCAGAATCTGTTGCAGGTGCTGGGTCTGGGTTCAGACTAAAAGGAAACTGAGGCCTGGACCAGAGGCAGCACACTCCAGAGCAGTGCTGACAAGGCAGCACACTGACAGCATATGCTTTTATCCCACATTTTCCTTAGCCATAACTACAGAAATGCTGCTTCTTCAAAATCCGGCATTTCCTAGACCAGCTCTTCTTTATCTTTTACTCTTTAAAGGAAATTGCTGCAAAGGGTTGATTGACAGGATTTGTGAATATAGCTTTTTGCTTATCTACAAAACACTTATACTGTGGGCACTGTTTGCCTATTGCCCATTAGAAACAGATAATACCTATTTTCTGGAAGCTAGAAGTTCCCCAGACAAGGTCTATTCAGTTTGTCAGATGCAGCAAACATCCCATCTTTAATCAGTATTGTTGACTGCATGTCATGAACCTGGCAGTATAAGCCCTGGTAGCACTTGGCACATTTGAACCATAATCTGTAGATGAGAATTGATTATTTTTTGTGCTCCAACCTTCAGAAAAGTTTCTTACAGCAGCTGCTGAAATGATAGTATCTCCTAGGGAGATTACCATTGGCAGAGGCAGGTTTGTTGGTTCTACTTTTTTATCTTCGTCTGAACAAGGGAACAAATTCTCCGAAGCACAGGCTGAGATCTTATCAGCCAGAATGTAATAGCCAGTGCCAGTTCCCTGGCATGTTTTTTGAGCTGCCACCACACCACAGCTCTGAGTGAAAGGTACTGACCGTGCCCGTGTTGCAAATATTTTAAAGAATAACTGTTAGGTAAATAGCCAATTTTTCAGTTCAATGACTGAAGCAAGCAGTGGAAAAAGTAGTTTGGGGATGAACTGAAACAGAGTTTTTACAGTTTCTATTGAAAAATGGAGTTCCCATGACTTCCCATTGTACTGCTGTCTCTAAAGTTAAACTGAATTTTTTCATGAAATACTTTTTGAGTTACTTAGATACTTGAATAACCTTTTCATTGGTCAGCTTTAAATAATCCTAATGTTGCATGAGTGTTACAAGAAATCTGTGCCTGACTTTCAAAGAACAGCATGTGTGCTCCTTCTCCCACATGGCCAGAATACAACGGCCCAGCTCCTTTGTCACGGCCCCTCACAGCCACAGCAAGACCCTGTTGCCTCTTGGACTCCTTCACCTTCCTGCATCTATGATTCTTGTCTTTCCCATGTCCTCAGATCCCTCACTAGTACTTCCAACTCCCTTCCTGACCCAGACCTTTCCAAACTCCCATGCTTCCCATATGCCCGAATGTCTCTTAGAGTCTCTTTGCTACAGGACTTGTCTTCACTATCCTTACACTTTAAAATATGTATATATCTATATTTATATACAGACACACACACACACACACACACACGTGCCATGTGTCTCAGGTACTCCACCTATTTTATTTAGCATGACAGGTGATCCAGAAAAGGCAGGCACGGTGGCATATCTGACATGAGATTTATGCTGACTTGTGCTAACCAAGTGCTATTAAGAGCTGAATCTCTTTCCTGGCTTTCCCTTAGTAAAATCACATGCTAATTTTTTAATTCATCCATTAATCTTCAAAACACTTCTGGGAGTTTTGTATTTTTATGATGTTAGCCTTTGTTAAATTTTGTTGAAATTGGACAATGGGTTTAAAGGTTATTAGAGAAGGGGATTGATAAACAAGTGGGCAGATAAGCAATGTAATTGCATAAGGAAATTATTCTGATGGGGAAATTAGAAATTTTTGCTTTCAGATATCAAAATGAAATGTACTAGCATAAAAAAAATCCAGATAAAGCAAAGCATTAAATTCAAGAGCCATCCATTAAAAGGCTTTGCTTCCTGGAACACTACTGTTCATTGGAGTTGCAGTTTGTTAAAGAAGGGTCCATTATAGGGTTTATGTTGGCTCAAGATCTAGCTGGTGCATATCATGCCACAAGGAATCACAGTGAAATTGCTGAAACTAAAGTCACATTTCTGAATATATTGATTGCTGTTGAAATAGTCCTTCCGTCACTAGAGAATGGCAGACAAAGGAAAATCATAACCACTGCAGACTAAATTTCTTGGAAACTTGGAAAAAGAAATATCATATACTAGGTCAATTCACTTGGCTAATTCAATGGAATTCAAATGGCAGGGTGGAGTGGGAATGCCAAGAGACTGCTGAACTCCCCAAGGCAGGCACATGCCATGGAAAGTTGACCTTTGGCTCTCCCACCAAGCCCTGCCCAAAACGCAGCAGCTCTCTCCTGACATATTGGCATGGCACCCATGTCCATCATGTGCCCACTCTTCAAGGACAGTCCTGTCAGGAGCATGCCATGAACATTGTACAGAAGAGACCTCCCTTTTTGCGTGCATCATATTCACTACTGACCACCTGGTGCTCAGAGACTTGAGAGGCATGTCTGGGTAAATTCCCTTTCTGGAATTAGGTAGCAGATAGCTGATGGCAGCAGACCAAGGATGAAGGCATCCAAAGGTACTCATGTTGTGCATTTCTCAGTCTCCCCAGTTAGAATGTTTGCTAGCACAGGGTTAAGATACATGTATTTTTTGTTGTTGTTGCATTAGTCTGCTATCCTGTGCAGAGAAAACCTTTTCTTATATACTTCAGCAATCAGTCATTCTCCAGATTCAGTTTTCAGCCAATTTTTGTCAAATATCTGCTGTACTTGAGTCAATGATCCAGAAATGAAAAGTACCAACTACCTCAAACTGTCAAAGCTATCCAGTTCACAAATTCCACTCTTATAAAAAGGGCACAAAACGTTAACTAGACTGGACAAGTGATGAATTGCTGCATTCTTTTCCTGTTAAAAAAAAATGGAATTAGTCAGAATGCGGTGGGCTATAGCTAAAACAGCCCACATACACTTTTTATATGGTAAAATTCACCTCCTAAAGCAGGCTAAGAAGAACAATACAATTCTTAACACTTTTACAGGTAATGCTTAGAAAGTAATATTAGACATACATTTTAAAAATCCCTTAAAAAATCCCTTTAGCTTGTAGTTTTCATCTGCTTAAATGATGATACAATCTCTTTTTTTTCTCCCCTTTAATTATGAAAACATAAATTGGAAAATGCCTGGTCCTGGGATTATGAAAGTTGAAGATCTTAAATAAAAGTGAAATAAAGATATTTGCTAAGCAAATGGTATATAAGGACATGCTTTATGAAAGAGAGTGGAGAAAGACAGTGAAAAACAAGAATAAAGGAGAACCAAGGTAGAACTGAGGCACAGCCCAGGAAATCTGACAGGAGAAGAAAACTGAATGTTTAATATTATTTATTAAAACGTCTAGTTTGAAAGAACTACTTTCTCTCTCTGCAACTTTTTTGATGGAGACCTTAATTTACATCAGAAGGCAGCCTAACTACAGGTCTAGACAAACAAAGGCTGATAGCTGTGATTTCAATGCTATGCAGAGCTTTAGAGAACATTCTGAAGAATAATGGGACAGAAAGCCATGCAGCAGGGATAGATGGTGCTGATGGGTTTGAGGTGTGGCTCCAGAATATTAAAAAATAATCTAAAGAGCACCCAGTGTGCCATGGTGGGACTGATGTCAGCTGCCACCAGGATCCCCTGCAGTGCTCACCCATTTCCCTGCTGAGGTAACTGTGCCTGTGCTCCCCATGCTCCCAAGGGCCCTGCCCGTTCCAGTGCCCCTCAAACCCCGTGTTCAGGGCTTGTGGGAGCACTCCACAGGGGGCACTCCTGGAAGTGATAAGCACAGAAGCTGAGAAGATAATGCAACTGAAAGCATGTGTGCTCACAGCTGTTGGCACAGAGTGAGGCTTTGGGTGGAAAGGGAAATAATATGAAGATGCTGCTGACCCTTTCAGGCAAACCAAGCAGACCCAGACTCAGACTGCTGGTTGTTGTTCTCCTACTGGACCTCACAGCACCATGAACTTCCCCTCCTAGACTTCTCTTCATATTTCTTCATTAAGTCAGGTCTAGTCTTTGCCTAAAAAGGGGCTCCCTTCCAAAGTAGACACCCTGTGAGAGCCAGAGAACAAAGAAGTGGCCTTTGCACTTCCTCTTTGCATGCAGCTCCAGCTTCTCCAGAGGTTCCCAAGCTGTTCTTTCAAAAACAGTTCCTGTAGTACAGAGAACAAAGGTCAGTGTCAGTCTGTCTGCAGAGGTTTTTTGAGACCATGTTGGGTGATCACATACTCTGTATGTATCTGCAAGCACATCAACTGCACTGAAAGGCAATGGATGAGCTCCAGTTTGACTTAGGGAAGAAGGTGACACCTTGGCAAATTGTTTGAGACCAGGATCTTATATAGAAACTACTCTGAAGTATGAAATCCTATCAGTTCATGCTGTAATCCTCAATACTTAGCATTTTTATAATATTTTTATACCTGTATTTGTGCCTGAGTACAACTTTAGTGCCTCTAACCTTTGTGAGAACTGCTTGATAAATGAGCAGACACAGGCTTGAATGTCAGCTGCTCACCAGTGTATAAATGATTGATCAGTGTATAAACCTGCTCATCTTCTGGCATCATTGTAAACACACAAATTCTAATCATTTCACAGAGCCTTTTTAGGGATTTATTTAAGGTAAACTTGTCAGTCCTCTTCAGGAAAAAAGTAGGGCTGATGGTTTTAGGGGAAGATTTATTTTACAAAATAATGCATCATCTTTGTCCATATTGGCTAAGAATTAACATCTACAGAGCAGCAGGGAGCATACGTACAAAACTGAGGCAGACAAAGCAGGACAGTGTTGCTCTTCAGACAGCAACTGCCTCTGCTTGGAAGTGCTGAGGCTACACAGCACTGAATACCCAGAGATTTTCAGGCATCATTTTAATTTCAGCAATAGGATTCTCCAGGCTAGTTCTGAAAGGACACAGAGATACCCCCTTAACACTGATACAAATTTTTATTCTCCCAAGAAAACTGCTCCTTAACCATTTGGAATTACTTCTTTCCATGTTGCTAAATCCAGAATTTCTATTAAGGATGCAAACACTGTTTTTGTGGCTGTTCCTACAAGTACAGCACTTTTATACATTGCCAGAATGGCTTCTGTACTGAATTTCCAATCAACCCCTTGACAATTTTTTCTTCTCCTTAACATTTGAAACATGTTGAATGATTTCTAGCACACTTCCACTTTCTCTAGTAGACTAATATTTGTCTCTGCAGGATATATGATGTCTGATCTTTATTGCTTTATCAGTTTTACTTGCTAGGGGTCAGCCAGTTACTGTCAGCTGTGATAGTTCTTCAAAGTAAATGTGGATGTATTTGATACACATCAAACTGACACCTGAAAAATGTTTTGATGTCTGTGGTCAAGAATTAGTGTAAGTAAGATTCATGACCATTAAAAACTTGTATGCATTGCTCTAATGGCTAAAATTTACTCCCATCCTCTAAAAATTTTACTGGTTTCACAGAATGAAGCCTGCCCCTCTCTTCTGCATAATCAGGTCCAAAATGCCCAGTGATAAAAAATGAGGATTTTGGTTCAATAATCTACTTAAGAATAAAAAGAATAGTAGTAAACATTTTGCTTAAAATGAGTCCATTTTAGTTATGCCAATTGAGTTTGGTTTCTGAATGTGCTCTTTTTGAAGTAATCACTAAATAACAGAATTACTGTACTCTACAGAGATTCCAGATGCATCCATTTTAGCAGGCACTTACATAATACTGCTATTTTTCTCAATTCTTATCTGGTGTGCACTCATCTTGCATGTATATTGTTATGGTAGAAATGTAAAAGTACAGCTAAACTATTGCCTCTGTGTTCAGGAAGCAAGAATATTTCTCCCTTTACGTGTCACTGCTGGTAGCAATTCTGGTGGATTGCCTCAGTATTTCGAGATGGTTGTCCACCCGTTAGACCCTAAAGTGGGCACTCAGGATCTCCAGCTGTACCAGGCAGTGGGGAGCATCCACACTGCAGAGATCTACCTTTGCTGACTGAACTGTCCAAAGGCAGTGAGAAGTTATGAAACCCATAGGAGGGTAGGGAAGCAAAGGAAAATTATAGGAGGCACAAAGTGTCCTGACCCTGTCAGTTTTGAGAACTGGGGCTTTGTGTCTGAATTCACCACACATGCAGAAAAGAGAGAAGGTGGCTCCTGATCTCCTTTGCATCTCCTAGTGAGGAAGGAGGAGATAGACCTACAACATTCTGATTTTCTCCAGATTGCTCGGTGCCAGTGGCAGTGTCCATTTTCTTTCTCGGCTGCTGTAGTGAAGAGGCCCAAGGAACTCTCCATGTGTGTTGCCAAATGGCTCATTCTATAAGCATGGTCTGACACAAAAGGATACATTAAGGAGCAAGAAATGTAGCCCCACACAGACAGAACGCAGGTGAAATGCCAGCTAAGGATGGAGCCTCAGGTGGGCTGCACCAGAGAAAACCGAGCAGGAGCAGAGGGGCAGAAACGCCTCTGGGCACAACAGAGTCAGAACCACTCCTGGAACAGCGTCCAGCTCTGGTTCCACATTTTACACAGTGCTGATAAACTGGAGGGGACTCAGGATGCCCTACTGTGTGATACTGGGGAGTGGTTGACATGGCCATATCGATCCTTTCAGCCTCTCTCAGACACAAAGTCATACAAAGAGCAGTGAGGTTTGTTTTCATAATGCACGAAGCAGAGACAAACGATATATACAGTGATTAGGGGAGAATCAGTTGGGAACATCAGAAAGCAGGAACTGAGGAAAATAGCAGATAGGAACCAGAGTAATGGTCTGTCTTGTGTCAAACGCTGTCACCTAGAAGGGTGCAATTGCTTGGAGATGAAAGAACATTTTAAGATGAATAACTTTGTGCAATGATGTCCTCATGCCAGCTCATTATCATTCTGAAAATTTTTAGGTTTACAAAACTACGGTGAAAGTGGTTTGTAAAATCAAATGTGCTGTGGTGCTGTAAATTCATTTAGTCAAACAGAATCTCAACTGAACACCTATTTTCAGTTTTACCATGTCTGTTGAGTACATTTCACGGTAAATGCTCTTGAAGTAGGTGTATAAAAATATTTCTGACAACTGGAGCCCTTGCATGCCAAATATCTGAAATATTAAATGTAATAAATTGGACCATGTGATATGAACAAAATAACTGATTTATTTAAAAAATGTGATTTAAGAAAAAATGACCTCCAGATATAAGAGACAGGAAAAACTCTTAAAATATCTTTCTATTATAATTTCCTTTTTAAAAAAATTATGTATCTTTCTAGCAAATGAAACCAGGACATACCTACAGCAATCTTGGTGCAATATTACTCATTATTATCACATCTCTCTTTCCTCTCCTGTTGCTGTTTTCTGCTATTCTATCAAGCACAACTGTACAGACCTACCAAAGTCCACAGACAGAGACCTCGGCAGTCACGAGCACAAGTCTAATTTTCAGTTGCAGCAAACTTGGGCTAAGCAGGGTCATGCTGGAGCTAAGGAATTAAAATATGTGTATGCCCTGATCTGGGCCAGTCCCAGAGCCAGGCAGCTCAGGAATCCTGGGAAAGGTCAGTGGGAACAACAAACTGGAGTTCACCAAGCTTCTCATTCAGGAGAAGATAAGGGACTCAACAGAGAGTCAGATCAACTCTGTAAGTGATCCAGAAATAACACGAACAGTTTTAAGGTTCCAGAATAAAGCTATATATTAATGACTGGCTAAAAAGGTCTACACTGTTAGCACTAATCAGGTCAACTTTTAGTTTATACTGTAGTAATTTTTACCTGTAACAGAAAGCAGGAAGAGCCAGATATCTCAAATATCTCATTAGCTATGACTTGAATGTCTCCTTGAATATTACTTTGGGAAACAGGGCTGCTTGCTTTGCTTTCATTTGGATTTTTTTTTTGATAGGTCTTTTATTTTAAAACTACTGACTACAGCCTTTATTTCTGTTGATGCTATGCCCAGAAAGAAGGAGGTTACCTTCAATTATTTTCAGGTGTTTTGCTTGCAGATAGCAATTCTGGCATTAGGAAACTGCTGGAGAAGAATCACAACAAGTTCACAGAGGAATGAGATATTGAAACTAATGACTTATTAAATCATGATAAAGATTTCCAAGAAAACCACTGGAACTTGCTGCAAGAAGGAACAATTTTTAAGTGCTTCAGACTTCCTCTGTGTATGATGACAAGACATCAGGGCTGGTAAAAACATAAGGACAGCCCAGACGGCTCTTGGAAGTGGTAGGCTGGACTGGGCAGCAGAAATGTCCTCTCAATAGCAGTTCCCAGTCATAGTCCAGATTCTTGGCACAAACCTTCATAATTTCATCTGCATGAACACTTTATTGAAAAACATTCATGCAAGAGCAGCTGAGTCATGAGCATTCTCTGATGTCCCTCCGACAAATATGGTTCCTCCCAGTAAGGAAAAGGGATAGTGGAGTATCATAATTTTTGTGTATCACTAGTCCTACCTGGAATGAAATACTTACCAGCTACTTCCCTTTTATATTTCCAGCAAATAGCGAAATAGCTCTGATTTTTTTGCCCAAACTTCAAACACCATTTCTAGTGCAGCTGCTCGTGACGGCACAGTCAGACTTGCTGCCTTCTAACTCAGTAAACACAGTCTTGCTCTTAAGAGGGCATGGGCTTACTGTAGTTAACAACACAGGTCTCCAGATCTGTCCAGGCTCACTATGAACTTCTCTTGACCAGGCTGGAGATTGTTTGTAGCTTGTAGCAGCAACGTCTTTATCCCCCATTCCCGTGCATCCTGCCACTCTGCTGCACTGCAGAATTTTTCAGCTAAGCACAGGGCCTGTTCAATGCAGAGTTGCCTATAGCATTGAAGAAGCATTTTTGAGGCTGCCTGACTTTCTTTGCTGCAAGCTTTTTTATAAGACCCCATCTTTTAAGTCCCTCATATCACGAGCTCATCAAATGGAATGAGAATTTCTTTAACTGAGCTATTGCATGAGAGTCCTTACAGAGGGTAACAGCAAGTGGGATACATTTTCCTATGAGACAGAAAGCAATTCACTGTGATCTTCCTTCATTAATCAGTGGGGAGCTAAGACTCTTTATTCATGGTCTCCAGCTTCTATAGTTAAGTAATTAATGCATGTGTTTAGGACTAATTTTACTTTCTCATTAGAGAAAGTAGAGCTGGAAAGGAACTGTTGGATCAGCTGATGTATCAATCAGTACTATTGCAAGATTGACCTTTATTTAATAAGGTATTTTAATCAGCTTTTGACTTTTAGTCTTGATGTCTCATTTGCCTCCCCTTAAGAGTTATCATCATTTAGCATATTGGCAAAGTAGTTCCTTGACTACTTTTATCAGACCTTAATCTTGGAATACATATTTTAGTAATAATTCCACCATCATTTACTTGTTCTAATTCATCTTTCATTGCTGAACCACAACATATCAACAAAGTCAGTCTCATTCCTTCCCATTTAAAAGACAGGGAAATGTAAAAATCAAATGATGGATCCAGTATGAGAATCAGGAATCAGACTCTGCTTCCTGAACACCACTCCAGAACTTTTGCCTTAGTTATATTCAATACTAGGAGAAAAATCTAAGTAGCTTATTGCATACATATGCATGTGCTCATAAGCTCACAAACCCAGAAATAGGCATTTTCAAAAGGAAGACCTTGAAGTGTCTTCTAAGTTTGTGTCAAAACCCCTTGACTTCTGATCTCACTTTTCCATTTCTTCCCCTCAGTTTCTACTAAAACCTTCAAAATTGTTTGTCATTAGAGATCAGGGCTGGAATCTGAAAACCTTCTACCTAAGGAGTGAACACCCTCTAGCCAAGGTGGGCAGAGGATCAGTGTCCTATACAACATGCTGTGGACTGCTGTGGAGGGGGGACCCAAAAATCCTCTGACTGGAGCTGTTCTGCTTCGTGTGACAGAATTCCACACACACTGGGCAACAGAGTGCATGACACTAAGACACTGCACAGGAAGGTTCTGGATGTGGTCCAATGGTTGTTCATACATTCCTTGGATGAAACTTGGGCATAGATCCTACAGCAGTGCTATGAATACCTTCATTCTGAAGAGATTATGTTCTGTCTGATGCCAAAACCAATAAAATCTCCATGTTTATATTTTCTCTTTTAAATATATATTATTTATATAGTTGAAATAATGGGAAAATGCTTGCCAATATCAAAAGAAGAAAATTTTGGGGAAAAAAGCATTAAAAAATCTGTTAGTTTGGCTTCTAGTTGCAGGTTTTTAGATGAAGTATGTCTGGTGCTACTTGTCTACTTGTTCTTTAACTCAGAGCTCCTTGGAGCTCATTGTAGAAGAGATACCTGAAGGAAAATAGGTTGCAATTGAACAAGGAAATTAACAAGTGGATCTAATTGCAGTAGTGCTATGATAGATGAGTCACTTATCAGTTGAAGCTCAAAGAGAGCGTGTGAGCTCTCTGCAGCTGTGGCAAAACTTTGTTCTTGGCTGACATGCCACAGAACCATGTTTTGAATCTAGAAATGAGGGCCAGGAATTCCCAGCCTGGGACCTATGACTGTGGGTGTCAAAGAAGAGTCTGATTTTGCTTTTGAAAAGGAGGGTACCTCAATGCTTCTTATTTTGAGGCAAGAGGATAAATCTTTTGACACAGTCCCAGGTTCCTCTGAGCAGCTACAGCCCAGCAAGAGCATGTGGTGGGCTGTCTGCAACAATCTATCAGAGATCCCTCCCCAATTAGTTTCTTCCATATTTCCCTGCTCAAATAGGAATTCAAGTAGCCGAATTTGTTCTCAGTTCAAAATCACCTTAAGTGCTTTAACCAAAAAGCAGTAGAAGCCTGAAGTGGGTGACTCTTGGACTCTTTAGAAAAGAAGAAAGGGAGGGGACTAGCACATGGAGAAAAGCACCAGTCTGAAAACGGGAAGAGACTAACAGAAATCTTGCCTGTTGTTTTGGAAATGTTTTTATTATAGTAATGTACATTCTAACTGAAATGAAAATGAGCATACACTGACTACTTATGTATCAGGAGGAGTTGGGGGTACATAGCTTTACAAAACAGGGACTATATAATTATTTTGGACAGAGAATATGAGTATACAGGGTATATATGGTGTTCTGTCTGCATCTGTACTCTTTATTTCTATGAGGGCACTGATAATTCCTCTATGCTTTGTAACTATCTCAGAAAACTTGAATTGGGTGTCAATATTCATATTAATATACCTACTTTTGAACAAGTTGGCCTGGATGTTTGTGAGTGCATGCCATGGAAACTACATGTTGACAAGCAGGGCTTTGCAATTTTGCAGCAGTTTGCACGTTCACTGCGACCTGAGCTATTTTCCTTTTGAAGGATGACAGCTGATGAGCATTCTGTCCTGTCATCTCTCCAGGGGCAGGTGAGCTCCTGTCACTCAGCTCCAGGTACAGCTTTTGCAGAAGGTTTCCTGTTGCAGCAGTGGTCACATGGGTAGGCTATTCCTATTTGGAGGAGACAGTTCTCTAGCCAAAGGTGGGAAAATCTCCGTGCAATACTACTTTTTTTTCTTTTACTGAAAGCTGCTTTACCACCAAGAAAAAATATTCCCTTAGTTTCTGTCTTTAAGCATGTTTATTCTGCACTGACTGCAGCTCAGATGTATGGAGCCAGCCTGGAGAGGAAGGAGGGTGGAAAGTGTCAAGCATCTGGCAAGTTCTGGGTTGGGCATCCTGCACTCAGCTCTCTGCAATGTGGCTGTTGGGAGCAGCACAGAGTACTTTGAGTCCACATGAGTTGCAATCACTGGAAGGCAGATGAATCTTTCAAATTTTCTGTCTTCCAGCTCCTTTTACCTTGTTCAGCTCTAGGCTTTTAACTCCAGGAAATCTTTAATGCAAATTGCTTATTTGTGACCCATTGTTTATGTTGCTTACATGGGCCCCAAAGATGAGTCCAATGTTAAATATAAACAGCTTGTGAAGCTCTTCTGTTCATTGGAAAAGCCACAACTGTTCACAAAGTGCATCTTCCACCTGCCCTGACTGATACTGAACAGGAGAGTGTCTTCTGAATACTCTTGTATTTATCACTCATAATGCAGACCATATTACCACTTTCTGCCATAAACACAGTTGCCCTGCACTCTCAATTTCTTTTGGAAACTTCTAATTTGGTCTCGCCTACCTCTGGCCAAAACTTAAATTTTGTGTCATTAAGACATTACAGTTCAAAATGTTAAATCATGTAATTACACAGCACATCAAGGTTTATGCCTGATGTTGATGGCTCACTCAAAATGGTGTTGAGGAAGCTTAAAGCTAAGATGAATTCTAACTATTTTTGTTAGTGTCCTATATGACATTACTTAAATGACATACAGGCCTTTGTGTCATTACCATTAGTTCCTATTAATTAAAGAAAACCATGCAATATGGTTATTTCCCCTCCTTTGCTAATGGCATAAAATAAGGGGAAAGTCTTCTTCTAAATACCTTTTTTTCCTTCAAATGACAGTTCTTAAAATAAAAAACTTATGAATTATTGTGTAAAATTTTTATGATTAGGAAACTGCATTAAAGAGACTATAAGCTGAGGAAATTCTGCCAAACTTGAGTTACAGTTCTGAGATGTGAAAGCTGCATGGTAGTTTGCTCTCACACCTAAGCAAATAAGCAATAAGCAAGTACTATTTTTGTCATGTAGTGAAAAAGGAAACTTTCATTTATAGCTGAAACACAGCCATCTTCTGCCATGAATAATTTTGACAGTTAAATTCCTTACAAGCATTCATTAACCTATGTAATTATACAGAACTGTAGGCATCAAAAGCACAGAGCAAGTGGACAGTTCAGCATGGTAATGAAAACTACAGAGAAGTACAGCTTTTTCTTTCTCAGTCATCATCTCACATTTTTGCCATTCTGTTGTGTTTCGTATACATTTAACTGTTTCCTTGCCATAAAGGTTCCTCTCAGGTGCAGTGTTGATTGCTCTCTAGGTGCATTCCCCTGTAAAGCCATGATGGAGCCACAACTGCTCCTTAAGGGGACACTTGTCTTCTCACAGGTTATGGGATGTCCAGGCCAACACCAGCACAAAGGGGAAGGAGTCACTGGGATCCCACCCAGAAACAGATTTTGTCACTTGGAAGGCAGCAGCAGCACAGAGGCTTCTCCCTAAGAAAGGGATATTCCTCATCCATAGCTTGCTAATCCAGAAGCAGAAGCCAGCACAAGCCTGAAGGCAGATCTCATGCAGATGAGGAGGGGGAAGAAAATAGGGGAATGAATATTCATGGTTACTTGTTATAGGGGCTTTGACTTTGAATTGTTGGAGCAGCTTGGAAAGCTGAGGATAGTATTGTATCCATAGTCTTATCTTTTTGTTTATATGGGAGATATCCTAGTGCTATTTGCATATGGCAGTATTTTCACATCCTGACCATTTCCAAGAGATGCATGGATACTCTGCATGTGAACTAATGCTGATGAGTAGCTCTCTACTCTCTCTTAATCTGAAAGGGGACAATGGGGTAAATGTCAGAGCACTCATGCATGTCCAGTGCACAGGGGTACAGACAGATGCCGCTGCCATGTCCTGCTGGATCTCCTTGGGGCTGAGGCTGTGTGTGGTGGCAACATGCAGGTGGGTAAATGCTGGGGGGCTCAAGGGGATTTAGACTTGCCCTGTTGCTGCTTAGCAGAAGCTTTTTGTGCAAGAAGGGAGAAAATGTCCCTTTTAGAAAATGTCCCTTTTAGAAGCCTCTTTTTCACTTAACTTGAAAGACAGTTTAAAAGTGGTGATCATTAGGCTTGATTGTGAAGGGCAGAGTGGGGTAGGTCCCTTTTTGCTGAGGTCTGGTTTGTTTTGAAGCCAGTGGTGTGGTATGTTTCTGTGTTTAATCCAAGGAAATTGAGCTGCTGAATGATTTTTTATGACATGCTGAGGACCAAATGTTCTCGCAGGGGTTTGTGCCAGCGATGTGAGAGGCGATGAGGCTCCAGAAGCCGTTTTTTGCTCACAGGGTGCCAAAACAGATGCGTTTCTTTGATACAAGTAGTTGTTGGGTACATGAGCTCTATATGGTATAGACAAATCAGGCATAGTGGTGATGCCAAAAGCACTTGTGGCATAGCTGTGAATGCCCTTCTGACAAGTATTTTGATTTTCAAATGCAGATGAATATTATCCTGACAGGAAGGGTCACAGGGATAGTCCTTGAAGCTGATGCCCTCAGTTTACCTGCAGGACAGATGCACACATGCAATTGCAAGTGATATACAATTTCCTTAACTCACAACATTAGTAGGTTCACCCAGGTCTAGAATCATGTGTGAAATTCAATCTTCAAGTCCATTTATCTTTGGGCTGAGTGTGCTGACTGCAATCCAGCAAGCAGGGGCCACTGCACTGGTGCTGTGAGGCACACAGACAATGGTGCTTCTGGAACAGGACTGAGAACAGCTATTTTCATACAACACAGGCTGCCAAACAGCAATCTAGTGGTGAAAGGCTCCTGATATCTTTGCTATTATTAGAAGCAGCCCACAAAATTACAAAGGTGGTAGATGAGCTGAACGCAGAATCCTGCTCTTGGGGACAGTCAGTGAAACTAGCAGGGGATCAATTTGAAACAGATAAAAGAAAGTACTTTAGCAGTCAGTAGTGAGCTTCAGGAATTTGCTGCCATGCAGTGCTGGAGAAGCTGACAGTATCAGCAGGTTTAGAAGGGATTAGACAGATTCAGGGACAACAGGCCCATTAAAAAGATAAGGCAGGGACATGCCCTCTGTGGTATCTATCACATCAGACACTCAGCTGGGATGCCGAGGGAGCACAAGGGGAAGGGGCTGCAGAAATAAGCCAGGCCTTCACACACTTACTAAAAAACATCTCTCTTCTTGCAACTGTGTGATAAATTACTGGTCCAAGCCAGTTTCATGTACTTAATCTAGAAATGAGTTTTATCCCCAAAAGCACTGCATGAGTATTCAGTTACTACAGCCTCCTAGATTCCCATGAGCTGACTAATGAGCTCAAAGCAGCACACTCAGGCAAGAACTAGGATTCTTCTTCATTCCAGGCTCTGATCCTTAGTCCACCAATTCCTTGCTGTAGGGGCAGTCCCATCACACAGCTCATTGCCAGCCCCCAGCATTGCCCCCTTACTGTGTACTGTGCTAACTCATGTGCCATATTACAGACATTCACATTACATTGCAAAATCCTAAAGGAACCAAGTGAACAAAACTTGCATGGGGTCCAGAAAAAGATGGAGACAGTGAAAATTAAATGCTAATGAAATACTGTGCAAGTGAGTAACACAATAACATCCATCTATAACTCTAAAAGCTAAGGATAATTAATGCATAGTGCAGAAATTACAGCAATTTTGAGCTTTCTTAGATTTTTGGAGGCTGAAATGCAAAACTTCCTTTGCCCCTTGCATTTATTCTTTCCCAGCAATGTAGGAAGTAAGTCAACATGCCAACTTGTAAGCATAAAATAAAATGAAATTGAAACTGATTATTGTTTTTAAGCAATTGCCCTTGAGGCCACCCAACAATAGTGTTTCTAAAGCAGTCCTACCTTTGTTTTCCAACTTGAGCTCCTCTGCTAGCAAGCTGTCTTGTCTGTTTCCAAGCACAAATGCCAGAAATGAGAGGATCAGGGCATCCAAGATTCCAATAATTGCCAGGATATACGCCCAGCGGACTGAACAAGCCCCCAGCGTGTACTTGTCTGTCTTTTCACCACACATCCGTTTTACCTCATCTGAATCCCAGCCATCAGGAAAAATCATACAACCCAGGACGAGACAGGCAGCTTGGAGAAAAAAGAAAAGGAGAACAATGGGATAATGAGACCAAGCTTTCATTTTGATGAGAACCTACAAAGTTATCATTAAAGCAACAGACTTTTTCATCCTGAACTCCAAAGCTAGGCTACTAAAAAGCAAGTCACAGAATTACATGCTGTGATTAAGTATGTAATATAAAAACATCAAGTGCACACCTTGCTTAAAAAGCTGTTGCATCCTGAATCCCTGGTCAGGTTTTGCATCAGTACAATCACATTTTCCTGGTGTGACCAATTTTTTCAATGCAATATGAAAGGACCACACAAAACCAAAAGGGAAAATGGTTAATAACCTGGGTATTCAAAGGTAACACTGGATTACTCTCAAGTTGTCAGGCAAACAACCAATTTAAAAGAGAGGAAAAAAACCTACCCATCATTTCTGGTAATCTGCCTTTTATCCTAACCCATAAACATTGGACTTTCTCACTCTCCACCCAAAGACAGAGCTTGATGCATTCCAAGTGCTGCCTTGCAGAGGGCAATCCACCCCAGCACCCGCCTGGTGTGTCCTAAGCACTGTGTAGCCCTTCATGACATTCCAGCCATGGGAGCTATCCCACCACATCTGTAACTGCAAGGAGATCAAAGCCCTGTGACTGCACACAGATCTCCAGTTCCTCCTGGAGTGCTGAGAGCACTGGTGTACAGGCACTTCATGGAAATGTTTGATTGTGTCAATATCCCAGCAGGGCTGAAAAGGGATCCCCCACAGCCCTGTCCCGTGGTTACATCTTTGGCTGCTCATGCTTTGAGATGCTCTCTCTTCAGCCTTCTTTTGTTACTGAGGTGGTTGCTATAGTTTTCTCCTTCCCACATCTTACATCTGTCAAGCCTGGCTATGTCTCCATCCTCCTTCAAATCCAGTTTAAAGCTCTCTCAATGACCTCTGCTCACTCCTGAGATAAAATTCTTCGGGACAGGTGTCAGCAGGCTTGGTGTTGCATAAACTGACCTATGATCAAAAATCTCCAAATTCTTCTGGTAACACCTGTCTTGAAGCCAGGGAGAGTCACCTTCAGCAGGAGAGGATAGCATACAAAAAAAAAGTAACATCAGAAAATTCTAAAAATAATGATTATGTTGAATGGGTTCGTTCCTCCATTTTTACTGCATTTAAGAGATCAGAAAATCCATATGCTTTCAGTAATTACCTGTACTGTTTTTTCTGACTTGGAACCAGGCACATTTCCAGCATTAACCCTTCTTTCTTATTATGGCCAATGAGATACAATAGATCCTAAACCATCTTTTTAAACTCTTAATATGAAATTGATGCAATATGCTCAAAATGGCAGGTAAATGTGCTAATTGAAAAGAATGTATTGTGTGGCTTCCAGCCTTTTAAGTTTTTTGTTAAGTCAGACCTCTGTTTGGAAATGACAGTTTATACACCAAGTAGCCTGTGCAACCAACAGCTGCTGTCACTGTGGGTTGGTTTCTTGTTGCTGTGACAGGTTTCTTGTCTTCTCTGGACAAGCACAGGCACTATCATTTTACATACCTCTAATGCCCACAAAATAAAAACAGACTTTCACTGGATCAATATGATGAAATACTGGAAGAGGAATGTCTAAAGGGAGTTCAGGAATGGTAGTTTCCTTTTGACAGCTACACAATTGCTGTAGACAATGTCTCGAAAGCATGTCTGCAGAAAACATCTGACATGGAGTAAAAGATGCACCCAAGGCATTTGACGAGTTCCTCCTGAACAGCTCATTTGTGTGAAAATAAAACCACTTATAATACTTTCAAGGACAATTAGGCTTAGAAACATGGGTGATTAGACAAGGACCAATCTACTCAGAACATGCAGATTGGACAAATTGTGAATTACGTATTGCCTGCCTTAACTCATTTACACAATTACATAAGATCTTCCAAAGACCTTAGAGACAAACAGTACAATAATTTATTTCCTTGAGCTGGTTACGTACACTTCCAAAAAGTGGAGTTGCCCTCACACTTAAGAGTTTCCCTCATACTTGCAAGGAACTCCACTCAAATGATGCAGCAAATTTGTAAACTTCTTGTGTTCATGAAAATGTCCATATTTACCCAGCTAAATGTTGACAAAGTTTCATTTACCAGAAAACAGCAACTACCAAAGCCAGTTTACTTTTATTAACCATCCTCAACATGTGAGAAAGCTTCTCAGGTAGTGATCAATAGATGTGCGATTTTTCTGCTAATTGTGCATGAATAATTAGCAAATACCAACATCTCTGTCCATTTTAATACACAGCAGATCAAAGACATTCTTAGTACTTCCTAAAAGCAATTTAACTTTGTTCTTTTACACACAGGTAATTAAAAAAATGGACCCTTATCTCAGGAATTCAGAGTGCTGCTTCCCAGCTGTGTTCCTCAGATTTCCAATTAACTCATCTTTCCTGAATTCTGTTCTGCATTCTTTGATACTCTTGCTTAAATTTCTGGAGTCATTCTGTTGGTTGCAGTTGGACTTCTCTTGGTAATAAGACACACAGGTAAATGGTGGCTGGACTAGATTCCTTTGCATAAAGATAGATATCAAGGAAGGGTTATTATTATTTTCTCTTTTCCCTGTACAGTTAAGATGCTGTCTACTAGATGACTAATAGGTCAACATCTTCAGGTGCAGGAATCATACCTTACCTGTAGAGGGTAACATAAGTAAGATTAGTCAACCTTGAGTCTTTATTTGTTCAGGGAGTATTTTGCACTGAATGCCTTTAAGAATACAGTCTTGTTCAATAACTTAAACAGGTAATGATTCTATTGTCAGCTACAAGATTGGAAAAACAGATATGAAATCCTCCTACAGATCTACTTCGCATTGCTGGAAATTTTTACATTTAAATTCTGTTAAAGAGGATTAGAAGACTTTTCTCTAAAAGGAAATTACTTTCACTTTTACAGAAATTTGAAAAATGGACATAATTTAATGCAATTTCAGTGAAACTGCTAAGAGATGATTTTATAACACTAACATGGGTCCCATATCTTTGTCTAACTTCCACTGTCATCAATGGCAATGTTACTGAAATGGAACTGTAACAAAAGCCACTACTGTTTTACTAATAAGTAGTAAAAGTGTTCTAATGCATTCAGAAAGTTTTAGATTTGAAAAGCTGACAGACTAAATGAAAACCCTTAAATCATCAGTTCCTACAGACACTTTGATTCAAGTAAGAAAAAAGTTAAATCTATAGTGGTTGAAAGCAGCATTCTGTGTGTGATCTGGGCACATCAGATCAGCATGACCTTCCTAAGCCTGCAGAAAAGCCCAGCCTAGGACTTCTGTAGCTAACCAAGGGCCTTCATGGTAAGCAGCAGGGGGAAATTGATAAACGACTGACTAGTGTCACTGACACCATTCAGGACCATTTGGGCAACTCTAAAGCTTACAGGAATCATATCCACATAATTTTCCCTTTGGTTGCTTGAGAAAGCTCCTGGCAGGATTAATGATGGCCCAGGTTTCCTCCATTTCTGCCTCTCCTGTAACTACAAGGCAACTTGCTTCATAGATGAGGGAAAGGCTGTGGGTGCTGCCTACCTACACTTTCCTAAAGCCTTTGAAACTGTTTCCCACAGTATTCCACTGGATAAAATGAATGCTCATGGCTTGGACTGGCAGAATTTTCACTGGGTAACAAAAACTGGCTGGATGACCAACCTGGGGAGTAATGGTGCATGGAGTTAAACCCAGGTGGTGGCTGGTCATGAGTGGTCTTTCCCAGGGCTCAGTACTGGGGCCAGTCCTGTTTAATAACTTTATCAATGACCAGGACAAGGGCATCAAGTGCACCCACTCAAAGTCTGCAGATGGCACCAAGTTGGGTGGGCACGTTGATTTGCTGGAGGGCAGGAAGGCTCTGCAGAGGGATCTGGACAGGCTGGATGATGGCTTGAGGCCAATTATGTGAGGTTCAACAAGGCCAAGTGGCTTGGGTCACAACAACCCCAGGAAGCACTACAGGCTAGGGACAGAGTGGCTGGAAAGCTGCCCAGAGGAAAAGGACCTGGGGTTATTGGTTGGCAGTGGCTGAACATGAGCCAGGGTGTGCCCAGATGGCCAAGAAGGCCAATGGCATCCTGGCTGTATCAGCAACAGTGTGGCCAGCAGGACCAGGGCAGTGGTTGTCCCTCTGTACTCAGCACTGGCTAAGCCACACCTGGAATCCTGTGCTCAGTTTTGGGCCCCCTACTACAAGACAGACATTCTCATGCTGCAGTGAGTCCAGAGAAGGGTAGCAGAGCTGGGGAAGGGTCTGGAGCACAAGTCCTTTGAGGAGCAGCTGGGGGAGATGGAGTTGCTCTGTCTAGAGAAAAGGAAGCTCAGGGGAGACCTTGTCACTCTCTACAAACTACAGCTGCCTGAAAGGGGGTGTAGCCAGGTGCGGGTCAGTCTGTTCTCCCAAGTAACAAGCAACAGGGTAATAGGAGAAGGTCTCAAGTTGCACCAGGGGAAGTTTAGATTGAACATTAGGAAAAATTTCTTCACTGAAATGCTTGTCAAGTATTGGAAGAGGCTGTCCATGGAAGTGGTGGAGTCACCATCCCTGGAGATATTTAAAAGACGTGCAGATGTGGGGCTTAGGGACATGGTTTAGTGGTGCACTTGGCAGTGTAGATTTAAAGGCTGGACTCGATGACCTTAGAGGTCTCTTCAAACTTAAATGATTCTGTGATTCTATGATTCCTGTAAGACATGGAGTAAGAATCACAGAATGCCTGTGTTGGAAGGGACTTCAAAGACCATCTAGTTCACCACCAGGTTGCTCAGAGCCTCATCCAATCCAGCCTTAAACATTTCCAGGGATGTTATCTATAGCTTCTCTGGGCAACCTGTTCCAGTGCCTCCCCGCCCAAACAGTTGCTTTCTCCTGCATATTGGAGTCTGCTGAAGCTTTTGAAACTTTAAAAAATAATTAACAAACTGTAGTTAAACATCCCTCATATATTTGCTTGTCTTCTCAAACAGTTTTTTCTAGTGTGAACAGCTAACAGAAACTGCCACATGGTTTTCCTCTAGGGCTGTGAGTGACAAGAAAAATTATTCATACTAGGAGAGAAAGCCCAGGATTTTTACCTCCTGGGATGAAAGGATGCAGATACAACACTTTCAGAGACTGGAAACAGACACTGAATTGTTGCTGGCACTGACAGACTTGTGACTCTGACCAAGCTAATATTATCACAGCCTGTGCTCTGTGCATGAGCTCAAATGGTAATTAGCAAACAAGTAGTTCACGATCCTATGGTTGTGCCAAATACGGTGACAGATTAATATTATATCATTGCATGAAATGAGGTTCTATTTATAAAAAAAAGCTGACTGCTATGCAGGAAACCAGTGCTGAGAAATTCCCGCTGGCAGGACTCCTCTCTCATCTTCATTCTTTTCCTGACAACAGACCAAATTTGCTTGCGTGTAGAGTATGATGATGGCAAGTTTCCTGATAAAGGACTAAAACAAAATGGAATGACAATTATGCTGACCATCTCTTTTCTTTCCATGCCCACACATGCAAGAGTCTTCAAACCTCTGTGGTTTCAAAATGCAGGAGGTTTTTTGTTTCTTCCCCCCACCCCAATGGTATTGAGAAGAACAGTGACCCATTAAATCTCCAGTAAACTGAATGCAGTTTTTGCCAGCCATGTTGGTGATTAGGATTAGTCTTTCAGGAATTTGTAGCTGGGAAAGAAGGAAATGCTGAGTGGAAGTGGCTGAAAACACAGGGTCAAACACAGTCCTGAGTGAAGACAGATACACACCCATCAGCCGAGACTGACCCAAGTGATGTGGACTGCATCTCTGAGTGGGACAATAATCCTCTGTGTTTATGTCATGGCTTGGAGGAAATGTGCAATTTTGAAGCAAATGCCATGATTCTCTCCAGTTACTGATTCCATCCACAGAAATAGTTTTGCAGCACGCAAAGCAGAGTATTTCTGGAGGAGCCCAGAAGTTAATTTCCAAAAGTTCTTCAACACTGAGTGGGGACCTTAAAATTCTGGCTCAATGTGTGGGCATCTTCCCCAAAAAAACCTGTGCCTATGAGAAAGCTCTTGAACTCTGAAGAGCTTCCATAATACCTGAAATAGTTCCTGTGCAATACAAAAAGGCAAATGTCATGTATGATTTCTTACTTGATGCTGTGTTTGAAGGCTGCCAGGTGCAGTGTCCACCTTTGAAAAGGCTCTTCAGAGAGGTGCCAGCTGGCTCCCCAAGGAGATGACACAGCCTGTTAATTTGTGCATAAGCAGACTGAAAATTCCTGGTGGTGCTCTTAGATGGCTGCTAACCACATGACTGCTGTTGAGTATGAGGCAGTGAGTGAGAAAAGTGTAATGAAATTTAAGATTCAAGGGCAGTGTTCTTAGAGAGCTGGAGTGATAAAATCCCATCTGGACTTCAGTGCCCTGAGTTTCCATGTGGGATGAGGGAGGTGCTCTGTGGAATTGCTCCAAGACATTGATGTTATACTCCTAGCAACCTACTCCCCACAAATGAAGGAGTTTTAGAAGTTTGTGGGTTAATCTTCCTTCAAAAATCTTCAAACAACATGTATAATGGGGGCATTGGGTCCAGGAACCAGAACTATTTCTGATTTGAGGCAAAACCTTAGAGCCCCATGTGATGAGGATGCAAGAGACTTCAGCAGTAACTACTTTAATCTACTTATTTCATATGATCTTACTTGGTAATGCAGACAAGCCTGAATCTCTTCACAGGATTAAGAATATTAATAGATATTCTTAAGGGGGAATAGATATTCTTAAGGATATTCTAAGGAGGAGAAAAAGTAGGAGAATCTCCCCCTGCATTCCTGTGATAATATTAAAGACACGATGCAACTATGGGCATTTGACTTACTAGGGCCTGGATTTTCTGATGCCAAATCTGATAAGAATATAAATATATAAAGAGATATGTGTATTTCGTATGCTGATTTTAAGAAAAGGGGAAAAAAGACCAAACATTCAGTGACTGGACAGTAAAGATAAAGAAAATAATATTGTGGAAAGTGGTAGCAAGGTAGGTGTTACGATCGGGGGAGAAGACTGGCTGAGTAGAAAGGTAGCAGACATTTTGGTGCCTGCTAGCTGTGCTTAGGCAACAAAAGGGAATCATTTGATCAGCTGTTGCAAGATATGGAGGTGGACATAACAGAAATAGGGGTGACTGACAGCTGTATCCGAACACAAGCACTATGGAACATGAATTGTTCAGAAAGATGGAAACAATTGAGAAAGTGAAGTAATGTTATATGGAGAAATGTGTTAAACTGTAAATAAGTAGAAAAGAATAGCAATGACAGTACAATCTACCTCAGTTAAATCAACTGTAAGAGAAGTTTTATAGAACAGAATCACAGAATCATTAAGGTTGGAAAAGATCTCTGAGATCAAGTCCAACCTTTGACCTAATACCACCTAAAACCACTAAACACATCACTGTGACCCACATCAGTTCATTTTTTGGAGACTTAAAGGGATAGGGACTCCATCACTTCCCTGGGCAGCCTGTGCAATACCACACCACTCTTCAGGTGAATAATTTTTTCCCAATATCCAATGTACACCTCCTCTGGTGCAACTGAAGGTCATTTATCCTCGTCACTTGTTACCTGGGAGAGGAGGCTGACCCCCACCTGCCCACAGCCTCCTTTCAGGCAGTTGTAAAACCAATAAAGTCTCCCCTGAGCCTCCTTCTCTCCAGGCTGAACACCCCCAGCTCCCTCAGCTGCTCCTTTTCAGACCTGTGCTCCAGACCCTTCCCCAGCTCTGTTGCCTTTCTTTGGACAGGCCCCAGCACCTGCATGTCTCTGCTGTAGTGAGGAGCCCAAAACTGAACACAGGTGTGTCCTTGCCAGTGCCAAGCACAGGAGAAAAGAGTCTTTAATAGAATAATGACATTCTGTAATTTGATAAACTTTACCTTTTTTTTTTTTTTTTTTGTTTGTTTGGTTTTTTTGTTTGTTTGTTTGTTTGTTTTTGTGAAAAGTAAAGCTGGCACACTCTTGAAAAGTTTACAATTCACACCAAGCTTTTCACACAAGTGTCATTGCACTATATCACAATTTCAAGTGTTTCCCCCACCAGCTTGACCTGTTTTAGACCTCATGTGCTAGATTCATGTTTGGATAGAAATTCTTTGATTTGATAGAAACAGAAATTCTATGTGGGGTTGTATCATCTTGGGAGCATTTAACATCCAAGTTTTGATCATTAGCCACGATAATTAAACTTTGAGATTAATATAGTTCCATGAATAATTTAGTTAGTACAACAACTATATTAGCTGGAGAATAAAGATAATGTAAGAACATCATAGATTTTTATAAGTGTGTGGCAGGTGATTCACAAGGTGGATCCCAGTGATTCCTCGTGAAAGAACACAGCTTCTGGTGTTCCAGCCATGGTTATAAGCAATAGGTATTTATAGTGCTCTCCTTGTCCACAAAAAATATGGAAACTGGGGACTATTAATGGATGCAGGCCTAATCAGTATGTGGGCAAAAAATCCCTAGAAATGTCATGACAACAAATTGCTAATAGCTGTAGCAGAGGTAGATGACTAACTGATGAAGAGTGGATAAACTGAAATCATATACGACAAGAGATACAAATACTTCTTTGTGATGAATCAGGTATGGGAGGTGGTTCCACTGGAAACCACAGGAAGGTACATGTCAAAAGTTACATTTATGCAGTTTCACCTCCTGTGGTGTCCAAAGGCCCTGGGATCTAAGACGTTTTTTCTTATTTTCTCTTTATCTCAAATAATACGAGAACTGTGTCATAACCCACTAGAGTTTTCTGTAATGTGTCTTTGTAGCACAGGATGTGTGTTATGAGGTCTGTGTGCCAGCCTGGTCCGTGCCCACAGATCACAGGAACAACAGAGGTGCTGGTAAACGCCTGTGCTGAGGGCCACAACCTGGGTTCCAGCCATGCAGGCAGGCTGGCTGACGCTGTGGCCAGGTCCAAAAAGCACTTTTCTCACATGCCAGATTTACCATTAAAAGTGTTTATTTCGAATGCTGTCACACAGGAGTGCTGCATCTTTCTAATTTAATGTTGACTTCTCGTTGTACAACCTGTTCTTCAGCCAAAACATATCATGGCATACTTACATGTACTAGATCTAATTAATTAATAAATTCAACACAAGGACTGTGTAGGCTATAGCACACAGACTGGAGAATAGGTGTTAATATGAATGGCATAGGCTAGACATTTCTTGAGAAATATACAGCTGGCATTCCACAAATTACTGATCCAAATAGTAAAGATATTTTAAACAGCTTTCGTAAAGACAAGGAAGAGCTGAAAATAACCTTACTTTCAATGACCATGAGTCAATTCAATTTAAATACAATGAGAATATGAATAAAAATGTTTCTGAACCTGGGTTTTAATGCATATTTTAGATGGACAAACTTTTTTAAAGGCTAAAGAAACTATTAACAAGTTAACTAGACTGAAGAAGTTCATGCTAATTGTGGGGCAAACCTTGAATTTTGTTTGGACAAAGATGTAAATTTTCTGAAGTATCTTGACAAGATAAATGAAATTCCAGGGATACTTTCAGGTCTGTATCAGTGACTAACAAACTCTGTTTCATTCTACCCTCATTACCTATCTTCCCAAAAAAGCATTGGGGAAAAAAAAAGATGTGAGCAGAGACCTTAGAAATTCCAGGAAAAGAAACTTATTAGCAAAGAAAGATACATTTTGAAGGTTAGGTAAAGCAGGTCTAAAAGATAGCTTTCTGAAAGTCAAGCTGTGCTACTGCCAAGAAAAATTGAAACAAATACTTGAATAATCTTCAATGAGGCTAATTAAGAAAGAAGAAAAGCAGATAGGGAGTGGGGCTGGGGTTAGGACCTAATTATTTGCCTCATTTTTCAATGAGGAGGATGATAGAGAGGAGGAGAATGATGCCTTGACTGCTGGGCATGAGCATTTGGAAATGGAAACTTCTGCCTCCAAGTCCATAGCATAGAAAACAATAACGTGCTCAAACTGGAGGAATGGACCTTCCAACCCCAAACACTGAAATAACCAACACATTAAACTGCAAAGATGTCAGGAAGGTTTTTAAAATCAAATTTATTATTGGGATAGTGGTGAAGAGCATATGCACTACCTAAATTTTAGGAAAAAAGAGACAAAATTGAGAACTGAAAAAAACTGGAGCAACCAGTCATCATTCGGTTTTATCCCAGTTCTTTGAATAATTATTGAAGGAAAGAATAACTAAAGACATGGAAACAAATACAAAGGAACACAGTTTTAAGAAAGCATTTGATTCTGTGTCATACAGAACCACTTATTATCTAGAAAATACAGAGGTTAACATGAGAATTTAAGGTGTTTATGCAATTTGTTCATGAGGAGCTGGTTTTTTTTGCTTGAAAGAAAAGCCTCCAGCTGTTGTGAGAATACATTGGGCACCTCAAGGATCAGCCTGGGTGTCAGTCACTCAGTGTTTTCATCAGCAGCTTTGGCAAGAGTAGAAGTCTGGTAGTAAAATCCACTGATGGGAGGCACTATCAATGCAGAATACTATTGGGACAAATGATGGAGAAAATGTGTATGTTGATCATCCCTTGGAGGACCATGAGACACCAATAAGTGAACCAATGGAAAAGAGTTTTAGCAATACTAGAGAGAGTTTTTTAAGCATAATGTAAGCACTAGACCCATCTGGTGCTGGTGGTTTCTAAGCTTTAGAAGAGTGATGTTTCCAATGAGCAGTTAAACAGAGCAAGGTTATTTTAGGATATAATGAGGTATTTTAGGAAAGGTATTACTTGAAGCAGTAACTGCCCATGATAAGGGGACTAGATATGAGGATTTAGTAGTTCTTTTCCTGGCCCATGTTCTTATGAGGAGGCTGAGAGATAAATATTTTTGAAATTAATAAAGAATGAAACCTAGGGGGAAGAGCAGCCAAAGAATTAGGAGCTTGATGGAACTACAAAACAAAAATAGTGTTCTTTAAATCAAACTGAAATGAAAATTGAGCAGAATAAATGGGGGCAAGAGGCAAAGAGGCAGCTCACTGCTGGGCTCTCTCACTATGATCTGTATACAAATTTGTCATTTCCCTCCATTATTAAAGGTTTTAAAATATAATAGCAAAGAAAGAAAGAAAGAAAGAAGAGAGGCAAAAAGTGATTTTCTTTTTCTTCCAGTCCTCATCCAAGCTGACCTGACTTCCCTGACAAACACCATGCATCTACAACAGCCTGGTTTTAGACTTGGACAGTGCATGCCTCCAACTTGTTTCTGAAATTACTGTAATTGCAAGCAAATCTAAACATGCTGGCAAGAGAGGAAGTCTGAGACTGCACCAACCACTGTTTTCAGGATAAAAATGGCAAAATTCTGCAGGCTATCAAGGTAGAAACAGAATGAAGAAGTAAAAAAATATTAATTTAAAAAGAAAATTTCTACATCTAAGTCTGTAGTGGTGTCCATAATAAATACCAGGTTGAGTCTTTTGTTTCTGAAAATTAACAACTTCACAGCAGTAAGCACTCATTTGCAGAAAAGAAGGTGAAAACCTTTAAAAAGCCATGGTAGTGTTGCCTAGAAAACAGATCTGCATGCCTTACAGTAAACTGAAGAATGTTATGATTACTCTGTATAAACACAAGGGAATGGGTCCCAGAGAGGGGGAAGAGATATTTAACTGAAAGGGCAGTCTTGGCATCTGAACAAATGGATATAAACAATTCAGGAATATATTTAGGCTGTAAAGAAGAAAGCAGTTTTGAATTGTCAGGGGATAGGTTCTGGCACAAACTCATTAGCTGTGGCCATGCCAAAAAAGTTTGAAGTTGTCCAAGTGTATGCTGTAAATAGTAAAGACAGAGTTTGATCAGTGTATTAAAAAATTATTAGGATGTGTTTCTCTGTGAGGCTAAATTTGACTTCTCTGTGCCTTTAAGATAACTGCAAGAACTCAGAGGTCTTGCATCAAGTATCTTCAGACAGCAGAAACCCAGGATCAACACGTTTCTCAGCATATGAGCTTTGCAATAGCTGCAGAGCTGGACACACAGAGTGCAAACAGCACTCAGCTGAGCCTTGGGGCAGGAGCAGCACTGAAGTCAAGCTCCAGGCTGGAGCATTATGGGCATTTTGCTGAAAAGCTTCAGATTTATTTTCCTTTGACCATAAATTTAGCAAATCTGTCTACCTGGCTAAACCCTGCCCTGTACTGTAGTCAGAAAAGCCCCTTGCTGACTTCTCCCCTACAGTTACACTCTGTGAAACCAGTTCAGCTTGCACTGTATAACCATGGAGTTCACAACCAGCAAGGCTTCCTGACAGTGTTACCAAACTCCATGCACACCACTGCAACCTGAGACTGCAGGGGGTTGTCTGTCTCACCTGGTATGTGCCATGTGCCACTAACAACAGCAGCTTATCAGTAATGCATTAAGGAATCAGCCCCCACAGACTGCTTCTTCAGAGAAACATCTGCTATGACATCCTGGTTGTGTTCACAGTTTCATTTACATGACCACTTGAGGGTGTTTGACAGCCATAATTAGAAATTATTGGGAAGTGGGGTAGCTCACCCACATGACATAGCATAGGTCAGAGCTCAACGGCTGAGACAGGGAATCAAAATTGCCATCAAGAATTCAACCAATTGTTATCTGACCTCCACTTTGCTGTCATGCCATGAAAGGAACATGAACAATAAAACCACTTGCAAGAGGAAATGAAATAAAAGAAGCTGGGGGTGGGGAGTGTAGTTTTCTTAAAGGTTCAGTCTCTTCTCCCTCTGTGTGGCTGCCCTCGGGGTGCTGGTGCAGAACACTGACTCAGCACACTGGGTGGCAGGTGGGGAGCAGTGAAACACCTGCAGTACAAAGAGCTGCCAGGCTGATGCCTGCTCTTGGTCACTGTCCAGCAGAAGAAACCTCTCATGCAGAAGCTGATTGAAAGATTCAAGAAATTGCTTGGCAGTGGGTAAGATCATTAGGCACTGGTGAGATTTCTCCACTGTAAGATGATATGCAGGTTCATGGCCTCTGTGACATTCTCTGCCAAAGCATGACTGTGATTCCCAGAACATAATGCATCCTGATAAGGAAATATGATTTGATGTTGAAATGAAAGCTGTTTTAAAATCAATTATTATATATATATACCTATATATGTCATGCCCTGCCTGTGGGCATGACAGTCACACCCTGAGCCCTCACATGGAGCTTTGTGTTCCCCATGTACTTTCGTGGAGAAAGTGACTTTTCAGAAGGAGTGACTAAGTCAAGTAGAAAGATTTTAAGATGGACGCATAAATATTCTGTCATGAGCAAGACAAAAAGAAGCAATTGAATGCATGGGGGGAGAAAGAGGAAAGATCTTGCCTCTCTTGTCTTTTGTAAAGCATAAATGTTCTGCTAAAAAATGCCCTACAGCTGAGTCAATGCCATGCTTTCCTTGACACGCAGGAACTGTACTTGTCCTCTTTGAGACAGTGGGCAGAAGACCATTGGGACAAATGAACCAAGTATTAAATCTGGTCAGGATTCACCAGTTTCTCCCAGGGCTGGGAAACCTTCCATGTACTGTGCCAGAAGGCTCCAGCTAGCTCTGTATGGGAAGATCTACCTCCAGACTGGTTTCATTCCCTTTTTTAAAATCAGCAGCCTTCCCAAAGCTAGCCTCCACCCAGCTCTTCATCTCCTCTGAACAAGGGGACCCTTCCTTGGACCTCAGAGTGGTTTGTGAGATAAGAAGAAAGTGGGTCAGGGTTTGTAACACCTTTATGCTGCAGGCAAGGGGGAGTGGGCAATGCAAAGCCAAAGGCCTGCTGAGGGGATGACCTGAATATGGGGAGGAGACAGGGAGCTGGAAGGCAGCAATATGCGGCAGTCTCCCCTGAAGAAAAAGGTGGAAGTAGAAGGAGGCAGCCTTGTTATTGAGTTGGAATGCTAAGATTAGTAAAGTCATTACAATAATTTAAATCTGATTTCCCAAGCAGTGCTAGCCCATATTGCAAATGGGCTGGCAGAGAGGCAAGTTCTGAACAGATGATAAAGGCATCGACTTCTGTATAGCTCCTTTCAATGTCCCCAAGGCACCCGCATACATCTTTATGCCTGCACAGCTTGTCATGTGCTATTCTTCACTTATCTCTGCTACAGCTCTGCCTGATCCTGTAGCAGCTTTCCTTGGAAGAAAAGAGAAATGGACAATAGGCCCCGAGACTGCTCGGCTGCATTGCTTCTTCATTCAAGTTGATATTTGGCAGCACGACTTTGCTGCCTTTCAGGAGCTGATGCCTTGTAGAAATCAATGGCAGCAGAGGTATCAGGGACTTTGCCTCCCCCACTGAGCTTCTGAGCCCTGCATGGTGGGAGAGCCCTGGGGACTGAGGCTGGTAACACTGGAGATGTTTTAGTGCTTTGCATTTTTCCTGTTAGAGGGAGGTCTACTCTTACCTGGGGCCAAGACTATGAGATTGCCGAACCTTCTAAACTCATTGCTTTTGACATGGCAGACTTGATAAACTTTGAAATGCTTGAAAAAAATATGGAAGAATTCTACATTATTTTTTTGGATATCTTATTATAATATCTCTATATTGGCAAGCACATCTCATCTTTGCTATCAAGTCAGTCTGATCAGTAATGTGTCCTGTTTTGTTCAGTACTACCACAACAGTCCTTGTCTCAGTGCTTTGGTAATCCTGACCAGTTCCTAACTGGAAGGTTTAACTATGGAAATTCACTTCTACAGAAGTATATTTCTGTGCCTGTATTTTTTTGATTCCTGTCGATTAACCCCAAGATTTGCACTGTATAGCAAAGTTTACCAGTACAGTAGTCAGCAAATCCTTGTGTGTATGCACATGCAGTTTCAAGTCCTGACTAGGTTTATGATATCCATATGTAATACCTTTTTGAACATTTTGGAAGCCCAGGACATGTACTATTCTAGTGCTGCAATGCCTCTGAGATAAAGTAATTCTTAGTACTTCCAACACAGCCAACAACCCCAGCAAACAACAGTGCTGATTTTCAGCACTGATGCCCAGAAGCCACAGAAAGTAGATCTCCCTTCACTTAAAACTTCTAGCATATGCCTATTAATATATCGCTGCTGGTGATTTCTGCCTTAGAAATGATGATGTATGGTCAGACGCTGACAGGGCTGGAATAATATAAGGCAAAGCAGCAACGCAAGGCAAAGGGAAAAACCTGACAAGGTCACAAAACCCACTGAGACTGACATGGGCTGCCAGAAAAGCTGAATGGGTACTTGCAAAGTTGTGTATGAAACTTGAGGGCTTGCTAGGTGACCTGTGAATTCCCTCAGGGACATGGTCCCCACTGGCTCCTGTAGAATAATGAACCAGGAGACGTTTTGTTTCCAAAGGGAGTAAGAGGATTCTAACCCAACTGGATCCAGAGATGGGGCCAGAAGAAAGAAGAGTTTACCTGGGACTGCAATAACTGTGTCTTCTTTCAAAATGTTTATAGGTCCTGCAGCTCCATGTCATTTTCTATAAATAAATAATGGCTGAAAATGTGTATAATAAAATTGTTTCCTGAAGCAACTGCTTTAGTTTCACTCTGGTAGGCATCAGAAAAAAAATTCCACAAGCAACTCTAAATGTTCCTGAATGCATCAGGCAGCAAGTGCTTCTATCACTACATTGCAAGGAATTGAAAGACAACATAAAAGGTATTAGAGCATTTCAATAAATGTACAGAAAATATAACATCTGCCTTGCAAACAATCTAGTATCTTGTCATTCAAATTATGTGGTTTTTGAAAATAAATGTCTAGATGAGACATAAGCCTCAAGAACTCATCCCATCAGAATCACCACTGGCTTCAGTAATTCAGCAATCTTTAATGCATCATTTCTACCTCCCCTACCTTTATTACCCATGACACCCATGAATTCATTTCTCAGTCTCACAGGTCTACTTGCTTTGGAAAGTGGTACTAAAAAGTGATGGGGTTGAAAGCTTTTGACCCATCCCAAACAAATGTATTGGAATTATACTGAATTTACTTCAAAGTTCATGAACATTTCTATGAAAATCTTTCGTTTGGGGAGGCACATTCTTAAATCTGCTGACAAACACCCTAATCATGATGATGAAGACATGGGCATATGGAAAACAGGTTCTCTAATTCTCTCCAAAAGTTCAAGTTCAAAGTATGATGGAAAGTGATGCCTGAAGGATTTTTTGCTTTTCTTCTAAATACTTCTTACACTGTTCCCTATATTCACAAGTATTAGCATGCATACTTGTGATGCTTTAGGTGATAATTTAGCCCAGTTTTGTGGTGTCCAGTAGGCCAGTAGACTAAACACCCCTGAAACTATGTAGAGTTAGAAGACCAAACACTTTATTTTTGTAAGCACTCAAGGTCTCCTAGTAGGACAGATTTTGTAAACTAGAAGTTAGCCCACCCAGGCCCCTTATTGGGCCCTCCTGGTAGATATGCTAATGTGTAGAGTCTTTAATTGTATACTCGATTGGGGGGATGGGGCTTTTTGCCATGCGTTCTACCTGGACGGCAGAAGCCATTGAATGGGATCCTATTAAAATACCGAGGTAAACGACCCCCAACCCTCTAACCGTGTCTGAGCCTTTATTTCCTAAGACCAGAAAAAGGCATCAAAAGGATGGAGTGCTTAGTCCAGTTGAAACACAGGGACTCCAGAAATACAAAGGGAAGTGCACAAGATGCCATGGAACTCCAGAGACATCAAATACAGAGACTGCAACATCAAATTTCCCTAAAACCTGTACAGCAGCAGTCATTCTGTATGGACTCTGTATATATGGTATTGAGGACAAAATACAATTTGTATCTCATTAAGTCCAAGAGAAACATAAAAATTGCTGAGACAACCTGTAATTTGTGCAGAACCCTTTGAAGATAGGACTCTACAGCTTTGCAGCAACCTGAGACCAGAGAAATGGACATCTAACAGTGTCAAATAAAAGTAACCTCAGCTGTTGGTATACTCTATATATTCTGTTGGTATATCCTTTATATTCTAAACTGATAAATAAAATACATGAGAGCTACCTCACTGACCAGAGAAGTTATACTGACCTTGCCCAGTGGTGAACTGGACAATAAGAATAAAGTATTTTTATCTGGATTCATTGCTAGAATCATTTTTGTTGAGCAAGAAAGTGCTATGTTGAATTGTACTAATAGTGTGACCATGGGAACTAGGTAGTAAGGTGCTGCTATAAATTTGGTGGCAGTAATTTGTGTTTTCAAGAATTAGGTTTTCATGTGTTAACTTCTGTGCTCCCAAAAACTGAATGCATTAATTACTTAAAATGCACAGTTAATGACTGGTTCCCTGGAGCTTTGCCTTGTGTGCCCGTGGGACTCCTGTGATGTCCCTGTACCAGCCTGGGGGTATCTTGCTCGTGCCTCAGAGGGCTATGAGAAGCAGGGCAAATAACTATCCTTATCTCACCAGTTCAAATAAAAAAGTCTTTCTGCTTAAGCAAACCATTTTCTGTAATAAAATCCTTATGGCTGGTCAGAAACAAACCTCAGAAATGTTATTATTCCAATTGAATATAACTGACCTGATCTGAAAGTGAGCAGACTTTCTGTCAGGTCCTGTGCAAAGCCATACTTGGAGCCTTGTGCAGAAAGACACAATAATGGCTTCACTTATTTGGGTTTCAGCTCCTCTCAATATAGATATGTGGCCCCTTTACCAGCCAGGGCTGCCAGCTATAATGCCTTCCCTCTTACCAGGTCAAAGTACCTCTCATTTTTGGTTGTAGTGAGTGAAACATTTTGCCTGAAAGTTTTTTTGCCAATAAAGAGTGAAGCAGGTCAGTGGAAACATTTCAAACACTCAGATTCATCAGTGTGAAGTCTACTGACTGAATACAACCCAAAAGCATTTCTGAGAAAAACAGTGAGTGCTCTGTTTTTATTGAGAAGCCTTCAAAAATAAAGTGTATTTTCATCAGAGGTAGAAAAGACATTATTTGAGGTTTATTGACAATTGATTTTCTTGCCAAGTTTGCCACCATTCTTTTTTATCAAATTCCTATATACTTTTAAAATTATTCTCACCACTTTATCTTAACTTGTTGACCCTTCTTGGTCACTTCGTTATCCATAAAATGATTTGTAATTCTGTAATATAGCCCACATTTTCTTGTTCTGTGCATGTTGGCTGATGCAAGATCTGACTATTTTGTTTTCCTATTGGCAGAATACATGGTAATTTTTCCTGTGATTTCCCTCCACTACTGCATCTTATCCATTGGCATGTCTTTTATCCTCTTATATTTGTTTTATTGATTACAGGTTTATTCTTCACCTTCTCTCATGCCTTTGGTGTCTTATTAATCTTGATTAGGAAACTAATTAGATTAAGGTTATCACTGCTCAGACAGTTACCACGTCACCTACCATCTGTTGCTCAGGATATTTTTTCTCTCTGCCAATCCGCTTTCCACACAGCTCACAATGGGTGGGGTTTCTACATTGTCTGCAAGATGACAGACAGATTATATTCAAGGTTCAACATTTACCCATATATTTGTCTGAAATGGGGAAGCGAAAAAACCCCCTCTTTCTTGGAGATGGGTGCCAGTATTAAATGTTTTTGGGTATCTGTGTCTTATCTGTGATGGTGAAGACACCCATGGAGCCTCCAGTGTGAACAAATGCCTGCTGAAGACTCAGTTAATCTGTGCTTCATGGATGAAACCCAGTTAAAACTGCAATTCCAATTCAACCTGTCAGGACCCTCTCACATCCCCTCCAGTACAGTAGTGCCACTGTAATGTGCCCTTATATCGAAAGAGGCAGGTAGGAGCATTGGCTGGCTGCAGCTTTCATGCTTTCCACAGCTCCTGCAGAGAGACCTCCATCCCCCCAGGGGAGCTGAATGGGGACATAGAAACAACAGTTTGCCGCAGTTTTAGTATGAACAGTTGTGCACTGGTGTTGACACAGGATGTAAGAGATTTAAAAGGGACTGCAGTAAACATATCTAGAGTTCAGAAGGCTCTGAATAAGAATAAGAATAATAAGGAATAAGAGGTGGTATCTGATGGTCATCCCAGCTTTGGGAAGTGCTCCTGAGCTCTCATTTCTTTCTTCTCAGTCTTCCAGTCTGCTCCTTGATTTTTCTGTTCAAATGTTTCCTCTAACTTCCCTGCAAGGATTTTCCCCACTTCTCAGTCGATTGTTTCCACATGCTTCCTGCAGATATTTCTCCATCTTCTCCTGCCTGTTTTCTTCCTCCTTGAACATGTCAGCAACATTTGCAGTCTGATTGCTCCCTTGTCAGTCACTCAGGCAAGTTCCTGCTTTCCCTTTCTAGTGAGCTGCAGATGCGTATTTTTTTTCAAATCTTCTTGTTAGGACCTGGCTTTAGTTGGCTTTATTTGGGGTTTTCAGGGCTTTAACTGTATCTGAATGCTTTACCTGTCTGCATGTTTGTTTTACGTGTCTAACTATCCCTAGTCTCTATTATTCATGCATCAAAATCCTCACAAACCAGTAACAAATGTAAGTGCTAAACACTTCTCTGACAGTTTGTTAAGATTGCAATTCTTTTTGTTTCAAATTATTACTGCACAAGAGGCACCTCACTGTGTCACTCACCTTGATGGCAAAAAGGGGTCCCAGGAGGACATCGCTCTTCCAGGCAGGAGCATTGTGCTGTCACAGCTCTGCCACTTCCAATGATGCATCCATACTCTACAGAGCAACAGCCCTTGCTGGTACGAAACTCCTTTGTAACAGACTCTGTAACACTTGAAGATAAGGTCTATAAGCTTCCATTTGAATAAATGCCACTCTGATGATATGTTTTGAAGAAAAATAATTTCTTTTGACAGCAAATGAGTATATATTATTTAGCTGCCTACTGCTATTTGACTGTTTTAGCTCCTTTGAAAATCTGCTGGAATGGGTAATCCAAATATCTTTACTGATCTGGTTCTCCACATATCTGTGTGTGGACAGCCAAGAGAGCGTAATTGAAAAGCTCAAAAGAACATAACAATATAAATTCAGGCACACTAGGCCAACATTTTCTCCTTGTATCATTATTCTCATTCCTGTATCTCCACACCCTGTTCCCAGCAGTGGGCAACACCACAACCCTGGAGCATTCTGCCAGTCTCACACAATCTGCTCTTCAGTGGGGGTATCTTTATACTTAGGGACATTTCATGACTTTTTTCTTCCTCAATAATTTTCCCATCTGATTCTTGTTAACTTTCAGTGTCCATGATGTCCTGAAGTAAAGAGTTCCACAGCTTAGTTATCCGTGAGATGACAGTAAAAAAAAAAAAAGAAAATTATTTTAAAATTTTCACCTATCTTCTTTTTATGGTTCCTAATTCCTGCATTGGAAATTACAGTGGGCATTACTCTTACTCATGTACCTCCCACTTTTATCCAGACCCTATATCTGGTATGTCATGGCTGTTCAAGGATGAAGAGTCCTGACCTCCTCAATCTGTCCTGGTATGGTAGACATTTGCTGCCTCTGCTTATCCCTGCTCCCCCTGCCTGAGCATTTTGCAGATCTACTCTACTGATCCATAATTTCCGCTTCTAAAATCCATGCTGACTATCCCCAGTATGTATGTCATGTTTTCAAGTGGCCACTAAATCAACAGTTCTGTCACTTTGCCAGTACAGCCACCAACTTCCTGTTCTGCAGTAACTTTTCTAAACTCCTTGAAAACTGATATAAAATTAACTATCTCCCAGCTTCTAGTACCAAAGAAATTTTAAACAAGAGGTTAGACAGTGCTGTTGAAATGTTGAATACGTCATCCTTAAGTTCCTTTAAAACTCTGTTACTGTTGATCCTTCTGATACGTTATCGTGCATTTAGTGTATTTTTTCCATGAACTTTGCTATCTCCATTTCAGTTTGAAAAAGAGCATCTGATAAATCTCCTGGAAGAAAGACTGCCAGTGTGGGAACCTCCCCAAACTCCTCCAAAGTAACTGTGTGTACAGAAGATTTATTTTAGATTATTTTCCTAGAATATCTCTGACTTTTCTGAGACTTTTATCAGAGACTTCTCAGACACTTCTCAGAGACTTTATTCTTTGATCATCTTCCTGGACTTCTGGCAGATTTCCTCCTTCTGATGTTTTGCAGAAGGATTAGTAGTTTTTATGCCTTTTACTAGATGTTCCTCAAATCTATTTCTCTCTCCTTTTTTTTTTTTTTTTCTCTTTTTTTTGTTCTCCCTCATTATGCTTGAATTAAAAGTCAGATTGCCAGAGTTTAAAGTTGTCTTTGTTTCCCAAGCTCCAGAGTTCACAGATTACAGCTGTAGGGCTAATTCAGAGGGAAATATTTGAACTTTGTAAGGGTCCAATGCTCCATTTGCTCTTATGAACAGTCGTAGTGAAGGTTTGCAAATTCAGATGCTCTTGAGTATTTTCATCTCCCAAGAAAAATCAGTAAATTTGCTCTCCCAAACCTTGTCACAGAAGATGCAATATTTTAGTCCATGATTGCTGCATTTTACCTCTGTGCAATCTGATGCAGCAGTCATAAATTCTATGAGCCACATTGATAAGTGAAATGTTTGTTTTAGAGCATGGGAATAACAATATATTTCCTTCTGCTGGAGACAAATCATGTTGCCTTCAAACACATGGGAATGCTGTGTGTTAGCCCCTCAAGGTCAGCAGCAGCCTTCATTCCACACACACTGTCTGTGCTCTCAGCTCTCAGGATTACACTGTGAATCTCACAGTGTGCTTAAGCAGTTATCTCAATGTGAAAGACTTCAACAGTTTCTTAAAAAGAAGTATGGAAAGCACCTCTGAAGGGTCATACACAGATAAAATAATTAGAAGTAAATTAAAACAAATCCAGCACTTCAAACCTTCTGCTGGGACCCACGCTGAGGCCAATGCACACAGGACAGGAGCCTGTTCCCAGAGTGCTCTCCCAAGGCCACAGAGACCTGTGAATCAGATGTTCAGCTCAGGTGCTCAGTGCCAGCAGGAGAACACTCCTGACACTGTGAGCACCATTCCTTCTCCGGGCAGTAGGACCTGGCAGCCACACTAAAGGGTCTGCTCCACGTACTACATCTTGTTCCTAAATCCCACTCTTGTTTAGAAATTGAAACCTTCAGGTCACCATTGCTTTGAACCCCAAACTCTTGACATTTATGGTAGGAAACTTTCTGGATCCAGCATGGACCCATCATTTAAAGACCATATTTCAGTCCTGCCCTGGAAAAGCCATCCCTGGAGGCACAGCTTCTTCTCGGGATGGGCAGACCCTCCCTGCCACTGCCATGGGGACCTGCTGGTGTCAGCACACACAGGGCTGGTGTGCAGGACAGGAATCAAGAAGAGTGTTATCACAACTTCACTTTCAAACACATGTAATTCACTCATTGCTCTTTTAAAGCACACCAGACCTGAGAGGACTGATTTCAGCCTCCATACACAACACTGTTTCTAAAGCTCTTATGTAAGGAGAAATGTTTGAACACACACTTTCTTCCCTCTGCAATGTGAACCAGCCTTCTGCTGTCAGACTTCTAATCTGACATATTTAAACACCGTGATAGGTTAATAATAGTGTCTAGGATCATAATGCTTGCAACAGCTTCAAACTCCAGGCAACACTTCCAGATGTATCAGCACATTTTACTTACTACGTAGATAATATTGTGTGATTTGCTCAGGGAAGATTTATATTATGGCTGGCACTGATGAAACACATGCAAGATACCTACGGTTTGTAAATAGATATGCACAAGACCTGGAAAGTGGCAAGCATGAATATTGTCAGAACATTCTTTCCCTTGTACACTCTAGGTAATATTAAGTACTCAGAATGTGCTTCAGAGTGTGACACTGCAATACTTCAGTGCATTTGGCTGGGAAGGAATTTATCAAGTAAAGCTGCATATAAAATACCCCCTTCAACATCAAAGGCTGCACCTGAGCTTAGATTTTACTATGTAAATACATTGTAGAGAAAGACATGTATAAACCAGCCTGAGGGACTGAGAGTAGAGTTTCTCAAAATAAAGAAAATAAGGTTTTCTTATTCTTCTTTTTTTTTTTTAATAGATAAAAATTTCATTGAAAAGCACTTGGGTGTAATTTCCTCTGGATTTGCATTCACCTGGGGCCCATCTCTGCTTCTACCGAAGTCAAGTGCAAAATTGATTGAATGGCACCAAGGTCAGTCCCTCTGCAGACATTATAAAGAAATAGGGAGTTTGATTTATAAACTTTATATAAAAATTGTTACAAGATGCAGTTTTCTTCACCCAAAAATATTCAAGATGAACATTTATTCATGGGTACATGTAGGACATTTTTGGTATTTCAGCATCCAGGCTCAAGCTGCAGAAATATGATCCTTGTCTCAAATACCAGAGCTTCAAAGACTCAAATGTGACTTTATCCATTCTGACCCTCATGCTCTCCCCAGACCACTGCAGGGAGACTAAAAACTTTTCAGATGCATTTGTGCCATAACTGGTGGGTTTTTCTCTAGCCTATGGCCATAACCTCTGCTGGAGGTATATGGCTATGCAGCTGTGTTAGTTCTCCTTGGTCCATGACCTGGAGTGGATCCATATCTAGTAGAATTAAAGGAAATGATTAGGGGGAAAGATGCTTTAAAAATCTTTCCCCTTGATCTACTGACACAGTAATTATATCTATTCATCAGAGACTCAAAGTACATGATTGCTATGGTCCTTTGGTTCTTTAAAACCTTGTGGGAAATAAGGTGTGGAAATACACAAAATTACAACTGGTGATTTTAAGGACATCAGTTTTGGGTGCTTCAAACACTCAGGCAGATCTTGTTAAGCAGCCAAACTTCCTAGCTATGTAAGAGGTTCTTGCTCATAATATTTCCAAATAGGATTGATTTCAGGATTTCTTTTAGCTCCATTCAGTAATTCAATCTGACATGAGTAAGAACAACCAGCAATCATATCATCAATGCACACAGAGATTAGGACAGATAGATTGAACTGTTTACACTTCAACTGCAGTCCATGGAGATGTGGTCAATACAGTCAGTGGTGTCTGGGTGGCAATTCACTGATCAATTGTATGTGCCTGCTTCCAGGTGAGCTGAATAGCTCTCCAGATCCCACTGATTTTATTGATTGAATCCTCCAGAACTATTCTGGGACTTACTGGACACCTGAGTGCACATGTGCCCCTCCACACACAGACAGTGTAAACTGAAGTATTAACTTGCAAGCTGAATCCTGCCCTGTGCATCTCCCCTGCTTTTGTCAACACTGCATTTGAGCAAACAAAGGGCAGCTCTGACTATGTTTGGAACAGAATCAAATTTTTGTCAAGAAAAAGATTATCAACTAGAATACATCCCTGCAAATTACCTGAAGCAATTCATAAGTGAGATAAAATTTTTGAAGTGTGCCAGTGATGCTTTCATTTTCTTCCAGTGTGTACTTTACCTTTTGGTTTTGGTCTAATATAATATTTCTGCAGTGTAATTCCAAACTGCATGAAGTGCCATGAAGGAAGTCACAAGTGCTAAGTGTAGATGATGAAGGCCAAAGTACCCATGAACTATCAACAGCTTTATAATTAATTAGAAATTTAGTCATCACCCTAAGAGGTTTTGTCATGACTCTTCTGTCTCCTGCTCCACAGTTCAGGGATTTATGTTCCTGTGCTGTAAAAATAACAGGCCAGGCAACAAAGGTAGACATTTGCCATTCTAAAGAAAACAAATACTTTGGCTCCAGCTGTGTTAAAAATGTTATCTCTGCTCTGATAAACAATCTGTGTATAGATGAGCCAGGATTTGGATGTTCTTATGCCCTGGATTGATCATTAACATCTAATGTGTAACTATAATCACATTAGAAGGAGCTGGCAGAAACAGTGTGTCCAGCAGCACCAGGGCAGTGATGCTTGTGCTCGGCTGGTGAAGCCACATCTCAAATTCTATGTTCAGTTCTGGGCCCCTCACTACAAGAAAGACATTGAGGTGCTGCAGTGTGTCCAGAGAAGGGCAACAGAGCTGGGGAAGGATCTGGAGCACAAGTTCTATGTTGCAGTGGTTCAGGTCCCTAAAACCCCTTCCCCCCCTAGGAGGCTCTGGATTAAAGAAGCCCAGGAGTAAAGTCACCCCTGGGGTGGAGTCTAGAGTGATGTGCCCCAGAAGGGGGCTGGGTCTCCTAGGGGTTGATCACTTTTTCCCCATTTGTCCAGCCACCTGCCACTCTCCTGTCAGTTATTCTTGGTTTCTGGAATGTTCCAAGTTACTTGGTTGTTAATTGTGTTATCCCCTTGTCTGTATTCCCTTCTCCTCCCCCTTCTCTCCCCAGTTGGTACCTATCCCCTTGTCCCTCCCTGGTTCCTCCCCTGTGCCCCTTCATGACTGGTTGTTGCCCTCAGAATAAAGTCTGATGCACGCTGAGCACTGAGGTCTTTCACCTGGATGCCCAGAGTGCTGTAAACCCTGTGTTACAGTGTCTCTCTTATTCCTAGGCAAAAGATCCCCCACGCGTATTCTCCGGTGTTAGCGGTTACAGTGTCTACCCTTAAGGGAGACACAGCCTGCGGCAAGGGACAAAAGGGCCCGACAGCAGTGAACCTGCTCAGGTCGGGGACACTCCTTGTAGCCGCCGTCGGGCTGCTGCCCAAAAACCCTGGTGGGCAGCCGGCCAGCCCAGACCATCGGCGACAGTCCTAGGAGAAGAACTGAGGGAGCTGGGGGTATTCAGCCTGGAGAAAAGGAGGCTCAGAGGTGACCTTATCACTCTCTACAGCTGCCTGAGAGGAGGCTGCAGACAGGTGGGGGTCAGTCTGTTCTCCCAAGGGTAAGAGGAAATTGCCCTAAGTTGCACCAGGGGAGGTTTAGATTGGATATTAGGTAAAATTTCTTTTACTGAAATTCCAAGGACAGTGAGGCTGTCCATGGAAGTGGTGGAGCCACCATCCCTGGAGGTATTTAAAGGATGTGTAGACATGGCTCTTAGGGACATGGTTTAGTTGTGGACTTGGCAGTTCTGGTGAAACAGGGGATTTAAGAGTGAAAAGGGAACTTAGAGTAGATGAGACAATATGGAATTCATTATCCTGTTCTCCAAGGACTGAGGAAAGGCTGAAGAGATAAGGGGCCCTTCGAAGGACATCTGGTACCTATTGAAATGTTGCTGAGCTTGCAAAACTAAAATGGGCCACCATGGCAAAGAAAGAACAAGCATGTGCAAAACTCGTGGGGTCAAAAATTCATAAGAGGTAGAACTCTCTTCATCCTTTCAAGCCCCCAGACTCAAATTAAGACCACCAACTCAATAAAAGGGATGGACTGTGCAGCCGCAACTGATTTACATATGAAGCCGGGACAGGTAATAAATATGTATAGGCGTTATAGAATATGCATGCTTTTTGTAGATAAATAGGTGATTAGAAGCTGTAAAAGGTACGAAGGATTTGGGAGGATGCTCTCCCCCTGCGTCCGGTGCTGAATAAAATACGTACCTACTTTACAACTCTAACAGGTTGTAGAATTTTTATACTGCATCTCACTGGGTTGATTGCTGGACCTCATCTTAAAGGTCTTTTTCAACCATAGTGATTCTATGAATCTATGATTTTGTTGTTATTCCATTTCTAGTTCTTATCTTATAGCATTGTCTTTTTTGACAGTTCACCATTTCTGAATAAGCAATTGTTCAGCATGTCTAATCTTTTTAAAAATGGTTTATAAATAAAGCCTACTTAAACCTTCTTAAATATGACTCTTTTTATGTCTTTACAGTTCCCTCAGCTTATCTGTTTTCAAAATATGTGAGTTTCCATTTATATACCAAAAATATAGAAATCTGATCTCGCACAGTGCAGTCATAGTGAAGTCAGTCTAATATTTTAAATAAAATAATGAATGTGAAATAAATTTAACATAATGTTAATGTAATATGTGCTACAGTAAACTGATGTAGCTGGAAGGAATTAGGAGGCAGATAGCTTTAGAGAGAGAAGATAACAGTTCAGCTTTGTCAGCCAAGGGTACTTTTGCTCAACAACTGCTTTCCTTTTTCTGGTCAAAGTCCTCTTCACCTACATGCAGACACCTCAGAGGTATTCAGGCAACAATCAGATTTCTATCACAAAATGCACGATCATCTGCTGTGTAATAAACTGCATGTTTGTACTCATGCATTGGAAAGGTTTACATGTTGTGATCATGGGAAGAAGTATCAATTAACCCAGATTTTAGTATTTGATTTGGTTAAGCCAGTATTTCTAATATAGAAGCACTGTTTCAGTATAGCATATCTGAAAAGAAAAACATTACTGCAGGCATTGGCCTGCTGTTTTTGGAGTTTTTTTGTCCCTGATGGAGTTAAACAGGATGTGTATTAGTGCAGGAGGTATTCTGTTATCCTCCAGCCTTGTTAAAATGCTCAATATGACCCCCAAAAGACTATTTGCTTCTAGATAAGTTGTGTCCAAACATTTAAAATGCAAATGCACTCTGTATGCTAATTTCAAATTCAGAAATATCATCAAAGTTGGAGTGGAAAAATTTTGTGAACTTTGGATTTTCCTTCTTTTGATCTGCCTCCACTGCCCTAGAGCCATTCGTATAATTGTATTTTCTCTTTAATTAGTACCAAACCATTCATGTTATCTTGGATACATCACATGCAAATCCTAAAGCAAATTTAAACAATGGAGCACAATGCACTGAAATTGCAAGGGAGGTAAGTCACAGCAGATGGGGACACCATAAAAAATTTCTTAACACTTTTCAGTTTGCATTCTCAAAAAGCATCATTTTCTTCAGCTACATGTTTGTTTTCTTTGATTGGAAAATTATGAGTAGAAAGTGATTTTGGTTTGTGAGTAATGCAAAGGTAACTCCCAGGAGTGGGACCTAAGCAATAAAAATCAGAGAGATGCCAAGCCAAACAGATGTGCCCCTGCTGACAGTAGCTTTAGGAAATACTTTTTAAAAAAGTAATTATACACTCATTACATCAGTACTACTTTCCTATTAAAAGAAACATTTCCTGTACACAATTCTTTTAGATTGTGAGTGATGTTCTGTTTTCCAGTTGGAAGAAATTATTTATCTTGGCAACAGTCTGTCATGCCATTTGTCAAATGCTAGTTTGATGCTAGTTATTAACCACAATATTATGATTTTGACTGTAATTCAAAAGGAGAAAATTAAATGTGAAATTCAAGCAACATCTCTAACTCACCAACCATAACATACAGATTTTGGGTTACTACAGGCAGTGTTTTGCCTATAGCACCTGCACAGCTGCACACACATAGCTCTGCCCGTGCTATGTGTGTGACATGCTTACTGAAATGGCAAATTTAACCTGTAGATTTTTGGATTTAGTGTCCCTTAACTAATAATGTTCTTTAGTAGGATATTACTGGCACCGATGTCCTTATAGCATAATGATGCCATTAAACCTTTACACATAAAAGAACATCATGATGTCACTGATATATCCATAGGGTAAATTTATTCTTCAGGACATCGAGACTTATAATTGAGACTATGAGAAGTCTGAGCAAATTCAAGAGCTGTATTCCTTACTAATAATTTGAAATATCTTCATATAGATGTTTCAGTTAATGCTGTAATGGAAAGAAACAGCTACATAAAGTGTTTCCAGGGGGGAAGGTAGGTATTTCCAATTTGTGATCTCTAATGGGAATAACCGATGAACTCAAACTTTAGAAGCCACTCTTAAATTTATCTTCATTAGAACTTTCCAAACTTGCCCAAATGTTCTACAACTTATAAAGTCTACTGAGCTACAGCCACTTTTTCTAGCATTCATTCAACTACATCCAGGTACTGGGTTGTTTTGGGGTTTTTTTGCACAGAAAACACAAACTTGTGACAAATTTTCTCTTTGACTAAAAAAACTCCCAAACCCAATCTTACAATTCTACTGCACCACATGGCTAGCTTTCCTCCTGGTTCCTCCTCTGGCCCAACAAGGGTGGACCCAGAATGAGTTTTGTCCTTGAATTCAAGATCTCTGCCTCAATGTGCAGTGTGCTGCTGGGATCAAGTGTGATGACTGTTTACCCCAAGTTATTAAGCTGTTGATTAGGCTGTGGGACTTGACAATTGAGAATTGTACATCAGTCAGTTCAAATGAGCTAAGCATCACCTGATTAAACAGTAAAGTCTAAACACACTGTGCAAGGAATAGAAAAAAATGAGTTTTCCTGGTGTCAATTCATTCAATTCAGAGCTTGTGAAATATGCAGTAGTTAGCAGCATGGACTCTCCTGTACTTTACTTGTCATAGAGCACTGAAAAGAAAATACACTTCTGCTGATTCAAAGAGTTTGCTGCATAGGACTGCACATGATTTCCTACCCAAGACAAGGCAGGGAGATGGTAGAAGGAAAGCTGACAGAGGTAAGAGTGGCAACAAGATGATGGCATAGTTCAATGGGGCATGAAAATATGATCACATTTGTTTATATTTCTCTCACTTTGCATAGGTAAAATGACAGAAATGAAGGCTCAGGAGGACACTGAGCAAAGAAAGGGAAAGCTGAACTGATGACAAGCCCTTTAGCCTTTGAGAGTTCAATAGATGCTGCTGTACTGGGTAGAGCAGGAAGGAGGAGGAATGAGAGGCTTTCTTGATGGAGGAAGCTCTGCTGTAAAGATGGAGAGAAGACTGGTGAAAGAAACCCAGGAAGTGTACACAGGAGGAGGTATATGGGAGGAAAGAAAAGAAAAATGTTGCGTTCCCTGCTTCTTAATCCCGCTCTGGTCCCAGCAGCAGAGCACTAGCGCGACCCTGAGAAGCTGTCCGCGTTCCGATCGGGGAGGCTTCCTCGGGGAGCCGGCGGTGGGCTCCGCTAGTCTGCGTCGGGCTGAGGTGTTGGTGCCCTCAGAGCACTGCAGGATAGCAAAGAACTACCCAAAGGAGGACTCTTAGTATGAGGGTTTGGCAGGTTTATTACCCCCAAGGGAGCTCAGGGACTAAGAGCCTCGAATAGCTCATGACATGGGTATTTAAGGGAGGGATAACATCCAATAAACTGAGGGTGCAGGGGCAATACAAGGGAGGGTCCAGGGTGCGCAGTCGAATGAGGTTTAGGGAGGGGAGGGGGGAAGAGAGAACAACGAATGAACAACCGGGTAACAGGGAATGTTCCAGAACTGGGATACATAACAGACAAATCAAGGAACCAATAGCAGGAACTTGGGGTTCGTGGCTTGGTGGTCTAAACTATTGTCTCTGGCAGCTCAGGGGGGAAATTCTCTGTCTGTGGAACATGCCACCAGAAGTCCTCGTCCTCTGCAAGTCTATGGAGGGACTCTAATCCTTCCTGGTTCAGAACCACCGCTACAGAAAAATATAAAACATATCATGCTAACAAGAGGATACTCCTCAAGAACAGCAAAAGAGAAGTAAAACAGTAATGGGAATACCCTGGTAATATCATGGCTCAATATTTAAGTCAATGGAGAATCCCCATTTCAAACTGAAAAGCAAAATAATGGCCCTTGCTATTAATCTTTATGGAAGCTAAGACACAATTTGACACTTTCTACCATTCTGCATTTGACCTGTATTTAACCCATTTATTGCCATTTTTGTCTATTATCTATGTATCATTTCTGTGATTTATTTTTCCATCCTGTCTTACTATTTTGATTTCCATAGTTACAGAATTGAAATGAAAACTGTTCAATAGATTCTGTAAATTATGGTAGATAATTACAATAGACTCTGTAAATCGTTGTTCAACCATTTCAAACTTGGAAAATATTAACATTTGGGTTCTACTGAGAAATTGGTAAATGGGCAGTGCTTTAAGTAATTATGTCCTGGACAGATGCCGAATTCAGAGAATTCAATGTGTACAATGTGCATACAGACACAAAATAGGATAATTTGAGAATACTTTACAAACATCATTATTTTGAGTGTTAGTTCTAAGGTAAGTGCTGTGAAGTGAAAATGTTGGTTAGTATTTAATCCAGTGGCATTAAAAACCTGGTTTTTTTAGGGAGTAGCAGAACAAGGCAATGTTTTTACAGTTTATTCTCCTATCACTAGCTCTTGGGTACAAGACCTCAGCATCACAAAGTCTCTTATTCCTTCTCTTCAAATTCCCCAAGAAGAAAGAGATCTCCTCACTCCTTTACCCTCTAATTGCTGACCAGATAAAACACAGCAGATGCTGCAGCCGGTTGTCAGCTCCATGCTGAGAACCATGTGTTTATTGATTTGTCAGCACACAAGTGTCACCCACCAACCATGGGGTCAAACTGATAACCACTGGGCTCTCACTGCTGTTTTTCACCCAGTGATTATACTTATTTGGCACTCTCTTGTGAAACCAGTCAGTGTCAGACCTCTCAGGAAGATACAGCATTTGGGTCTCTTCTCTTGTACTGGATCTGACTGAAGTGTGCCCATTGATAATAACATTTCTGAGAAGGACATGACAGATTGTAAGACACCAAGATTGCACACGCCTCATTTCAAGGGGAAGCCAAGCTAAAAACCTTGTTAAACAGAGAAGACCATAGGGTACTTTTGTTGAATATCACACAAAGCTAAACTGAAAGCTCTCTGCATCTCTTTTTTTTTAATGTGGCATATCTAACAGAGCTTCATGTGTTTCTCACAGGATCCAATGATGTTGATAATCTGAATGCGACAGCCTAGATGGACACTTGTCACCAAACCCAAAACAGAGGTTCTCTGAATAAATCACCCCACAAGAACTTTCTCTGTCCCTCCAGTATTTACCAGAGAGAGCCACCTACAAAGATAGAACTAGGAAAAAGGAATCTGATCCGAATTGACTCATGTGACTGAATTGTAAATAATTAGAAAGTGTCTTTAATGTGCAGAAGGCTATTTAAGTGTTAAAAAAGAAACCACATAATCAAATTTTATTTGCTACAATCCAAATGAATTTGATGTACCCTTTACTTGTATTACTTATAAGTTTATTATGATTTTAATGTATTAAGTCCATTATTTGAGTTTTTAAGAACATGTAAGGCGCTTATCCTGCCAGCTAGGTGTCTGCAACTCTCGTGATGCCTCTTGAAGACTATGAAGAGAGATTGCTTCCAGAGATGGTTTTGTCTCTACTACCATCTCCTTGTTCGTTCTTCCCATTCCCTCCAGCTCTCCAGTTGAAACTTCCTCTCAATACCACTTAACACAAAGATATGCAGTCACAGAGACCTCACAGAAATCAGGAAATATCAGAGAGAAATTCAACCCAGCATAGCTGGGCATATGTGGGTGGCCCAGTCCCACTTGTAATGGGAGATGCACTTTTTCTACTGGCCTGGTCAGGGAAACTGTGCAGTTGCTTTGCAGCTTACTTGTCAGGAAGCACATCTATACTTCTCCCAAGGTATGCACAAGTAAGTTGGGAATGCACAGTACCAAAAAGTGCAGAGTTTCCCCAGATAATGCTGAAGTAGCAAGTTCTGAGATGGGGAGCAGCACAGGTTGTCAGTGTGCACCTCCATGCAGCACCATGCTGGGTTGTACAGGTGACTTTGTATAGAGTATCTCAAGGTGTCCCTAAGATGGAAGTGGTCTGGTTTAGGCCAGAGGGGTCAAAATCTAGGAAGTGATCTGTGCTGCAGGAAGGCATACAACTTCATTCCTGCGAGAGAGAGCCAATAATCAGGTAGTTTTAAGGGTTGATAGGTAGGTAAACCAATTAAAAAGTGATCCGCCTTCGAGGAAAAAACCATATATAAGCAGAGACTCTCTGACGCTCTTCCTCTTTGGACCTGCTGCTGCTGTGTGGAGAGGAGCAGCTCCTGCTTCTCTCACTGGTAAGGCCCCCCCCTACCTCCTTCCGAAGGAGGGATGGTGGGGGGGGGAAGGGAGGTTTTACGGCAGCCGTGCCGCTGCAGCCGGGCAGGCATGGGGGAGGAACGGCTGGAATCTTCAGCAGATACAGCTCAGCCGGTGTGCCAGCTACACGAGAGGGAGAGCCAAGCCCCTGCTCCAGGCCAGGCAAAGACCAGGCCGGACGCCATCCAGCTCGGGCCAGGCCCTGCCCTGTCACCCCGGGCCCAGATGGCCCTACCAGGCCGAGCCAGCTTGGCCGAGCCAAGCAGAGAGACTCTTGAGAGCGTCTGGCATCCAGCTCGGACCTGTTCAAGCAGCCCGGCAAAGAGCACGTGATCCTCACACTGCCGGAGAGAGAGAGAGACAGAGATTAACTCTCTCCATGCCTGGACTAAACTCACAGACACCCATCCTTCCTTGCAGAGAGAGGAACGAGTGAGGACACCTACATAGTGCAGCGCAGAGACTTTACAGTCAGTGAGGAAAGCAGAACTGATACTCACAAGGGGGTGCATGGGAAGTTGCTTCAAGAGTGAAGCTGAAAACTCTTTTGGAGAACCATGGTTGGGGACTGAGCTAATAAATTCTCTGTAATATATGAAGATATAGTCCAAAGGGGATGTGAGGTTCTTATTGCAGCCAATGAACTGAAATACCTAAGTACAGACAAGTAAGTGTTGAAAAAGTACAGCCTGATGAGAAACTAGAACCAAAAGAGAGGAGAGGCTGTGACTCAGAGCCCTGGTCCCGGGGAGAATGCTAGAGAACCTGAGTTGTCAGGAGAACCTGTGTTGCTAAGCACAGAAGAAGGGATTTTCTTTGTTGCTGCAATTGAACTGGGCATCCTTAAAACAGGTACCCTGTGGACTGTTCATAACCCACCATAGTGGCTGTGGGAAGGCTACTGGTGTGGGAGAGATCCACCATTAAGCTGGACTTTACTCCAGGCGGCGGTTAATGGTGAGGCAGAAGACCCATAAAAACTGTATTTTTCTTACAGAAGATCCATGGTGTAAGCAAAAGAAACTTCTCTCCCTAAATGAACTGGAACAAGAGCTGTTTCTGAGGTGGTAAACTGACTGGAGGTCGAAGTGTTGTCTTTTGTATGTTGTCAGGGAGAATGAAATGGAGAGGTGGGGAAGGAGGGGTGGTCTGGGGAGTTTGTTCTGGTTTTTTCTTGAATTTTTTTTTCTTTTTTCCCTTTGTCTTAGATATATTAATAAAACTTCTTTGTACTTTATAAAGTTTGAGCCTGCTTTGCCTACTCCTAATCCTTATCTCACAACAAGCAATCAAGTAAATTTAAGTAAGTGTGCTAGCATTTAGCCACAAACCTGAATAGGCGAACTGAAACCACTACACTTGTACGTGTCCATACCCCTGGAGTGCCTTCAGAACAGAGGCTTGCTTGACAGAGAGGACGGACAGTTGACTTTTCACTGTGGTATCTTAGACAAAACCCCTTTGTTCAGGGGAGAGGAGTTATCTATTAAAGATTATCACCTCCTGATCCATCATACAGAAAAACTTCCTCACCATTCCTGGGCAGGACTATTTTAGTTAAGCCTAAAAATAAAGAGTCATTAGACAATAACCCCATCCCAGGCCTAGATTTTGAAAAACATGAAATGTTTCCTAATCCAGAGAGATCACTTTGCTGTCTTTTAGGTAAGAAAAAAATCCCAAAACAACACATTCTTTGAGGGCCTATTCATCTTCATTTATACTTTTTCTGTCAAAGGATACCAGACACAAGGAAATTACTTTTTGATCTAAAATGGCAGTTTCTGTCTCCTATAACAGACATATGGCAGGAAGGAACATGTTGGTAACATTGATGTCAGAATAGCATAAAGTAGTTGAGAAAAATGAAGGGACTAATTTCTGTCTTTTGTGGGATTCTGTAACATAATTTGATAAAACTCATAATGAACTCCCTTTTGCCTTTTCTCTTTTGCACAAGCAGGATTATCTGTAAAATAAGCAAATTCACAATCTCTGAGTACAAAAAATGCTGCCAGCCAAGGCAATGCTATCATGGAAGTATGACAGAAAGAACCACACAGTGCCAACATTTAAGGATATTTACTTCCAACCATTCTCCTACAGTGTTGGAGTAGATGTTGTAAAACTCTCCATGTAACCAATTTCATGGTCCAAGTGGAATGAAATGCAGTGTATATTAAGCTTAGATTACGAGAGGGGGGAAGGAATGAGATTTGTAATATTTTCAGCTGTATTTAAAATCGGATGGTCTAAATACAGCCTCTGGGCAAGAGAAATCATTGCATCCACACTAGCCCTGGAAGAGGCAGTGGGTGGAAGTATAAATGCAAGAAAGTACTTATCCTGCAAGATGCTTTCATTGCTTTGCTGGCAAAGGGGGTTCGGGAACTGTTCCCTCACCACCCCAACTTGTGCTACTACAGGCAAGAAAGCTGCCATCATTCATTTATTGCTGAAGATAGAATGTAACTTATGACCCCTCAAAGTAAAATTTTCCTATATATTCAGAATATCTAATTATTTCACTTGAGATTACAAAGATGTAAATCAAATATTCATTAGATTTTATACAAAAACTGTATCTTCAGTACTCAAGCACAATAATTTTTTCCTGGTTTCACTTCTGTGTTACAAAGTTCTTCTCAGTGTTGGTTTTGACTTGGATAGTTACAACTGCCTGCCTGTGAGAAGTGGTAAAAAAATTGTTTTGTTTTGTGTGCATAAGACTTTTGCTTTACCTATTAAATGGTCTTTATCCAACCTACAAGTTTTCTCATCTTTACTCTTCTAATTCTTTCCCCCATCCCACTGAAGGAAAATGAGTGAGTGGCTGTGTGAGGATTGGTTTATGTTTGGGCTTAAACCATGACATCCTCTAATTGTTTAAAAAATACAAACATGCACATAGTGAAATGTTGCCATTTTTATGCAATTAATAAGGATACAGTTGTTTTTTTTCTCAGACAAAAGCTCACTGATTTCCTCTAATCTTTCTCACAGTAAAAAAGCAATAAGACATCATGTTTAACATCAGAAATTCACACCTGAATCACAGAAAGTCACAGTAACCAGGGAAACTGAACAGTGGCATGGACAGGTTTTCATTAAAGCATGGATGGGAGGAGAATTAATACGATTATTATAGGATACTGGCTTTTAAACAATAGCAGTTAATTGTAAATTATTTTGTTTTGATGGTGAGGAAGAAGGTTGTGTCTATGGAGAAGCATTCAAAGGCAAGTATTTTGGTGAGGGCTATGCAGAGTTCCTAAATGGATGGGATTTTCTATAGGTGAAAACGCCTTTGTCACAGACCATTAAGGATGATGTTCTTGTCCGTGGTAGTTTGAAAGCAAATCAGTGAGAGGCTCAAAGTCAGAACTACAATTTAATAGGAAAAAATGTAATAATACAAAAAACACTGACAGAGTCAGAATACAACCTGACACCCTGTCGGTCAGGGTGTTGGTAGTAGTCCACTTAGAAGGTGGTTGCAGCCCTCTGGGAGTGATAGATGCGGTTCTGTTGAAGCAATGATCCTGAGAAAGGTGTAGTTCTCCTCTGAAGGTCCAGTGGTGGTGTAGAAGGGTCCAGTCTTCCTCTGGGAATCCCGTGGAAAAAGCTGCCTATAGTGCTTCAAATCTCAGTTTATATGCAGATCGGGATACATTGGTTCCTCCCCCTGGGCGGGGCATCTCACAATGGGATGATGAGCCACTATCTGCAATGTTTGGGGTGAGTGAAGTGCCCATCCGGCCCCAACGACTGGCCCATTAGCAAACCATTCTGCAGCCATCAGGAACACTACCACGCCCGGCCCCAACATCCCATGAAGATGGTGATAGAATATATACCATTGTAACCTAAGACATTGTCTGACAGGCATGTGGGGATGATGCCCACAGCTGAGTCCCCTGCTAACAGACACAGGAGCTGGACTGTGGATTGCTACCATGAGCCATTTTCCTTCCTCTATGTAACCCTCGGCTGTGACAGAATCATGAGAATATATTTAAGATGTTCTTGGCAGCTGCTTCTACAGCTGGTAATGCAGGGAAGGATGAAGCCCTGCTCTGACAGCAGTTTCAAGAGCATTGTCCACAGCCAGTGATGCTCTCCTGTGGCAAACAGGCACCTAGGCAATAATGCTGGCAGCAACCTGACAACCAGAAAAGCAAGACTAGGAAAAATAATGCGTATTGTGTGCATTTTATTTCATCCTCCTCTAGGTGAACACAGTGCATTCTCCCGCAGTGATCTGCTGATGTTGGGATGGGGACACAGAGCCCTCCCAGCAGCTTCTTCCTCTCTAAGGGCTGACATGGGTCCACATCTGCTCTCCTGCCACCACAGGCTGCCTACCACCCATTTCACACTTCCTAGTCATCAGCTTGTGGAGGGGACCTGACCTGAGCACCAAGACCTTGTGAACTGCTGGGGCTCTGCAGCAGCCTTCTGCCAGTAACTGATGCTGTCTGGCAGGAAGCAGAGCTACTGGTGTGGTTCCTGGCAATAGGGAGAACTCCAGCAGGGATTACCCTGCTCACTGGCATTTGTGTTGCCTTGCATGAAGATCCAGGAGCAGAGTTTCTCCTCTAAGCCTGTTGTCTGTGACTGAAAAGAAAGAAGCACACCCAGCAAGTGACTCGTCATGTGCAGCTCAGGCACCCATCCCAGCATGGCAAACTCTCTGCTCAGACCTTCACTCCCTCCATGACTGATGAGCAAGCCTAGAAGACCAGTTTATACTACATTAACTTTCTGAAAGCAAGGCCTGGTGAGATGGCTTTAGGCCTTAGTTTTCCACTGAGCAAAATACCAGCTTTTTAATTCCCACTGAAATACACAGTCTACTGGACTGTACAGAGGGCTCCCACAGCCTTTGCATTACATCTGCCCTTTTGGGACATTTACTTGCAGAAAACTGCTTTTTGAGCAATGCTGGTCAGTTTACTGGTCTGAGGGAGACACCAGTTTCTCAAAAGTTTCTAAAGAGAAATATATATATAATGAAGCCTTTCTGATTCATATTCTTCTTTATTTGATGAGAGAACAGCAGCTGTATGTCTACCTGATTATAATATTTATATCACCTCAGAGGACAGTAGAAGATAAAATAGATTTTCCCCTACAAACACCTGAACTTTCAGAATTTCTGTATTTTCAGAATTTAAATTTTCCAAAGATGCCAAGTATTTGTGTCAACATTAAAATAGAGAAAGAAGAACATGGCAAGGTTTGGACAGGGCATAGGACAAAACCAGCTTAGATTTATTGATTTATATTCTTTTATTTGCAGCTTTTTTTCAAGTGTTGAACTAGAGAGGGGAGAAGGAATTAGAGAGGAATGGCAGAAACCCTGGCCTTGAAAAGGAAGCCATGCATCACAGGATGTGGGTCCTGAACATTTCCTCATGTAAACTCTCTCCCTGGAGCTCCAGTCCCAGTGGGGGCCTTTAATTGCTATGTGAAAGCAAGTAATATTAATTGGAGTATATTCACTTGCTGTGAGTGTCCATGCCAGTAAAACCTCATCACTCAAATGTTCACTAGAAGCAAACATTGAGTGCAAGTCAGTCCAACATGGATTCATTATTTGAAAATATAAATTGATCAAAAAGAAATTTTTGTCAATGTTTGACTAATTTTTTTTAACTGGAGTAAATCAAAACTTTCCTTGGTGTCCTCAGGAAGGCAAATTCTTAGCATGTCCTTCCCTATTGAACTGAGTTTTTTGCAAGGATAACATACCAATACAAGACCTAAACCTTGAAAAGGCTCTGTAGACATAAGAAAAATTTGTTAGTTTCCAATGCAGGAATACATCTAAATTGCTTATTTTTAACTTTCTGTGTTTTAAAAGCAATGAGGAGAGGCAAAAAGCCTTTTTCTCTCCCATGAAGAAGGATAACAAGGTATTCTTTGCTTGCAATCCCCTTGGAATAATTTGTAGAGGTAATTACAGGAAAAGGTCCCTGAAGACTTAGATTCAGTATTCTCCCAATTTCCAACAACAAAAACCTTGAAAGTTTCCTCTTATTTAACCAAGTTGTTAATTTTTATATCAAAGTGTTCTAAAAGTAAAGTAACAGCTGTGTAATTTGCAATAGAAAAAGGTTTTTAGTCTGAATTAATTACTTTTTTCCTTATTTTTCTTGTCTGTCAACTATACCAACAAAAGCCAACAACTGATCAGAGATGCTAAATCCCTGCAAGCACTTGGGTTACCTTTCTAACCTTGCATCAGGCTTTGTGATGAAGTGTATTCATCCAGAAACTGCTGGTTGTAGATTACTGAGCTGAAACATTTAGACTGGTATGTCTCTAGGAGAATTTAGTGTATGTATCCATTCACCCAGGCCACACATTAGCCCTCAGTTTGTTTTCTGTCCAAGGTTCACATAAAAAATTTCATTTCACACTTTTAGATGTCTGCATGTGATAAAAAGAAACTCAGTAAGAAACAAAACAATGGTATCCTTATAATGAAGTCCTGGGTCAATGCAATGGCTCATTTTGGCGCACAGCTTTTATGATGTCTCCACATTGACTTGAGCAAACCATCATGAACTTAACTCTGGCAGAGAAAAACCAATTTTTTTTCCAAAATAGAAATGATATTCAGAATCCCCAAGATGGTTATGGGAGTCAGAGGACCAGCAGCTCTGCTGTGGGTAGCAATATCTCTCACACTCAGGAAGCAAAGGAGCCTTCTGGAAGCGAGTGCCCTTCAGTGTCACTCCAATCACCCAGCTAAACAGAGAGAGCTCTGAAAATTACTGAAAAGGTTAAAAAACTAGATCTGAAGCAACAACTCTATGTGGTAGCCTGAAATGTGTGCTCCTCTGTTTTCTGCTGCCACACAGTAACAAGAGCTGCAGATGAGTGCGTTTCCTGCTCATCACGGAACAGCACTGCTTTGGCACAGAGAGCTGCCTGGTGGCTCAGAGCACAGTCCAGCAGCCAGGACTCTGCAGACTCAGAGCCTGCTTCCTACCACAGGGAGCCAAGACACACTCTAATCCAGAGGATTTACTTCCAGATTCCTGTACCTTCAAGTGGTGAGTTAAGTATCAGGTCTACTAAATAGGCATCAGAATTATGAATGGCACTGTTGAGCTTGTGTAATCAGGCTGAACATAGCCTAATGCAATGACTACTTTGCTAGAGATTTCAGTGACTGCCTTCACAGACCCCCCACAACATCTGGAATTACACTAGGAAGCACTGAACAAGCTGGAATCACTTAAAAAGGTTCACTAAGACCTCAAGCAGAAGCAGGTATACATAACAGATTTTCTTACCAAACAGGGTCATATAGGAACTGTCAGGTGGCACAGAAGCACAAACTGAATTAAAACCCAAAACCAAACACTCCTGAGATTTCTTAGACTATCTACCCTTACAGCTCCATCTGTAATGGAGGATGTTGAGTTTAGTCCAGGTTTTAATCTGAAGGACAGCTCGGGAGACAGCTTGAGGCATTAGGAGATACCTGCAAGTGATAGGATTTTTCCTGATAATCATACACAATTCAAAATCATGCTTCTTCTAGTCAAGAAAAAAATGCAGATTTTCTTCCCATGATTGCCACTTAGAATTGTGAACCTACTATTCTTTTTTTCACAAACCATCCCATTAACCTGAATAGTGCTATTTATATATCTGCAAGGCTTACTAGTGTGAGTAAAAGTTGCTGGTTTAGGCTGTGTTTGCAGTGTGATCTTTATTTTAGGTGCGTGGGAGCAGAGTCCTGAGATTGCACAGAGACATGTTGGTGTGAAACTCTGAGGAAAGAGCATCTGCTGAGCTCTGTGAAAAACAGATAAAGAAATAAGGGAGTGATAGAGCAGATGAATGGGCAGAATGATAAAATAGTCTCATAACAAGCCCCAGACATTTGACTTTTTATTTTGAATTATTCTAGTTTTGATAGCCCCCAAAGAGCACTTTAAAGTGCTTAATTTGCTTTGCTCCAATGATTTTAATTAATCTTGCCCTAGGCTTTCAAACTTGATGAGCATGGAGAACTTAGAAAAAAAAATAGCAGCCTACTTTCTCATCATATAAAATTCCTTAACTGCCTCAAACCATGGGCAGCTGCAGTGCAGTTCTGGACATGAGCACTTGTCGTGCCCTGGGCACTACCCTTGTAGGGGTAATACCTTCATGGGCTGAACTCAAAGCAGGAGAGGAATATCTACTGCTGAAGCCTTCTGGGTGGGTGGAACTGATCCAGTTCCTTTCCCTCCAGCCAAGAAGCCATCGAATACCTGCCTGCAGAATGAGTACTTCTTTCCATATCATGGTCCCACAGTGGCCCAGAGTTATACACACATCACACCTTCATGTTGTGCAAGGCTCCTGCTAGCATGGAGCAGATGAGCTTTTGCACTCCACAGGAGGAGGTGCCTTGACTTTAGGAAGGAAGGATGATTAATAAATGAAAAATTACAGGATCCTCTGTCCTCCCTGGAATGACTGACCCAAGGCAGCCACTTCAGTGGGACATCTCCTGGGATCTTTTAAAGGGACCAATAAGAACTGATGACGGCAGCATAGGGAGAGTGGCACTGGCATCAAGTCCATCTAATGAATTTGACTATTGTCAAGCAGTTGAGAGGTATCTAACCAGGTGTTAAGCACCTATGTAATTTAAAAATCTTGTTCCAGGGTTACTAAGAGATTTAAGAGAGATTTTCTTCCAGCAACTTCTATAAGAGTCAGAAATCCCAGAGAGATAGGGACTTTCTGTCTGACAGCACAGAACTACCACCATGCATGGGATGTGTGATGGGATCAGAGACTGAAGATGTGCCATTTTCATGCTTTCCCAACCAAGCAGAAACACTATCAATCAGGTGACCAATTTGCCATCACTTCTGCCAAACTCTGGGTGTGGACATATCATCTCTTTTTGATTCAGCTGAGAGCAGCAATCTCCACAAAAGCCCCTGATCCCACAGCATCCCCCTACTGATAAGGGCTGCTGAGTCCTGGGGGAATGCAGGATTATCAGCCCATGGGCAGCACCATGGGAGGAAGGGGATGCTCTGGCAGGACCAGGCTGTGCCAAGGGGCCCCAGTCCATTATGCAGGGGGATAATAAGGTCAGTCCTCAAGTGGGATTTACACCTTGTCCTCCTAAAGGGCAAAACACTGACCAGCATGAACTAATCAGTGGTTAAACTGTTACTCAGAAGCTGTAATTTAACATTTGTGACTTCTCTAATCACGTCTGTCTCATTCTGCATCTTGCCTTTCTGGGAAAGGTTACTAGAAGGTCATATGTTTTAGATAACAATTACTTAAATCTCCTGCCTATGAATAAGCAACCTCAGATTTTTTGTCTGTAATTCTGAGTGTGTCTGTGTCCTAAAAAAAGAGAGGAAAAATAATTTTCTTTAGCAAAGGAAGGTATTGATAATGTATATGACAAGAGACTTACAAAGAAATCCACAAATAGATTAAAGTAATTCATTAAGAGCATTAATCAGTTTTGGACTATCCCACACTGTAGTAATCAATCATTTTAATTAAAAGGAACCATGCATTCTCTGCCTGTCTTTTACCTCAGCCTATCTTTGCAACACAGCTGATCAAAGACGCTGTATTTCAAAGATGCTGAGTACAGTTTCTATAATCTTCACTAAAGAATTTCATAAAGCAACAATATCCTCTGTATTGAAGTGCCTGCCTTCTTATGGAAGCTTTTGCTTTTGCTCAGGAGAAAATGATCAGATAATTGTTCAGCAGCTCCAAATCCCCGTGCTCTGTGTGAGAAGAGTGGTCCCAGCTACCTTACAACGAGGTGTACGGGCTCACCCTCATTTCTCTGGGACAAACCTGGTTTTCCACACACACCCAGACAGACATCACCACTCAACAGCTGTCCCTCCTGTGTGTCCCCAGAGAGCCAGACCTCACAGAGGTCTCCATCCTGCCCAGTACCTTTTTTTCAACAGCTGCCAAGAGCAGACAGCACAGAAAGAATGACTGCATAAGGGAAGTACATAGGGATATTTCCCCACTTGCAGTGTTTTACAGGCCAGGGACTTCTCGAGCCAGAGTTTATTGGCCAGAAGGGATTTTTTCATGCTATGCATTTCTCCAGTCCCTTTTTGAATCTTGTAAAAAGCTGAGATGAATTCTTGAATTTCAGTATCAGCTGCTTTGTTCTGCAATTTTCAGAGCAATCTAACACCAAAAATTATGGGAAAGAATGAAACATTTTGTCTCATAACAGGCAAGGAAATGGTTTTGTTCCACTCATCAATGTGCTGCAGTCTTCTAAGATCAAAGAGTGCTGCTACTTTCCTTTCAGGAGCACAAGGAAGAATGAAGGAAAAAAAAAAGAAAATGCATTTATAAAGTAGCTGTATCTTCCTTTCCTTAAGTTGATTCTGCTGCTTAGCTGATATCTGCCTCTGCTGATCAGCATGGAGTTTCAAAGGATGTCTGGCTTCCATGATATCTAATGTTGATTTAATTTAAGATAGAGAAAGACAAGGGTGTAATAGCAAGAATCAGTCGACAAGAAAGGCATAAGCCAAATGTTGTAGCAGGGAAGATTTTTCAGCTGTCCTTTTCTAGAATAAGAGAAACAAAAGGCAAATGGATTGGTCACAACTATGATTCTTGCACTGCTTAAACTGCTGCTCAGAGAAAGGGACTCGGAGAGATCGTTTCATTTTTCACCAGCCTATGAGATAGCAAATGGAAACAGAAGCAGCTGACATGGTTCAGCAGCAGGTTCAAAAGCCACTGGCAGATCTCTATTTGAGAAGATAAGTAAATCATGACATGAAAGATAAACAGTGATGTGGCCTGTAAACACTGTAGGAACAGATGGATCAATAAAGGGTCTCTTCTCTCTAGACAGAAAGTTACACTTGAGCGTGAAATCCCTGATGGAAACTAGGGGTGTTAATTATTATATTTATATATGACCTGAGAAAAATAGAGTATAGACAAATAGAAAAAAATATTTACATTAATCAAAACTAGAAAAAAACAGGAGGATCTCTTTAAGAGAATCCTGCTGAAACAATGTGACAGCTGGCAAACAGACAAATGTGAGGGAAGTGGTCTGAATGACTCTTCTGCATTACTAGTATGGAAATGCAGTGCAGCCACAAAAGCCCTGCGTCCATGCTCAGTATGAACTTCTGCTTGCAGAAACAGTCAAAACATTGGGATGCAGAAGGAACAGGACAGAAAATTCTTAACTCGTAAGGTACCAAAGTAAACAAAATGCTCACCCTTGCTTTCAACAGTACATCTGTTCTGAGATTCATATCAAGAGAATAGAGTTTAACTAGAAAGAGTTCAGAAAGGGACAGTGCAAATATAATGGACACAGCACAATAAAGGCAGAAAATAAGTCTTGCTTTAGAGGCAAACTGAAAAGACTTTGACTTTAGAGAATAAGTAAACAAAAGCAGATATACCAAAGAAAATTGTTCTCTACCCTGTTATAAATCAAAAGGAAAGTAACACTTGAAGTATTCAGAAGGCAGCAGTTATCTACATCTGAGGAAATGCCATATTTTAAATTAGAAAACAGAAAGGTTAATAGCCCACGGATGTCCTTATTTCAAGGTATCAAGTAACAAAGACCCTTACAGAGTAAACAAGAGGATGAAAGACCTACAGTGCTAGCAATACACACTGGCATTAGATAAAATTAAATGGAAAATAAACTTCTACCTGCTTTTTAAGCTAGCCATTAGCTTGACCACTGTAAGATTTTTACAGTTTCTGGGGCTTCCTGAAATAGACAACACAAAGTGGTGTATGATAAGCAGACAGCTGAACGAGCAGAGACCTGTGCTCCTGCTGCACAGGGCAGCACTCCCTGGACTTCACTGGCTTTGAGGGAGGTGCAGTCCAGCCACAACAGTGCTGTGCTTTGCCAAAGTGAGAGTGCTCACGTGGCTTCATATGGCCACCCTGAATGTGGCTGCAGGCACTGAAGGCCACTGAGCCCTCTCTGCACACCTGCACACTGACTCTACTCCACCTCACCATAGGCACACACACTCAGGGTACCTGACAGACTGGGCTATGAGGAAATAAGGACCAGCCTTATTTCATATGATGCTTCCTGTGATTCCAAGTAGAAATCAACACCATGTTGATAGTAATCCTACCTCAGGACACAGACAACAGTCGCTCTACTGAGGACACAATCAGAACTAGTCCACCTCCTGCACTCTGCTCTACTATTTTGTCTCTTTACAGTTTATTTTTCTAATCAAAACTAAACAGCACTCCTCACTGCTGCAATCATCACTGTAACACAGCCAAAATATTTTCCAATTTAATTCTGTGTTCTTAAAATACGCTAACTTTAAATGATCACATTGATTGGGGTTTCCTCTAAGTGAACAACACAGCATTTGCAGACTTCAGAAACCACCTCGTCTCTAAACAAGAGAAAGACTTGTTAAATGGGAATTCAAGTAAAAAGAAGAATTACTGTAAGAAAAGAGATGGTGAAGACTGACAGCTATTTTGTTGTTTTGATGGAAATACCTTGTGGATGACCTGAAAGTTTGTTTTGGACTCACAGAATGGGTAAGTTATATTGGGAGTGAGCTCCTACAGTATCTTTTTATGCATTATTTATTTTAAAAGAAACATGATCACCAATTTTTATTCAAACAGACTTGAGACACCATTGCCTTATGGAAATATGCAGGCTTGCTTAAAGGGACTTTGCACAAAATGTACTACTCTTTAATATTTATGAGACTTTTCCCAGGTTTGCTAAAGTTCAAATGCACGTCTCTTTTTATTGCACGAGTCACAATATTTAGAGTTAGTTAAAAATAATTTATTCCCATTAATTCTAATGTGAGCAAATAATTCAAAAACCATACAGCCAGGAAAATCTGAGTGCAAAATACCCAACTTCTCCCACTCAGATATCTGGTCCATCGATACTGCTGGCACTGCAGCACACATGGGTAAAAGCCTCCTCAGTGCATTAAAACCATTTATTGAAGGTAACTGTTTGAATGTTTGAACCCAGGAAATATCTGACAGTCTTGATTTTCAGTTCCCAGTTCTACTGTTTCTTTGTTTACAAATGTAATAATTACTAGAACTGATAATAGAAAAATAGTTGAAGGACCTTGAAAATAATGTATTTTATGGGTCAAGCCTACCCACTGACAACTTATGGTCAGAGTGTAACTGGAGCTCTGCAACAAAAATAGTAGCACAGGTACAGTTCCTACCATAAAAATCACCCTTTCCCCAGTATACTCCTTCTGTAATATCTTCTATAATAACTTGTGTCTTTCTCCCTCTCCCCACACACCATTTTTGTGATGGCAGTTAGCCAAAGGCATGCAAGAATGAATTGCACTGTTGTGGCATTTAAATTATATCAATGCAGAAATGCAGACTAAAGTCCTTTTCTATTTTATCTCTAAATTGAATGCTTTCACAGAGAGGCACTCTTATCTGCATTACAATTTGAGAGCTACATTAGTAAATCTTGAATGCTCTGAATTAAAGTATTCAAATTTTGAGATGGATGGTTGAGCTCAACACAAAAAATGTATTAAGCTGGAGGTATGGCTTCATTTGGAGTGAACATGTATTTTGAAGAATATATGTGATTGAGAAACCAAGCCTAAATTTCTGGATGAATGTTACCCCCTTTTAAAGTAAATATTTTTAGATTTTGCTATTAAAAACTATGCCTTCAAAATGATTCTCCAGGTGCCATTTCCCTGTCAGATGGAGAAATTATGCAAATTCTCACTTTAACACAATCATTGGAGCAGTCTGGAAATGCTGCCTGTGAGTGGAGAAGGTTCCCATCTCTTTTATGGCACATTGTAAGCACACCACTAATGCTGCAAATATATTGACGAGTCCTGCAGCTGCTAAACAGTTGTAAGGGTCTGAAGAAATGAATTAAATATCTGGGCATATCTCAGAGGTCTTATCCTCAGGACTTTAGTGACAGCAACCTCTCAGAGCCCCGCAGTCACCCGAAGACCCTTTTGGCCCTTAACCAATCTACAAGTTTTCAGGTTTCTACGATGCCACAGCTGCCAGGTCCATCTCTGGGATATGCCTGGAAGTGTTGTGCTTGTTGCTGTCCAGGGTGGGTGCAGAAATGAAAAAAATCCCTCCTTTTCACAAAAAAAACACACAGAACAAGCAAGTGATGATCAATTTGTGTGACAATCTTGTGATAACCAAAACATGTATCCTGAAGCATAGTCTGTTTTCTTTTTTATGCATAGGTTGTTGGGGAAGATGAAATAAGAAAGCCTTATAAATATGATTACCTAGCAAAAGATGCTGAGAATGTAGAAACTATAAGCGAGATTGAAATGAAGACAAGCTTTGAGATACCAAACCCCAGTTACTGAACAACTAGAAAACAATGGCATGGCTGCCTGCAGGTAATCCCCCCTTTGATTAAACAATACCCTCTGCTTGCAGACAGGTCCAAGGGTCAAAGCAGACCCTACCAACTTGTCAGAGGGTCCAAAAAGCAGCTTTTAGAGTTTAAAATATAACACTATGGTAATGCAATAGTTCTCATAGGCTGTATGCAAATGTAATAAGATTTGTGGTTTGTTCTAGATTGGTTAATGAAAATTAGAATATTCAACACAGAAGATGATTTATTGTATTGTAAGCGACAAGCTCGCTCTCTTCTTCTTCAACCTCTCTTAGCTCTCTTCTTTTAACTTCTTTAAATCCTCTCTTAGACCTTCGCTCTCAACTCTCTTAGATCCCCGCTCTTAGCTCTTCTCTTGCCTCTCTGACCTGCTCCGGGCTGCGTCTGGCAGCTCTCAGCAGGTCTCTTACATTAACGTTCTTTTACAATAAACCTCATGCTCTACAACCCGACTTCAGAGATCTCTCATCTGTCCCGGCCGTCTGAAACCGACCCGCAAACTCTACAATAGGTGATATTTGCTGACAAATATCCAAAGTGCAGCTGCTTCCCATAAGAAAAAAGCACAGAAAGACAATTTATCTCACTTGGGCTCAAATGATTATTGCTATGAACCAACTGGTAGTGCAAAAGAAAAGTATTCCCACAATTGAAAAAATGAGGCCAGAAATAGTTATACAAAAAAAAATTCTTTGCCACTAAAAATTGTTTCATTTGTGAAAGTGATATAAGTTATCTTACTGGCATAAAATGTGCCCTCAGTACCAGGATTATTTGATAATGCTGACCCAGAAACCCATCTGTGAAAAGCAATGTCCTTCGTTCAAAGAAGCTTTAAAAAGACGGAAGGACTTTGGGGAGAAAAACTGAGATGGGCTGTGTTTGCAACCTCATAACAAGGCAGATTTGAGACGAACCCCAGAGAACTCTGGTGTTGGTGGCGAGAGAAGCAAGATGCAGATCCAATGTGAATCATAAATCAAGCTCGTTTATTGTCCGACAGTGCACATCCTTATACTACTTTACGTGCTCAAAATATTATTTACTTACAGAAGTTTCACACGGGATCTTTCTCTAATTAGAGCACTACATTATTATCAGAAGGCTACAATAACAGTTTCTTCTGCCAAGTTAATCTTTGGACACCTGCAGCTTGTTTTCAGCTTTCATGTCTCCCTTTCCCACAGCTGTCTTGAGAATAACCTTGAGCAGAGGCCTAACTCTTGTCTATGGGGCCTGGATTGCTCACTTATACTTTATGTTTGTGCAGCCAGAGATGGCCATTTCCCAACATATCCCCCTTCTTTTCTTTGAGCAATCCAGGCCTGGTTTACACTTTTTTCTACTGTATTCATCAAACACTTAACTACACATGGCAATAATACACTTATGATTATAATAATTACTAAAACTATCAATTTCATTTTTACAAATTTCACTAACCAGTCTTTAAAACTTAAGCTTGTTAACCAGTCTCTTAAATGTGTACTTTTAAGTGTACTACTATCTGTATCTTTTTCATGATTTAACACACATACTTGCAACCTTACAATTCCTCTTTCTGTTTTAATCAGTATGAGTTTGTTTATGGCATTACCAGCCATTTGTCATAGGTAGCGCAGTAAGAAACACACATAACTAAACATAAGAATACTTCCAACACCTATGTGCTAAACATTCTAAGGTGATCTTGTGATTTTTTCATTACCCAATAGTTCAGCAAATTAGTCTCAATTGCTTCGTCTCTGAAGGCTGTCAATCAAGTTAATACCTTACTGAAGTCTAGAATACTATGCTAACATCCAGGCTCTGCAACAGCTGCCTTGTTTCAGTGAAGACATGGAAAGCCCTTCCAGATAGGGTCTCCAAGTCTACCCCAAAAGGATCCAGCTGATATAAATTCCAATTATTAAGTCAAACCCGGCTTAAGTATGATTTGGATGCAGAAACACCTGGGTCTGTTGGTAGATGTCCGATCAGGGAGAGTCGAGGCTTGGCCAGGGCCAGGACTCCAACTGGAGGGATTTCCCTAACACAGATCTTATGAGAAAACTGTTAGAAACAACAACTAAGAAGGTTACTTAAATCTGAGCAAATAATAGAGACAGTTACATAAACATAACACAGGTTGCGCAGACTGTAAAATAACAGACTTTACCAAATACTTTTGACTAAAAAGACCATGGTACCATGAACATGATAATTAAAAGATTGCATATGCGTGAGTTTACGTACGTAATCTTAATAGAACCTAATCCTTGCTATAACACACATAGCTATGCATAGTCGTAGTTAACTTTTATAGAACCTAGTTGTAATACTTAACTGTAACAGAACTTAATAAACCTAATAGCATTTAAACTTTAACAACATATTTATAACTATTAATACATCAGGGGTGATCGCTTGGGAGATGTTTGAAAACAGTGTTGCAAGCTGCAAGCACACAGATCCATCTTTTCTTTGCTCTGTCTTCTCCGGGATCACTGTACTTCTAAGTTCAGCTGTAGGTATAAAACTCAAACACTCATTGAAACAAAGTAAAACAGGAAAAACAGTAAGAACAGATTACAATTCCAGTTATTAATTTCTATCTAGCAAGACAATTCCCATCATTAATTAACAAACAATACAAAGGTATACATTTTCTGACAAATCCTGCTACTCAGAGTTACCACTCTAAAACATGCAGGATTTTGCAGAATGAAAAAATCAAGACAGAAATATTTGAAATCTTATTCCAATACTGTCACCATAAGAAACAAACTGCCCAGTTTTGCTCCAACAAGTAATCTCCTTGTCTCACTTTTACATTATAATTCTTGATAAAAGAGACACCACTTAACTTTAACTCTCAAGAGTCCTTCAAGGAAAATCTGACTTAAACATTTCCTAATATATAGTCTGCAAGTTTGCACATGTTATTTATTCAAATGTTTCTTCTAGCTTATTAATCAGTTTACATTTTTCCTAAACTTCCTTATTCTGCTCGGCCTCGGCCCCGGCCCCGCTTTGGCCCCAGCCTGTTAGGTGTACAACTCTGCTGTGTCCTCTCTGGATCAGTTCTGCCACGTTTTCCATCCTTTGTTTTTGCTGAATTGTTGTTGTGGGCTGGACGCTTGTGAGCAGTCATTCCAGCATTCTCACTTTCTCTGTCCTCCCCGTCTCCCCCTTTTTCTTTTTGCACTGACTAAGTGCAAGTCTGGCAGCAACCTAGATTTCCCAGATCTTTTCTCGTTAACACAGATTCCACCAGTAAAGTCAGCAGCAAGTATACGAGACAATAGGAACAGTCTTTGATACTTGCAGAAAAACGACCTATTAAAAGTGCACCCAGGGGTTGACTCTGGAGCACCGGCGGTCGAGGGCGCAGGCGCAGAGAGTGCTGGGCCGGTGCTGTCGGGGCGCGGCGGGCGGCTGCGCTCTCCTTCCCGTTTTCCGGTGCCAGCAGGCGAGGTGCGCGCGGTCCCGGTGGACAGGGAAAACTGTTGTTACTTAGTCGATGCTGGGAAAAGAGGTTCCTCGCTGCCCGCCCGGCGCACAGAAAAGCCGTGGCTGTTGCCGTGCCGTGTCACCACCGCTGCCGGCTCCACAGCCTCCCACCCCCGGTGCACTGAGATGCCGCCGGAGCCGAGGGCAGGAGCCGAGGGCAGGAGCCGCCGCTGACTGCAGCGGCCGCGGGGAGAAATCCGAAACCGCTGCGGAGAGGGGGGCGCCGTTGGAGGCTCGCGGGCCGAGCTCTCTAACCTTTTAAACATGTAGAAATTCCTCCAGTACATCACTTTTCTGTTTCTTCTTCCCTGACGGATTGTAGAAGCGAGTCCGATTGCAAAGCTGTTCTCGCAGACTCGGGGGCGGCTGTCCGGTTATCACTGAACGCGTCTCACAGCGCCTTTTTAATTGTCTCTCAGCCGGGTATTTGAAAGGCCACTCTCGCTCTCAGGGTTAGTCTACAGTCTCAAGTCCATTTTAGGAGATTCCGAATAATGGAATTACCACAGTTCAATTCTCTCACAGAGATGATAAGTTGGAAGAGGTCCTGGACTGTCAGCTGTCCTTCATCTATCTCCATCCCTTCCGTCCTCTTCCCGGACCCTGAAGCACCGGGGCTCTCTGCCTAGGCGCGACCCTCCCGCCTCTGCGCTGAGGGCCGGCGTCTGGCAGGGGCTATCATTTCACCTATTTTGTCTCCCATGGCGGTGACTATTTCTGCTATAAATGCCTGCATTCCCACCGGCACTCGGCTCATCCTTTCTAACATGACCTGAATGGAGGCGTCTGCGGGGAGCGTCTGCTGATTACAATTTCCTAAAACACACTGGCGTAACAGTGCCCCTTGCATCCACTGCGGCACCCCAGCTGTGATAGCTGCGGATACCCTGTCAACAACACTTCCCCAAATATAAGTTAACATCATTTTGGTGAGCTCCCCGTGCAGATCTGACTCATCGGTTGCTTGCTGCCCTCCATCCTGCAGGGGCTCAAACAGCACTGGAAACGCCGCTTCTGCTCGGCTTAAAGTTCTAACGTCCTGAGCTAGTTTTACATCCCCCTCTTCCAAAGCTTTCTGTTCTACTTTTGCCCAGCTAATTCTGCGTCTCCCTTCCCTCACGCGAAAAGGGACACAACCTCCACCCAGCGAGGGGGGGAGCGCAGGCGGCTGGCGCGCAGGCGGCTGCTCCTGGCGAAAAGGGACACTGCCCCTCGCATCGGGCGAGAAGGGATACAGTCACCCGGGGTGGGGGCAAAGCCGGCTGATCTTCCTCCTGGGGTTCGGACGGTGCACAGGGGAGGGGCGGACACCCCTCCTCCGGCTCCGGCGGCGCGGGCGCCGGGGCGGCCGATTGCTCCGCGCAAGCAGCGGCCGCCTCCGAGGCAACCCCATGCTCGGGCGGCGACCCGTGCACCCCCAGCACCACACACTTCCCTACGGCCGGCAGGCTGGGCGTTTCGTTACCAATGCCGAGCATTCCCGGGATAGGGCGCTCACCTCTCGGAGTCCCCCCGCTCCCTTCCGTGATCCCTTCTAGTTTCGCCGTGGCAACGGCTGCAACTTTTTTCTCTGCCTGGTATCTTTGCAAACAGGTCGTTACCTCCCTCCAGGGCTTCACTAGCTTAGCGCATACTTTGTTGCTGTCTAGAGTTCCCTCAAACAACTGATCACCATATTTCCGCCATTCAGGCAGGTCAAAAATCGTGTTAGGGTCCCCGAAACAACCCTTTGCCATCCCGAACGTAACTAATCCTGTTACCTGCTTTATGGTCTCTTTGCTGACTCCCCGCTTTTCTAAAAAGCATGTTAATAAATCTAAGGCCACCTCCCGGTCCATCTTCGTCCAGCTGGGTTACCACTTCTAGCTGATCGCAACGGCCTCCGCGTCCCTCCGCGCTGGCCGGGGCTGCGTCGTTCCGCGCTGGCCCCGCCGCGTCTTCCCGCGCCGCGTCTTCCCGCTAATCCCGCGATCGACACGCAGCTTGTCAGAGTATAGCCTTTTCGGGCGGCGGACCTCTCTCCCGAGGCCCGAGCTATCGGATCTCCCTTTCGTCGCGCAAAAGGTATAGATCTTCGCTCCCCGGTCGCTGCTGCCGGTGCTTTCCCGATCTCGCCGGTCCCGAACGTCAGGGTCACCATTTGTTGGTGGCGAGAGAAGCAAGATGCAGATCCAATGTGAATCATAAATCAAGCTCGTTTATTGTCCGACAGTGCACATCCTTATACTACTTTACGTGCTCAAAATATTATTTACTTACAGAAGTTTCACACGGGATCTTTCTCTAATTAGAGCACTACATTATTATCAGAAGGCTACAATAACAGTTTCTTCTGCCAAGTTAATCTTTGGACACCTGCAGCTGTCTTGAGAATAACCTTGAGCAGAGGCCTAACTCTTGTCTATGGGGCCTGGATTGCTCACTTATACTTTATGTTTGTGCAGCCAGAGATGGCCATTTCCCAACACTCTGGCCATGGCTGGAGATGGATCAAAAGCACTTGCAGCACAGGAGTCTGCTTCATGCAGGTGAAGGAAGGTCAGGCCTGGAGCTGGAGTCCCACCTGTCCCAGGGAGGGCTGTGACCTGGTACTCAGCTGGAGACCACCAGCTATGCCACCTGAACCCAAGCAGAAACTGCAAGGACTCTTGTCAGTATTTTTAGCCCTTTTCCTGAGACATCACGTGCCAGCAGCTGATTTTCCTCTCTTGGTAGGTCCTTGCACCAGAGGAGGATGCTGACCTTGGTGACATGTCTACACTCCAACACCATGCCTGGGAAAGGAAAAGCCTCCAGCCCCCAGCAGCACAATTCAAAACCAGCCTGCAGCTCACCCTGGCCCCACCCCAAGAAATTACATTATTTTTGCCAGTGTGTGGAATAGTGTGATATGCTGAAGTGCAAAACATCCCTTTTCTTTCCCCTTTGACTTAAAAAATCCTGGAAGGATTCACGTCTGCATTTCAGTTTAATGACGAACCTTTTTTTATTGAATTCTGTCTGCTGATGATGCCCCTTAGGGAACCTGTTAGAGGTTTCAGGTGAAGTCTTGATCCCTTTGATCTTGAGTCCGTGAGGATGAAGAACAGGTCACATTACTTTGATCTGAAGGAGATGATATGGGATCACATTCATATGCTCCCTGATCTTCCTGTAACCAGAAACCTTGCTAGCAATTTTTGTGCAACATCAGATATGGATTTCTTTCCTCAAACAAATCTATGGAGCCATCTCCTAGGAGAAGGGAATGGCCCCTGACAGGGCAGGGGTTGTAAGTTGTTCAGTTTCTCAAAGACCTCCTGCCTCACCTCTCCTTCTCCTGTTAGAGACAGCAGTTAAAAAGCAGAATTTTCAGATGCTCACACCAGAGTTGCACAGGAACCAGAAGGAGATACTGCTTTTCTGATAGGCTTGCACACTCATTTTCTGTAAGTTGCTGTATACAAAAAGAACTGGTATAACTGAGCATGTGATACCAGCCATGAAGCATCTGCCAGAAACTCGTGTTCCTCTCTCTCATCCTGACAGATGCCCCTCAGCTGTGGCATTTCTAGTCCAAGCTGGACCCGATAGTGTTGTTTGTGAAAGCATATGGAGGATGTGATGCATCATTATTTATTTATTAATTATTTATTATTTAGTTGCTATTTATTTATTTATTATTTAAGATTTATTAGAAACTAATACTTCACTAGTAGAGTGATGCTGCACTAGAAGAGGCTGCCCAGAGAATTTGTGGATGTCCCATCCCTGGAAGTGCTCAAGGCCAGATTGGATGTAACATGAGTGATGTGGTCTAGTGAAGGGTGTCCCTGCCCACAGCAGGGGGTGGAACTAGATGAGTTTTAGGATTCCTTCCAAACCATTCTATGATTCTGTTTGATTTTTTCCATTGCCATTGTGTGGTTGATGCTGTCTGAGTCCATTCCTGCAGAAAGCTGAAGTGATGTTTATCTACTTGCACAGCAGATGAATTTTATCCAGGGTAAAGCACTGACCTCTCAGCACCTGGGTGCCTTCCTGCAGGAGTCTGCTCTTGCACACCTTTATAACTGGTGGGATAACCTTTATCTGGCTACTAAAAGCTGGAGGCAGGCACTAAGTCTGAGCAGACCTCAGCTGGTTTGTTACCCTATGCTCCTCTCAGAGTCCCTGGAGAGAGAGCAAGGCAGGCATCTGGGGGAATTGTTCTGAAACCTTCTGATTGCAAAGAATGAGGCCAGAGGCTCCTAGGGCAGCTGCAGGTCTTTAAGGAATAATTTCACAGCACTTCATGCTGAATCTTAAAGGACATATTTTATTACTTGATCCTTATACAGAGGGATATCCCCCATGTTTATTCTGAGCACATGGTGTCAAAGGACCCACTGGGGCCTTTGGGCTTGGCCCCTTACTGTATTACCCTGTTCTGCTTCCCTGTGTGCTGGGAATCATTCCCCACATGTGTTGTGCAGCTCAGCTGAAAATCAGCTCTGATTTTATTAATTAATTTTGCCTCTTCCCTGTGCTCGAGTTTTCAAAGTATTTGCTTCAGAAATAATTTAAGTAACTACCATCTCTCAGCCTTCAAAGCAGCTTTGTCTTCCCTCACCTACATTAGCTATTCCTGAAAAGCTCAAGAAAGTGTTTCAAGAAATCATTGCCCCCCAGCTACCTTCTCCTGCACTGGATCCCACTAGTCAGCTGGAGCTGTATCTCTGTTCACTAAAGGCACCAGGTCACAGTGTGAAATACAGCTGGTCTGAGGGTCTCTGGCCACTCTCTCTGGTGGTGGTGGTGATGCTCCCAGATGTGGCAGATGACAGAACCACCATTTTCCATGCACAGATCCAAAGGCATGGCTGCATTTGGTCTCTGCTGTGCTGTGGACACAGGAGAGGAGCAGTTTCTAGGAAGGATGGGTTGACTAAAGGGGAACCACAAAATTCTCCAGAAGAGCACAACATATATGGGGGGTGAAGAAAAACCCTCCTTTTGGCTTTTCCTGGTTCCTTGTGTTGCATGCACAGCAGTGGGGCAAAACTGACAGGAAAATCTCCTCCTACAGGAAGCACAATCCTTGGATATAAACAGATCCAGGAGTGAAGCATTTCTGTGTTCTGGGACTGTTAATGCATGCAGTGATTCACTTCCATTCGGTACAACAGCACAGGTAGGCATGAGATTGGTGTGGGGCTAAAAAACTGGGTATGAACCTAACTGAAATTTCCAGAATTCCAGTATCTTTTAGGGGTTCCAGCAGCTACACTGCAATAACAGAGACCTGAAAATGTACTCAAAAGCTTGAAAACAGACAGATACAACAGAGCAGAGAAATGTAACAATATGAACAAGTGAATATAAACTGTGACTAGTAAGGAAGTACCATGGTCAGGAGAGATAACAAGTCAGCAGAACGTAAGGCGAGGTCTAAAGATGAAAGTGATGGCATCATATGTAACAAAAGCCAATCAAGCCCCAGGAACATTTTTTATATTTCCATCTCACCAAAAATCATAATTATTGTAGCAATTGCTTTACCCAAAACCTGTTTTCTTCCTCCTCTTAACAGCCCCCTTTTGAAGTCAACAAATTTTCTTGGATCTCTGTGGAGAGCATAACTTCCTTTTAAATTGATAAATTATAGAGCATAGTATCCTGCTTTTTAAACAGTACTGATGAAATGCTTTCAACTCCACAAAACATGTATCCTCCTTTTGAATGGATTCTGTCAAATGTGAATCTGTTCAAATTGATTATTGCTAAAGGAAGTGATATATAAAATTAAGAAGCTGGTCTCTACTTCAGGCATTACCCTGCTGTGATTCCTATAAAAGTACTCAAGCCTGCATTTGGCTTTGTGCTCTGGCAGCTTCCCTGTCCTAGATATCCCTGCTAGGCTGGATCAAGATCAGGTGTGTCCCAATGGACCCCATCTGCAGCTGGGACAACAGGAGCAATGGACCTGAAAAACTCAGGATGTTCCAGAAGAACTTATCTAATTTATTTAATTTTGTCTCTTTTCTTCTGAAAATAGAAATGTACCACTTTGTTGAGCAGCTTGATGAAAACATAAATGCATATTCCCATACCCTACACAAACATTTTGTTAAAAATGGGTGTTTTCTTCATGCGTTACTTTGATTTCACGAGAAATCTCTTTTTTTGTGTATGGGAAATCAGAAAGACAGAACTTTTTTTTTTCCAGTGCAGCTGACATTTTACAATTCAGGACTGAGAAAACAAGAAGAGAGTAAAATGTATTCATATTTAAGTATCAGAGGGTACCCCTCTTTGATCTTATTTTGGCTAGAATCCAGAACACCCAACAGGCTAATGACACCTGTGGCATTTATAAAGCTGGAGTACTAGAGAGACATTTGCCTTCAGCACTTCTCCCTGCTGCTATAAAATTTATGAGCATTATATGCTACCTGGACCAGAAGGTCTCTGCTCTTGTAGCATTTATGAGCTTTGCAGGGGTGCCAAGGAGTGAGGAACTCTGAAATCTTACAGGAACTATTGAAATTCCAGAGACATAGACTGAGAAATTTGCAATTCTTATAACCTTTTTTGCATAGGAAATAGATTTCCATCAATCAGGAGGTATAGGGGCATTCCTATGGGAGTACCTAACTGAAATTAGCCCAACAGTCTCACTCTAAAATAGTAAAAAGCTCCAGTCTGAGCTAACATAACAAACCATAGTTATTAGGTGTAGCTAGCTTTGAGATAAGATTTCTGTTGCTTTTCCTCCAGCTACTAATAGCAACATAGAAAGATGAAGGTTTGTGTTGTTTTTTCCCAAAGGCTGAAAACTGAGGTATGTGCTAGGGATTGTAAATGTTGAAAACTGCTATAGAGTAGCCCTGAGGTTCCTCCACAGCTTCTGTGACTCTGAGAAAAATTTACAATTAATTAGTTTAATTTTCATGTGTGTTTAGGTAGATTTGTCATTATAATAATAATAAAAAAAATCCTTATAATCTTAACTGGGAAAGATTTTTGCCCTTTTGCAGCAAGTCTGGTGAAGCAGTCACAAGGAGAACCTTAAAAAGCAACACATGGTTCAGTTAAACCCTGCATACACCACATGCTTCAGTGTTGCAGACAGCACTGAAGTAATGGCAGACATAATCCTGAAACTCACTCTGACTTTGAAACCTGTGAAGTGACTGATATCCAGGGGAGAGAAATAAATTAAAATCTAAACTGCTTCTTGGTTTACTGCAAACAGACTCTTGAAGAAAATCCAAAGCTTACCCTGAGTATGGTCTTAAGTAATGTTTTAAAATATCTAAACTAATTTTGTAAATTGGATTGAATATTACATTGGGCCTCGCATGTGATCCAGGGGAAGAAAGATTTTTACTACCTTAGGAGGAGAAACCTTCAGATGAATAAAGTTGTGCCTCCTCAATTAGGAGCTGTGTGACTGCTGGGGCAGTTGGGCCCAGACTAAGAAAACAAACACCACCCCAGAGGAAGGAGGACTAATCTTAAGGCAAAGCTTATGAGCTGCAGTCTCATAGAAAGCAGGACTGAGAACATGTCTAGCAGGTAAACTGAGGTGCTAATTATACAAGAAAGCAGCACGAGATTCACAGGAGGGAGAAGCGCCTTCAAAGTCCTCAGCCTGGAAAAGGGTGTTGGGGGTAGAAAACATTTAGAGACATGAAGTAAGGAAAAGCTTGAGTGAAATGCTGTCTCCTGCAGCTAATCTCTGTGCTAAAATGCTAAAAATGTTTCTAGAGGTACGTCCTCCAAAGGGTCTGTCTGCAAATCACTGAGGAAAACTGGATGGGTCTCCAACAGCCCCAGAGGAGCCTCTGGAGGAAGAAGCATGGTTTGGCTCAGCTGGAGCTACACAGCTCTGTCCTCGGAGGCCTGGTAAAATGTGCTATACTTTTCTACATCTTGAGTAATCCTGACTAGCTTATTTATCTATTTCCAGCTTTCAACAGACCTGGAAAATACTCATTCTGGAGACCAGCTCCTGGTTATTCTCATATCACTCTGGACTGCACTGAAAAGCACATTTTCATGGACGCTCAACTTCCCAATCATTGTCCAGTTTAAGTCATGTGGGACAAAAGGGTAAAAGAATCAGATCCTACAGACGGAGAGAATCCTACGGAGAGAATCAGGATCCTACAGACTCCACAGAAAGCTGCAGGCTACACAGAGAAACTGTGGTTCAAATACCGACAGGCTTACCTCAGCCACTCATGAGTCTTGAAAGAGATGTGCAGTCAAATGGTTGCCTGTATATTGCTGTCAAACTACTCTGCAGGAAGAGATTATACAAGAGAAAATCTTACCATAATTCAGTCCTAAAGCCAATCAAGCAAGAGACATAAATCTGTAGACAACTAGGTTTTGAAAGAACAGGTGCTTGCAAAACTGTTTGTTATCTAATTAAATTTTCTATCCATTCTCCACATGTTGTTAATAATCTCCATATGAATGTTTATGATCTGCCTGAATCTACAGACCAAAACCAGTAACTCAAAATGCACAGGATAAAGTGATTGTGTCAGTACTGCATGTTCCTCCTGATGCTGTACTGGAGACTAAACTCTTTAGTCAGGGTAACCCAACTGGCTTTTCTTCCTGTACTGGCTCAAACAGGAGTTTCATCTATTAAGTGTTATAATGGGCACTGAAAGCATTAGTAATAGCTCAGCAGGGCATGTTAGCCCTGAATTGAAGTTATCAAAACCAATGAGCATGTTCTTAAATGTGTGCTTAGGAGTTTGGCTAAACTAGGTAATGGTCTTGATTATAACCTAAAAAAGTTATGACTCTATTAAAAAAAAATCAGATTTATTCAGGTTATGGGTAATTTGGGGTGGATTAACAATTAATGTTTAGTCCTTATTTTAAAAAGAAATATACAACTTGCATTGCTTGTTATTGGACTTGGATTTATCTGAAAGGATTCGTTTATGTGAAAGCACATATCCTGTTTGTGGCAAAATCCCAAAATAATAATGAAGGCAAAATTACTACTGACTTCATAAAGTCAACATTTTTAATTGCTTCATACCAATATTCAATGATTTTGCTGACTGACTACTGATGCCTTCTGAAAAGGAAGAAGTTAAAGGTTTCATGTTCACGAGTAAACAGTTTGTGGAGAGAAAGGAAGAATTTCTGGGAAATTAGGAGAGGTTCATTGCAAAGTCAGAAGGGAGACCATGAAGGTATGATTTTGAAGGCTGAATGAAAGTTAAAAAGCTAAAATGTCAGATGAGTCCTTTTTCAGACTGGGGAGATTAATTCCTTGAATAGATTCATTAGGAGCAATTCTGGTGTGTGGGTAGCATCTCCCTCAGTTATGAGTACAGTTATGAGTACAACCAAAACTGTTACTCATAGATGAATTTAGGTAAAAAGAATGGGTATTTTCCCTTCCTCATGAATTCTGAAAAGCTGTCAAAAGATATTTTATCTGTCCATTAGCTCTCATCACAGCCCAATTACATCAATTTACAGGTAGAGTTTTTCATGATTGCATTGAAACAGAAGACCAATGTTGAAAGCAAACTGTGAAAATGTAGGATGAGTATATAATGTACTGTTTCACATACAAAGTAAAATCTCTATTATGCATAAGCACTAAAAGTTTCTCAGGATATAACTTAGGAAGAAAATAGGAGCTAGCAAGATCCCAAGTCAAAGAATTTTAAATTGTTACATTCTCTGTCATTTAAATGGGAATTTTAAACAGCCTGAAACTAAAATATTTCATCATTACACTATTGGCTGCACACAGCAGAATGAAAGGATTTGCTTCTGCATCCCAAGACTTGCTCTGGGTTCTAGTGCAAAGTTTTATGTTTTGGATAACTTTGTCTCTCAAGGTCAGATGTTTTACAATATTTCTCTGTATTTCAGAGAACTATGCTTTGCCCTCTTGGAAGCATGAGAAGGCAGAATTGCTACCAATCGGGAACTGAAATAGCTACAATTTTATAAGAAAAAAGTTATAAAACTCATTAGTAGATGTCCTAAAACGTATTCATTATGCAGCTAATTTATTTTGAATGAAAGCCACAAGTAATTTTTAAATGGAAATGCAAGATTTCATTAGACATTCTTAATTATACAAGTATACAAATACCCTAAAATAAGCCTTTGCTGTTTTCTTAACCAAAATAAAGATTTACATGAAAAAAATTTTGTAAGCAAAGTGAATAATATTCACTGAATAATGATACCTTCTGAAAATGCCCTAAACCAAACATTAACTTATTTCTAACAGAATTGCTTGCCATCAATTATGTGTTAGACGTGCAAAGGAACACCATAGCTAAAAAGAATGTAACTGTAGGAATGAATTTTTGTGTCCTATTCCTCTGTTAGAGATTCCAGTTGCATCTTTTGCCAATAAAGGACCTGAAAGTTGACAGGAAATCATTAGACACAACAGAAATCCATCACTACAGAAAAGCCTGGCTAAAGGAGATATGACAAATTACATGGGCTAAATCTGAGCAGCCTGGAGTCCCCGCAGATCCTGTGAAAAATGAGGCGTGTGGATTGACAATACAGGTAGCAGAATGTCTCTCTCCTGAAATGTAGACTTGATCCAGCTCTCAACCATTTTTGTGTAACAGACAAGTGAGACCAATAGCTGTGTAAAAAATTGGCATGAATGAGAGAAGGATAAAGGGGAAAATGTCCTTTGGTTAATTACTGCTCTTTGTAGGATGTACAGAGAGCCCATGTTAGCGTGACTGCTCCAGTACAACAACGCTGTGGTGAGATGTGATCTGGGGCTTCAGCTGCCCCCTGCGCAGCAAAGATGGGCAAAGGGAAAGTGAGTACCTGCCACTGAGAGGAGCAGGGAGCCCAAGTCACTTCCCACAGAGAAGAGGGATGATGCTTTTACCCTGCCAGAAGTTATGCACTCACAATTTTGAAGGAGAGAAGCTCGTATTTTATCTGGTACAGCAAAAGCCAGGCAAGGAAAGGTGGAACAGCACTCTCAGGATGATACAGAAAGCATATGGCAGCAGTAGGTTTTTGGGGAAGGGCAGTTTTCCCTTTAACCCCTCATTTTACTACCTGTTTTGGGTATAAGCCAGAACAAATTTATTCTCTGGCAGTTTATGCTGCGAGGTCTCTTGTGTTGAAAAGGAACTGGAGGAAGGAGGAAATGGAAAGATACACTAGTACTCCAGAGCAGCTCAGGCAGAAATGCAAACTAAAAAAAATGATGATGATGTTAATAATAATATGTGAAATAACTGCAGCTGACATATGATCTATTGATTAAAGTCTTTTGTATGACAGGATGTCAGCCAGCAGAAATAGGAAATCAATACTTCATTTAACAGCAAAGAACGACTCAACCTCCTCCAGGCCAAAGAGAGACAGGGCTGTTTGAGCAGACAGTATGAATTTATTTGATCTACTTTTGTGAGAAAGAACGGTTTAATTATACTAAAGAATGTGTTTCCTTGAATCCAGTAGGGAGGGGGAGTTGATAGGCAGCTTATGAGCAATTAGTCAATCTAACCAAACAACACCAGTGTTCATGCATTTCAATGGGTGTTTCTGGGATGTCAGGGTTTTTGGATAAAACAATGACTGCAAATTCCAGTAAACATGAATTTAAGTACATATAACAAAGGCAGGAAAGGTAATGTTTTCAGAACTTGCACATTATTTATATATTTGCTGCAAAATGCAGATTCTGCCCCAAAAATTGGTTGTCTGCCACTGGAAGTGGACAAGCCACAAAATGTCCATGAGGAGGCCCTGGTGGAGGAATATTCTTCACACGGGATATGAGCACGTTGCTCCAGGGAGGAGCACATGGGTGCATCTATTGTTCCTGTTGGTCTCCTGGGCCACAGGAGTCTTCTAATCCATGCTTCCAGACATGCACACAATTGGGAGATTGTTTTGTCCCTTTTTTTTTTTTTTTTTTTTTTTTTGAGGCAAGTATTTTCTTTCTAAGGGTTTTAGTCTTAATTCCTATAAATGAACCTCTGGTGAAAACAGAAGTAGAAATAACTAATGCATTTTTAATGGGCAAAGCAAGATAGCCCAGGAATACATGATCTGTGGATGGAGTAGACATCACATGACACTTTTATGACTGGGTTGTATACAAAAGATCTGCAGCTTCATGAGCCCAAAGTTACTGAGATTCTGTGGTAGTTTGAAAGCAAATCAGTGAGAGGCTCAAAGTCAGAACTACAATTTAATAGGAAAAATGTAATAATAATAAAAAAAAAACAAAAAAAACCACTGACAGAGTCAGAATACAACATGACACCCTGTCGGTCAGGGTGTTGGTAGTAGTCCACTTAGAAGGTGGTTGCAGTCCTCTGGGAGTGATAGATGCGGTTCTGTTGAAGCAATGATCCTGAGAAAGGTGTAGTTCTCCTCTGAAGGTCCAGTGGTGGTGTAGAAGGGTCCGGTCTTCCTCTGGGAATCCCGTGGAAAAAGCTGCCTATAGTGCTTCAAATCTCAGTTTATATGCAGATCGGGATACATTGGTTCCTCCCCCTGGGCGGGGCATCTCACAATGGGATGATGAGCCACTATCTGCAATGTTTGGGGTGAGTGAAGTGCCCATCCGGCCCCAACGACTGGCCCATTAGCAAACCATTCTACAGCCATCAGGAACACTGCCACACCTGGCCCTAACAACCGGCCTATTAGCAAACCGTTCTGCGGCCATCAGGAACACTGCCATGCCCGGCCCCCAGCATCCCACGAAGATGGTGATAGAATACATACCATTGTAACCTAAGACATTATCCACCCTTTATTCTATCACCATCTATGTGATACCCAAACCAGTGCCCCCTTTATACATATATATACACATATACAATGAAACTTTACACACAGTTCTCACTTAATTTTAAGTTTCCTTGTGGTACACAATGGGTTTCCTCATCTTTCTGCATTACCCACCAAGTGTAACCACGTCCTTGAGCAAAAACAACCCCGCGGATAGGTTTGCCTTTGTCTGAGGTGAGACTAATCCAAACAGTCTTTCCTAAAATACCTCTCATGTGTGCCACAGGAACTCTGTCTCCGTCCACTGTGTGCAAGGGTTCAGACTGAGCAGGACCAGCTCGACTGATGGAGCCTCGTGTGTTGACCATCCAGGTGGCCTTTGCTAAGTTCACTTCCCAATTTTTGAAGGTCCCCCTGCCAAGTGCCTTCAGGGTGGTCTTAAGTAGTCCGTTGCACCGTTCAACTTTCCCGGCAGCTGGTACATGATAAGGGATATGATATATCCACTCGATGCCATGTTCTCTGGCCCAGCTGTTTATAAGGCCATTCTTGAAATGGGTCCCATTGTCCGACTCAATTCTCTCAGGGGTGCCATGTCTCCACAGGACTTGCTTTTCCAGGCCTAAGATGGTGTTTCGGGCAGTAGCATAAGGCACAGCGTAGGTCTCCAACCATCCAGTGGTTGCTTCCACCATGGTCAGCACGTAGCGCTTGCCTTGGCAGGTTTGGGGAAGGGTGATGTAGTCAATTTGCCAGGCTTCCCCATACCTATACTTCGACCATTGTCCACCGTACCACAGAGGCTTCACCCGCTTGGCCTGCTTGATCATAGCGCAGGTCTCGCAGCCATGGATGACCTGTGAGATGCTGTCCATGGTCAAGTCCACCCTTCGGTCAGGAGCCCATCAGTACGTTGCATCTTGTCCCTGATGACCAGAGGCATCATGGGCCCAACGAGCTAGAAATAATTCTCCCTTGTGCTGCCAGTCCAGATCCACCTGTGATACTCTCAGTTTGGCAGCTTGGTCCACCTGCTCGTTGTTACGATGCTCTTCATTGGCCCGACTCTTGGGTACATGTGCATCCACATGTCGAACCTTCACAGTCAGCCTCTCTACACGGGTAGCGATGTCCTGCCAAATCTCAGCGGCCCAGATGGGTTTCCCTCTGCGCTGCCAGTTGGCCTTTCTCCAGCGATTCAACCAACCCCACAAAGCATTAGCTACCATCCAGGAGTCAGTGTAGAGATAGAGCCGAGGCCACTTCTCTCGCTCAGCGATATCCAAAGGCAGCTGGACGGCTTTAAGCTCTGCGACCTGACTCGATCCACCTTCTCCCTCAGTAGCTTGTGCAACTCTTCGTGTGGGGCTCCATACAGCAGCTTTCCACTTCTGGTTAGCACCTACAATTCGGCAGGAACCATCAGTGAAGAGGGCATATCGTCTTTCACTCTCCGGTAGCTCGTTATATGGTGGGGCTTCCTCAGCACGTGTCACTTGCCCCTCCTCTTCTTCAGAAGATAATCCAAAAGTCTCACCTTCAGGCCAGTTTGTTATAATTTCCAGAATCCCAGGGCGATTAGGGTTTCCTATCCGGGATCGCTGTGTGATCAGCGCAATCCACTTGCTCCACGTGGCGTCGGTAGCATGGTGTGTGGAAGGGACCTTTCCCTTGAACATCCAACCCAGCACTGGGAGTCGGGGTGCCAGAAGCAGCTGTGCTTCGGTGCCAATTACTTCCGAGGCAGCTCGAACTCCTTCATAAGCCGCAAGAATCTCTTTCTCGGTTGGGGTATAGCTGGCCTCAGATCTTTTGTATCCCCGACTCCAGAACCCAAGTGGTCGTCCTCGAGCCTCTTCAGGTCCCTTCTGCCACAGGCTCCAGGATGGACCATTCTCCCCGGCCGCAGTGTAGAGCACATTTTTCACATCCTGTCCTGTTCTGACTGGCCCAAGGGCTACTGCGTGGGCAATCTCCTGCTTAATTTGTTCGAATGCTTGTTGTTGCTCAGGACCCCACTGGAAATCATTTCTTTTTCGTGTCACGAGGTAAAGAGGGCTTACAATTGTGCTGTATTCCGGGATATGCATTCTCCAAAACCCGACAGCTCCTAGAAAAGCCTGGGTTTCCTTCTTGTTCGTAGGTGGGGACATAGCAGTGATCTTGTTGACTAGTTCTGTTGGGATCTGGCGACGTCCATCTTGCCACTTGACTCCTAAGAACTGGATTTCTTGAGCGGGTCCCTTAACCTTACTTCTCTTGATGGCAAAACCAGCTCCTAGGAGAATCTGGATGATCTTCTTTCCTTTCTCAAAGACTTCCTCTGCTGTGTTCCCCCATACGATAATGTCATCGATGTACTGCAAATGTTCTGGAGCCTCACCCTTTTCCAGTGCAGCCTGGATCAGACCATGGCAGATGGTGGGGTTGTGCCTCCACCCCTGGGGGAGTCTGTTCTAGGTGTATTGCACGCCCCTCCAGGTGAAAGCAAACTGAGGCCTGCACTCTGCTGCCAGAGGAATGGAGAAAAAGGCATTGGCAATATCAATGGTCGCGTACCACTTTGCTGCCTTGGATTCCAGTTCATACTGAAGTTCCAACATGTCTGGCACAGCAGCACTCAGTGGTGGTGTGACCTCATTTAGGCCACGATAATCCACTGTCAATCTCCATTCTCTACTGGACTTACACACTGGCCATATAGGGCTGTTAAAGGGTGAATGAGCTTTGCTGACCACCCCTTGGCTCTCCAGTTTACGAATCATCTCGTGGATGGGAACCATAGAGTCTCTGTCTGTGCGGTACTGCCGTCGGTGCACTGTCACCGTGGCGATTGGTACCTGCTGTTCTTCAACTTCTAGCAGTCCCACAGCAGAGGGGTCGTCTGAGAGACCAGGCAAGGTATTTAGCTGTTGGATGTCTTCTGTTTCTACTGCGGCTATCCTGAAAGCCCAACGATGTCCTTTTGGGTCTTTGAAATACTCATTTCTAAGATAGTCTATGCCCAGGATGCATGGGGCCTCTGGGCCAGTCACGATGGGGTGTTTCTGCCACTCATTCCCAGTTAAACTCACTTCAGCTTCCAATACAGTCAGCTGCTGGGATCCTCCTGTCACCCCAGAAATAGAAATAGATTCTGTTCCCACGTACCTTGATGGCATCAGGGTACATTGAGCGCCGGTGTCAACCAAAGCCGTGTATCTTTGTGGGTCAGATGTGCCAGGCCATCAGATCCACACAGTCCAATAGATCCGGTTGTCCCTTTCCTCTACCTGGCTAGAGGCAGGGCCCCTGTATTCCTGATCGTGGTACACGTTGCTCTCTTCCTGTAAATATGTTCTTGAGGTCCCTTCAAGAGGATCGGTCATATCATGATTTCTATACTGTTCTGAGTTCTGTCCACAAGAGACCGGAGCAGCATTGACCATAGGTGGGCTCCTTGTGGTAGCTGTTCCTCTTTTCAGTTCACGTACTCGGGCTGCTAAGGAAGAGGTGGGTTTTCTGTCCCACTTTCTCATGTCTTCTCCATGCTCCTGAAGGAAAAACCAGAGGTTACCTCGTGGAGTCTATCTTCTCTCTCTGGCTGGGGAATGTTGGCTCTTAATAGCAGAAACCCTTGTTGGTTCTGGCGAGATGTGGTGAATTTCTTGCTTCAGCTCCTTTCTGAGTTTCTCTTCCAAGTTCCGGACGTGCTCAGCCAGCTGTGTTTCCACAGATGAGACATGGGTGCGAAATGGGGCAGTGACAGTGTCCTCATAAATTCTTAGTTTGTTGACCAGTACTCCCACCTTGTCCGCTCCTTCCCTCCATTGCAGTGTTGCTAGGTAACAGGAGTATATCTCTGGTCCGAGCCGTGCGAATCTCAACCACATCTGTGACATGCATTGGACATCATCTGGTTTCTTAGGGAATCTCTCATCTTCTGAGAAAATGATCACCAGCACGGCCAGTTCTCTCAGGCATTGGATACCTTGTTCCATTGTGCTCCATTTTCCTTGGTGCACCTGGAGGTCTTCTTTACAAAGGTATCTGTCTTTTACGCTTGCCAGCAGTCGCCGCCAGAGGCTGAGAGTTTCTTGGGTTTTCCCGATCCCCTGGTCAATGACCACATCCTGGGTCAGGGATCCAAGTTGCCTGGCCTCACTTCCATCTAGCATGGTGTCATTGGCTGCAGCGTCCCAGATGCGAAGAAGCCAGGTCAGGATGGATTCATTTGTCTGGCGGGTGAACTCCCTCCGTAGGTCACGCAGCTCACCCAGGGATAAAGAGCGAGTGATGATCTCTGGCTCCGTCTCTTCTGCTTGGTGCGAAGGTCCAGCCTCCTCCTCATCGGTCGCTGTGCGGGCTGATTTGCTCCTGGTTTTCTTTTTCTGAAGGGGGGCAACTGCTACTGGCTTAGGCTGTTCTGGCTTGGTGATGGCTTGTGTGGAGACTGTCGTTTCTTTCAGTCTCTTTTTCCTCTATGACAGTTTGTTTAGATATGGTGCCTGTTGTTCTGCTGCTTTTCTTGTCCTCATCCTGAGGATACTGTGCTGCATCGAGCATTGTTCTGACTCTAAGCATGGTGTACACAGTGCAGGCTGTATAAAGAAGACAAAGCAGAACTAACAGCAAGATTATACCATCTGACATCCAAAGGGAACTCAATATTTTCAAAAACTGTTGTGTCAGGTCTGAAAGGCTGAAAGAAACTATTCTCTACTCTTTCCCCTAGGGGCTGGGTGCGATTGTTGAGGAGGCCCCAGATGTAACAGCCCATACCAGGACAAGCAAACAAAATTGAGTATATATTCCGAATGGTGTTCATTGCCTTGGAGGTTATCATGCAATAGACATAGTAAACTAGTAAAGCAATTTTTATACGATACCCCGGCCTACACAGGAGCATTACCACAGGCAGGTAATTCCCTGTCTGCGGAAATATATACAGAGCAAGGTACAGGACACAAGTATGTTGAGTATCATGGTGAATAGGTGGCTTCTAGAACACAAAATTGTAATTCTGACTTTCCTCAGGGCCTGGCCTCACGTTTGGGCGCCAAAAGATGTGGTAGTTTGAAAGCAAATCAGTGAGAGGCTCAAAGTCAGAACTACAATTTAATAGGAAAAATGTAGTAATAAAAAAAAAACAAAAAAAACCACTGACAGAGTCAGAATACAACATGACACCCTGTCGGTCAGGGTGTTGGTAGTAGTCCACTTAGAAGGTGGTTGCAGTCCTCTGGGAGTGATAGATGCGGTTCTGTTGAAGCAATGATCCTGAGAAAGGTGTAGTTCTCCTCTGAAGGTCCAGTGGTGGTGTAGAAGGGTCTGGTCTTCCTCTGGGAATCCCGTGGAAAAAGCTGCCTGTGGTGCTTCAAATCTCAGTTTATATGCAGATCGGGATACATTGGTTCCTCCCCCTGGGCGGGGCATCTCACAATGGGATGATGAGCCACTATCTGCAATGTTTGGGGTGAGTGAAGTGCCCATCCGGCCCCAACGACTGGCCCATTAGCAAACCATTCTACAGCCATCAGGAACACTGCCACACCTGGCCCTAACGACCGGCCTATTAGCAAACCGTTCTGCGGCCATCGGGATCACTGCCACGCCCGGCCCCCAGCATCCCACGAAGATGGTGATAGAATACATACCATTGTAACCTAAGACAGATTCACAAAGGACTCAAATGAGATAATTCTCTGGTTTGTAGGTTGTGATTTGTGGGCCGCTTATAAGGAGTCATGCTTGCCTTATTTCTCTTCCTAAGAAGAGAATACTGCAATAAAAAAGACATGAATACAACAAAGCAATTTGTAAAACTGTACGGGAAAGCTCTTCACTGCACCAGAAATATTGCATTTTCATGCATACAAACCACAAGTGATCTGCAGAGAAAACTGATTCTCTGCAGTTTCACAGTAAAAAAGGTGTTATACATGTAGTTTGACAAGAGAAGGTTTACCACAAGCACACTTTCCATTCAGTACCTCCCCTACCATTTTTCTTCTCCCCCACAGCTTCCTCCTTCTTGTAATCCTGAAGGAAGAAATCCTTCAAAGACATGTTTGTTGCCCAGGGTGCAGGGTGCATGTGTGAAAATGTTACACTGAGGGACATGAAAAATGAGCACCTCAACAATACTGGGTGCTCATCCCTGGAGTGGAAAAGTGGCGACTTTGATTAAATTCATTATTTTATCTTTGCCCAGAACACTAAACCCTGCCATAGTGTAGCTACTGCTATTTAAGTTGCCAGGATGGTGACACTTGGGCTCCCAGTCAATAAGAAGGGGTTGAGGGAGGAACTGAAGAATTTTCTACCACATTCCTTTTTTTTTTTGTGTACATCTCCTCTAAACAGAGAGCTTCTCTCCTGAACAAGGCCAAATTCCAGTTGTTTCTTTTCAGGAACAGGAATTAATGCTTTGTCTTTGTTCTGTTAAATAGTCTATTTCTTGTTTTAGCGATTGCACCAGATGGGTTTTATTTAATATATTATTTACTACCAATACAATGGTCCCCTGATAACATGGCTGAAAGTGATCTTTTCTTGCAGCCTTGTTGACAATCTCAGTGAGGAGCCAAAGATCAAAAGAGCAGGAATGCTAAATAACCTGTTAATCAAAATATTGCAGCTAAAATTGACTGGCAGTGTATTCTGGGGAAATCCACAGAGGCATTGGTAATCCTTGCCAGTTCTCTGTTTTAAGAAGCGTTTGTTTCCAGAGCAATAAATGGTTCACAACAATAAATTAAAAACAGACTATGGAGAATTAATGAATCCCTAATTTCAATGTGAGGGAATGAGGATGAAAACTCAGTGTTCTGCAAGCATGCATTTTTATTCTGCTTATTTTTGCAGCACACCTAATAAAGAGTTAACTTTTCTTCGTTTAAGAAAAAAATAAATTTAAGCACACACTCTTGACTTGATTTTGAAGTTTTCCTATTAATATAACTGTTTTCTATTGATGCCATTTGGTTTCTGCCTTTTTTCTTTTATATGTTCTCTGTACTCTTTGCACATATATTTGTAGCTCTGTAGCCTACTGTATTAATAGCTAGTTTTTCCAGTACTTTTCCATGGCCTTTCCCTAAGCAGAAAGACAAAACAAATTCCAGAGCTCCAAGCCCCAGGGGGGTGCAAGGCCCTGTCCTGTCTTGGTTCTTCCTGGGAACCAAGGCCAAGAACAACTCTGAGGTACATTTTCATAAACAAAGTAGAGCCAGTGCTGAGAGGGGGGCTCCAAAGAAGGGGCTGGACCTGGGAGGGAATTGAATCACCACTTGTTCTTCTAATTGGTGCTTTTAATCAATTATGCTAATTTCCTAAAAGCTATAAATATGTCCTCACCCCTGGAGAGGGTGGGCTTTTATGGACACCTTTCCATAACTGCTCCCGAAGACCTTCAAAATAAAGATCCCCTTTTATATTACCTCCTTGCTAAAATGATCTCGAGTTTCTTTTCCAGGCTGGGGGAAAAGGCAACACTCTAACTATGAGTACCAAGCACCACGTCCAAATTATTGTACATTCTCAGTATTTGGTACAGGAGAGTAATTAAACCCTATCCCAGATTCCTAAGAAATGCAACAGCCCAATCATGTAGTCTCACAAGTTACAAGGACAGCACCAGGCCGATGGGGACTTTGCAAAGGCTGCAATATCTAAGTTGTCTTTTCTTAACAAGTGATTAGCTCACAACAATGGTGACCAGAGTACACGTCCCCTGATTTCAGGCAGGGCTGTGGTTCAGGGAGTTCTCTCATTGCAGCCATGTGTCCAATGTGCAGCGGTGTGAATCCTCATGATCTGCTGGCACAAGCACCCTGGAGTGCCATGAGCTGCTCCTCTAGGGATGGGTGGGAGGACTCGAGCCCAAAAGAACCTCTGGAGCATCATTACCTGTAAAACCATGGCTTCTCGGGATTTGCAGTCCACTTGCTGCAACATTGCAAAGAGCAACTCTGGTTTTTTAGCCTAATACAGGCAAGGCTACTGCTTTTAAAAAACCCCAACAATACTGATACTTTTGTATGGACATCTAGAGATTCAGGAATGCACATGTTGAAGAGTGTGGTGCTATTCCCTCATTTTAGAGACAAAGCACATGATTTAGTTTCACCTCTACAGCTCAGGCAAACCAGTGCTGAAGTGGAGCAGAATCAGCCAGGTTGGGATGCCCCAGACAGAGCTGCTATAATTGCCCTAAGAGTAAGTACTGGATCTGCATGGAGGATGAAAAAGGTGACAATTATTTGAAACAGGAATGAAAACAAAACCTGAGCTATTTTTCAAGGCCTGAAACCTGTTAGCCGCCAGATGAGCAGGTGCAAGCTGGGACATGGACATGCAACACAGAGACTTCCCTGCCACAAACTCTCCCTGCAATAATGTCAAGAAAGGCACAATTCAAGGACGTTAAGACATGGAAAGCTGTACTTTGCAAAATTCAATGTTCATTTCTATTCTAGAAACTTCTGTAGTAGGTTACAGCTTTATTATTTTTAAACTGTCCCTGTGATGGAGAACCCAAGGTATGCAGACTATCAACCCTGTATAATGTTTTGCTCCAAGCTGTCCAATCTGCCTCCCAAAAACCCTGCCTACAGCTCTGCTGGCTCCATGGAAATGCAAAAACCTTTGGGCAAGTGCCACAGGACCTGAAAGCCCACCACTGCACACTGCCCAAAGATGTCTCTGTTGACACAGCTGAATCCTTCATTCCCTTGGCCACCATCAAGCATTCCTATGCTCAGGTCTCCAAACCTGGCCTGGCAGGTTCTGTAGCTGGGGCAGTTCAGCCACACCTTCACAACAGAAGCATGATCTTCCCAGTGCAGAAACTGGACATGAAGTGAAATACAGCAATGCCCAGTGAGCAGCTGCCTCATCCTTTGGACCCTTTGTGACTTTCTAGGATTGTTCTTGAAACTGTACAGTTTGAATATTTCATGCTGTGATGCAGCATACCAGCTGACATCTCAGGAGGAATATTTGAACTCATATAAATTAATTATCCCTCCTACCCACAGATCATTTATTTGGCAGGCTTGGACAATTTGCTCATTAGCTACAAGTTAAAAACAACCAAATTTTTCCCTTCAAAGCCGTATTTCATTTAATATTGTGTATGAGTGTTTTCTGTATTCTTCTCCATAGATCAACTATTTTATTTACAATTTCTTGAAGCTAAAGTCTAAAACACCAAATCTAGGCAAAGAATCACAGAATTACTTAGGTTGCAAAAGACCCCTCCTTGAAGGAGGCTTATATATAAGATGGGGGCAGACTTTTCAAGAAGGACTGCTGCTATAGGACAAGTGGTAATGGTTTTAGACTAAAAGACAGTAGATTCAGACTAGACATGAGGAAGAATTTTTTTACTATTAGGGTGGTGAAATACTGGAATAGGTTGCCCAGAAAGGTGAACATACCCCTTCCCAGGAAACATGCAAGGTCAGGTTGAATGGGTCTCAGAGCAACCTGGTCTAGCTGAAGATGTCCCTGCTCATTGCAGAGGTATTGGACCAGAAGGCCTTTAAAGGTCTCTTCCAATCCAAACTAATCTATGAATCTGATTCTGACTGATGCCAAAAGGCATATGTATCATATACTAAGAAAATGGACTTTCTGGGTTCAGCAAATGAAAGGCAGCAGAAGCAGCTGCTCAGGGACTGCAGAGGGCACTGAGGAAGGGCAGGGCTGGGATCAAGCACCTGCTGAAAATGAGAAATGGGAAGGTAGAAAGCTTATGGGTTTTGCTTTCATTACTGGTCCAGCCCTGGGCAAGACTGACACGCACTGTTAAAGTGTTGAAGTGTTTGAATGTTAAAAGAACTTACATGGTGTTATACAAAGTGTACATGCTATGTCCTGGCCATGCACAAGTCAGAAATTGAGAAACAAATAAATCTGAATGTACCTGCTCTGTGTCTGAACAGACAAAATCCCCTCCAGGGCCCTACCAGCACACCTGAACTTTGATAACCCCGTGATGTTCTTCCGAGCACACGCTTCCAGCTGTGGCAGTGACTTTCTACCAAGCTACAAAACTCCTAGCTAACAATTAAACTCTGTTAAGGCTGGAGTTGGATGGATTTTCTCAGGACAGATGTTAACCGTCCTTTTCCAGCTGCAGTTGAAGGGAGGAATTAGCTGGGATTTGCTAGCCCTGGGGTGTACTGCCTGTACAGACCTGCCTGGAGTGCCAGGACTGCCACCCTATAACACCTGGGATGCATGAAAACTCCCCAATGAGAGACAGAAAGGGCATGCGCGAGAAACACGTGGCCAAAAGCATTACCTTTGCATTTTTTAAAAAACTCATGCAATGTCAGCAGTCAAATCCATAAAGCAATCACAGAAGGCGGGACCTTTTTTCTAAGGCAGAGGCAAATTGCTGAGAGTTTTCTTCTTTCCCATGCTCAGAACAAAGGTCTGTTGAGGAGAATTTGTGGGACAGCTGGTGAACCTCCTCGACCAAAGTGTATGGCTGACTTTAATGTATTCCTATCACAAGCAGTGAGGACATTTATTAAAGAGCACTGAACTCCGAAACCTGCTTTAAAGCTGTTAAATCTGATTTAACAGCTTTTAATTTGGTTCTTCAACACAGTTTTGAAATACATGAAGCCAATTGGCTGCACAGCAGCTGCTGTGACTTCTCTGCTCAAGTTACGCCCCCGCCACGACCAAAAGGCTTTGCCCTGGGAAAAGCACCATCTAGACAGCAGCAAAGAAAAGATGGGCACCACCTGCCAACACCTAATTTCTTGTACATCAATTCTTTGTTGCTAATGACACAGAAGGAGATGGTTGTATTTGATCACCTCACACCCTGTGGTAACATCTGGACCAGAACACCAAACCAACCTGTGCTACACTGCAGCACAGTCTCCTCCACGGCTTACCCTCCACAAAACAGTGCTGGGAAGGAGGTGATGCCAGTGGGGAACAGGGAAGGAGGTATTTCTAACTGGTTTGAAGCATATCTAGGGATTAAGCATCACAAATATGGATTTAATTTTCAATTTTGGCTAAAACAATTTCTATGCTCAGTTCTTTTAAAGAAGACTCCATGTGGTCTACAGCCAGTTTTCACCAGAGTCTCAGCTGAGGTAAAAGGCCACTGGACAATGGTTTAAAGGAAAATCTTGATGTGTCTTACAGGAAGTCCTTCAAAGCAGGGCTTTAGACTTGATAGCGGCAAATTTTTATTTGGAGAATCTTACTGGATCTTTCAGAAGAAATCAGTACAGAAGAGGGAGTTAACCTCTGTCCATATAACTATGTGTCACATAAAGCACCAACACTTATTTTTAAAACAACTGTCTGTCTATTGTGAATACGCTTCCTAATCACAGGACTTTAAAGAGTATTTGTGCACTTGTTCCTTTTGCAAATGTCAAGATCACTAAGGGATTAACTGTAACATTTTATAATCACTTTTGTTTCTCTGCAGTTCATAAAGAAATGCTTACACCATGGGAATTTTACTTTTAAAATTTTTTTATTTGACAGATTGTGAGATCAAACAGAGCCAAACCAATTATCTGCAATTATCAAATGACAAACATGCAAACAAAAATATTTGCAGCAAAGCAAAGAAAATGCCGAATTTCTTTGTAATGCAACAGAAAAACAAGGGCTGCAGCATTTTTAAGTGCTTTGATTAAAACTCTCAGCAGGACAATACGTCAGGTGTTACTGCAAGGTCAGCTCTGCTGAATGAAGCTGAACCATAGTCAGTCTCTGATTTTGCAGTTATGTGTGTTCTTATGTCACTACTTGGGGCTACTGAAGGACAAAGCCAGAGTATGACGTGCTCAATTTGTCCTTCAGTTGCTTCATAAAACAGGAAAAACAGCCCCAGGTAAGGCTCAGCCACACAGTGAGAATTGTGGAAGGCTTGGAAGAAGCTCCTGAGCTTTCTCTTGGGAGTACTCTTGGAGGACAAAAGCAGCAACAGGAAAAGAGTGCTTCCCTACAGAAGAACATGGACAATAAAGCAGCTTCCAGAGTTAAACCAGAGTTGCAATGATGGCAGATTGTCACAGTTGATACGGCTTCAGTACTCACTACAGCCTGGGGGCAGAGTGGCTGCAAAGCTGCCTGGTAGAAAAGGACCTGGGGGTGCTGATCAACAGTGGCTAAACATGAGCCAGGTGTGCCCAGAGGGCCAAGAAGGCCAATGGCATCCTGGCTTGTATCAGCAATAGTGTGGCCAGCAGGACCAGGGCACTGATTGTCCTACTCTACTCGGAATCACAGAATCAGTCAGGTTGGAAGGAACCACAGTGGGATCAAGCAGGGATGTCTGAGAGCACAGGATTGCATCCAGATGGCTCTTGAGTGTCGCCCTGAATTTTTAGTGTGCTGTGTTGATACTTAGTAGAAAAGGTTCTCATAGATTTTATGTAAACATAGTCAATGTTTTGCTAACTGGCCAAGAATTGTTTTGTACCTTTAGTATTGTTTATCATTCCTTTCCCAAGGGGGGGAAGGTTGATGGACTGTGTTCCTTACCTATGGAGTTGGAGAGGTGGTAACCTCATTGTCCAATCCATAGCTGTCTGTGACAAGATATATAAATGTAAGAATAAAGAGGGCTGGGCGCTCTTCTGCTCTCCTGCCCAGCCTTGGTAGACCTGACCTGAGTGCCTGATTTCTTTGTGTCCAACTGTGCGACACTTGAGTATCTTCAGTGAGGGAGACTCCACAGCCTCTCTGGGCAGCCTGTTCTAGTGCTTGGTCTGCTTCACAGTGAAGAAGCCCTTCCTCATATTCAGGTGGAACTTCCTGTGCGTTAGTTTCTGTGCAGTGACTCTTGTCCTGTTGGTTGGCACCACCGAAAAGAGCCGGGCTCCATCTTCTTGGCACTCCCCGTTTAGATGCTTATATACTGGTATATACACTGGTGAGGCCACACCTGGAATCCTGTGTTCAGTTTTGGGCCCCTGTAGTGGTTTCAGTTCGCCTATTCAGGTTTGTGGCTAAATGCCAGCACACTTACCTAAATTTACTTGATTGCTTGTTGTGAGATAAGGATTAGGAGTAGGCAAAGCAGGCTCAAACTTTATAAAGTACAAAGAAGTTTTATTAATATATCTAAGACAAAGGGAAAAAGAAAAAAAACCCAAGAAAAACCAGAACAAACTCCCCAGACCACCCCTCCTTCCCCACCTCTCCATTTCATTCTCCCTGACAACATACAAAAGACAACACTTCGACCTCCAGTCAGTTTACCACCTCAGAAACAGCTCTTGTTCCAGTTCATTTAGGGAGAGAAGTTTCTTTTGCTTACACCATGGATCTTCTGTAAGAAAAATACAGTTTTCTTCTGCCTCACCATTAGCCGCCGCCCGGAGTAAAGTCCAGCTTAATGGTGGATCTCTTCCACACCAGTAGCCTTCCCACAGCCACTATGGTGGGTTATGAACAGTCCACAGGGTACCTGTTTTAAGGATGCCCAGTTCAATTGCAGCAACAAAGAAAATCCCTTCTCCTGTGCTTAGCAACACAGGTTCTCCTGACAACTCAGGTTCTCTAGCATTCTCCCCGGGACCAGGGCTCTGGGTCACAGCCTCTCCTCTCTTTTGGTTCTAGTTTCTCATCAGGCTGTACTTTTTTCAACACTTACTTGTCTGTACTTAGGTATTTCAGTTCATTGGCTGCAATAAGAACCTCACATCCCCCTTTGGACTATATCTTCATATATTACAGAGAATTTATTAGCTCAGTCCCCAACCATGGTTCTCCAAAAGAGTTTTCAGCTTCACTCTTGAAGCAACTTCCCATGCACCCCCTTGTGAGTATCAATTCTGCTTTCCTCACTGACTGTAAAGTCTCTGCACTGCACTATGTCGATGTCCTCACTCGTTCCTCTCTCTGTGAGGAAGGATGGGTGTCTGTGAGTTTAGTCCAGGCATGGAGAGAGTTAATCTCTGTCTCTCTCTCTCTCCGGCAGTGTGAGGATCACGTGCTCTTTGCTGGGCTGCTTGAACAGGTCTGAGCTGGATGCCAGACGCTCTCAAGAGTCTCTCTGCTTGGCTCGGCCAAGCTGGCTCGGCCTGGTAGGGCCATCTGGGCCCGGGGTGACAGGGCAAGGCCTGGCCCAAGCTGGATGGAGTCCGGCCTCGTCTTTGCCTGGCCCGGAGCAGGGGCCTGGCTCTCCCTCTCATGTAGCTGGCACACCGGCTGAGCTGGATCTGCTGAAAATTCCAATCGTTTCCTCCCCCATGCCTGCCCGGCTGCAGCAGCACGGCTGCCATAAAACCTCCCTTCCCCCCCCCATCCCTCATTCGGAAGGAGGTGGGGGGGGCCTTACCAGCAAGAGAAGCAGAAGCTGCCCCTCTCTACACAGCAGCAGCAGGTCCAAAGAGGAAGAGCGTCAGAGAGTCTCTGCTTATATATGTTTTTTTCCTCGAAGGCGGATCACTTTTTAATTGGTTTACCTACCTATCAACCCTTAAAACTACCTGATCATTGGCTCTCTCTCGCAGGAAGGAAGTTGTATTCCTTCCTGCAGCACAGATCACTTCCTAGATTTTGACCCCTCTGGCCTAACCCAAGACAGCCCCTCACTACAAGACAGACATTCTCGTGCTGCAGTGAGTCCAGAGAAGGGCAACAGAGCTGGGGAAGGGTCTGGAGCACAAGTCCTTTGAGGAGCAGCTGGGGGAGCTGGAGTTGTTCTGTCTGGAGAAAAGGAAGCTCAGGGGAGACCTTATCACTCGCTATAGCTGCCTGAGAGGAGGTGGTGGTCAGGTGGGGGTCGGTCTCTTTTCCCAGGTAACAAGTAACAGGACCAGAGGAAAAGGTCTCAAGTTGCACAGGAGAGGTTTAGATTGGATATTAGGAAAAAAATTCATTGCCTAAAGGGCTGTCAAGTGTTGGAAGAGGCTGTCCATGGAAGTGGTGGAGTCACCATCCCTAGACATATTTAAAGGATGTGTAGATGTGGGGCTTAGGGACATGGTTTAGGAGTTGACTTGGCAGTACTGTGTTAACAGTTGAACTTCTCCAACCTAAAGACTCTATGACTGCAATGAAGAAAGCACCCATGATCAGCTTGGGCCTCTGAAAATATCCACTTTCACTGCAACTTTCTGGCTGCTGCAAGTGGAGCGCAGCTGATCCCAAGAGTGCAATATGTAGTTATGCAGAAACATCGTTTGCACCCTTACAGCCCAATTGCATAATCACAGTGCTATATAAAGAGGTTCTTCACAGGGGACCCAGCAGGCACACTCAATAGTCCCTTCTTACATGCAGTGAAACTTGAAATGTGAAAACAGCACACTGGAAGTTCAATATGCAATTAACTGTAAAAGCAACACTGCCTCAGTTTTTAGAAGCATTTATAATATGATGGCTGAGCTTATTTAATAGTATGGAAAAGGTAGCAACTGACAATCTCTCTCAGAGGAACAGAACAAACAGGTGTATTTAAGTCACATACACCTGATCAAAGTTGTAAGTGGGAAATAAATGATCAAGATGCTCAAGATTTTCAAAAGTTGACTGTCATTTTGAAGATAGTTGGTGTAGTCAAGTTGCAATAGAGGCCTGTTTTCAGAAAGTGCTGAGTAACCCTTCTCTGACAGCAACATCACTGTACAGCATCTCAAACCACACACTCACAAACTGTGACATCCTCAGCGGCAGTGGTTTTTGATGGCAGCCACCAGAAGGACAAGGTGCACGGAGGCAATTGTCTCAGGTCACATGAGTGCTCCACTCCACATTTGCTGGGACACAGACTGCTCCTCTGCCATTTCTGTGAGACCCAAGTGCAGCCTGTGCTTACCCAGACTCAGCTTAAGTGGGGACAGATTATATAAATTTTTAAGAATGTCCTTTCAGGATTGTTCCACTTTTTTGTTATCAAAAGAACTATGAATTGCATGGGAAAGGACAGGTAAAACCCTGCCCTCAATGAATATTCAATCATTTCTAAAAAGGTGGAAAAACCATGCATGCAGAATACAGAAAATCAAAAACATGAAGAGGCTCAGGGTAAGGGAAATTTGTGGAAAAGCTTCTGTCGTTGAGTTCCAATAGAAAGACTGACAGCTTCAAATTTTGTGAGATAATCCAGATTAACACCTGTACACTCTCTCTTATTTTTTTCCCCTCCTTCACCTCTCTCAACCTGCCACCTCTTCTCAAGCACAGCTTAAACTTCAAATTCATAATTTACTTCAAATTCTCACACAAGCAAGTTTATTTCACTCTTCTGAATGGAAGCAAATGAATTTTATTTTCATGGCTCACTCTCCCAATGCCTCCTGCACGGTCTGATACATTAATTCAGATTATCATTCCGTGCACTTTTTGCATTAATTCTCAACTGACTGACCCTCTTCATCTGTAATTATTACCATGAAGGTTTTGAATATCATTAAACTCTTCTCACTGACTGCATTAACTTTAAAAGGTAATTTGATTAATTCTGCAAGCCACTGGTAGATGGAGATTTAACGCCTCACGGAATTTCTGCATTATTGGTATTTTGCAGCAACTAGATCTGAAAGATAAACAAAATCCTTGGAGACCAGATGAAAAAGGCTGGTTTTTTTGTGAGAGATTTTAAGTAATTTTGTTAAGCTTTAAAAACAGTGTTCTAAATTGTTTTTCCCAGAATTACAAACAGATCATTCCTCTGCATTCCCCCACAGTACTGATTTAATAACTTTTCATTTCTGTGAAATGCATATATTTCCAGAGCTCAGCCAAAGGTTCTTCACTTGGGAAAACACGTCTGCGAGGCAGCAAAAGTTATCAACTGATAAATTGTAGAACAATATAGCCTGCCAAAATAGTCAACATGTAAAACTTCACCTAAGTTCAAAACTTCGTGGAGAGCAAAGACGCATGCTAATGCAGCATCAGTGTGGTGTCATATACAGCTGATGCTGGTGTGTTTAAATAAAAGTACTGGAGGATGGTAATGATGGCAATGGTGTAAAATATGGTAACAGCATTACTGAGAAGCAATGTTGCATTAATGACCCAATGTAAGCAACTGCAGATAGCAATTCCCTAGCAGAGATTTCCCCCTTCTCCTCCGTAGTCTTGTCTGACAGCAGTACTGGCAACAGCTCTTTTCTGTGTCTACTACTTCAAGGGTAGCAGAAAGCAATATTCATTAAAATTTCATAAATGTTAGCAAAAGCTCAAATTACAGATTAGAGTAGTGAATTAAGGCTACATGATTCCTTGCATGGCATATATTGAAGGGCAATGGAAACAGCAATCTCCCAAGGAAAAGGAGTTAATGGAGAGGCAGTAGCCATAGAAACCATCCTTCTGATCCCTGCCAGAGCACATCAGCTCCAAAGACAAACTGCTAGCCCAGTGAGGCAGAGCTGCTAGAGGAAGGATGGGTTGAGTGTTTTGTTTGAGGTCTAGTAATAAGTACAAATCTGTGTCCTTCATGGCACAGGTAGCAGAAAAGGACCATGACATTATCAGGCACTGTGATACTCCTACACACAACACTGACTTTTCAGAGGGCAGTAGTTGGGGGCTTTGTCTCTCCTTCTATCAGGGATCTCCCTCATCTCTGGGATCTGGTTGCTCAGGTCAGGCAAGGTTAGAAAGGCTACAGGTGTCCAGCTTCAAAGAAAGCAGTGGGAAGCCTTAGCACAGGTCCCTCTACTCTGCTCAGGAGCTGCATTTAAGCAGAGGATCTCACCCTTGTCTGTCTGAGCTATGCAGCTGGAGAGCCTGTGCCTTGTCTCACAGCTAGGCTGGGTACAACACTGGGAATGCTCCCGTGCTGCTGAGACTGATGACAATGTTATCCAGGACATGAAAAAGGTGAATAGGGAATGATATTTCTTATTTTCCCAGTGACACAACTGTGAAGTGAAATACTGGGAAATCATCAAGTAGGATGTTTATTGTTGGAGAATATCCTTCTCCAGCTGCTCAGACATAAAGTGAGTGAGCAATCCAGGCCCCTTAGACGAAAGCTAGGCCTCTGCTCAAGGTTATTCTCAAGACAACTGTGGGAAAGAGAGACATGAAAGCTGAAAACAAGCTGCAGGTGTGTCTTGGTTTGAAGGACAGGTGTCTGTTAAGGAAGGCAGGAGCCTCCCTTGGAATGGGAAACTGTAACCCCTCTCCCTCCGAATTATTATAAATTTGAAATCAAGAGGCTCTCAGGCAAAAATATGGGAATAGGAATAACAGTTCTTTACTACTATCTAAAACAAGGATAACAAATAACAACAACTATAACGTTGACCAACAAACAGAACCAGAAACCCAGTGGCAGCCTGCTCGGCTTCAGGCACCTTTTCCCTTTGGTGCAGTTCCAGTCACAGCCTGCAGGGGCGCTCTGGGTGCGGTAATTCCCCGGTGGCTGCAGGGGCGCTCTGGGTGTGGTGATTCCCTGGTGGCTGCAGGGGCGCTCTGGGTGTGATGATTCCCCGGTGGCTGCAGGGGGCGCTCCGGCGTGAGCTCAGGTAGCACATGGCAATGGCGACTGCCCGAAGCATGGAGGGATGGAGGAGAGCCCTTGCTCCACAGACTCTCGGGAGGGGGCAGCTGGTGTCGGTGCTGCAGCAGGATCCCCGGACACAGGGAGCTGGGACGGTAAGGGGTCTCCACATGCAGGGAAAAACCCCGCTACAATGTAGCGGAGAAAACTCAGAGCGGGCTGGTGGCAGGCAGGTCGGCTCCGGATGGGGCAGAGGGCAGAGACTCACAGCAGACAGACCGGCAGCTCTGCGCTGGCTTCTCAGGGGCCGTGGGTTCAGCAGACAGCAGCTCCGACCGTCCAGCTCCGAGGGTCCCGAGCAAGAGAGCGTGACCTCCCCCCTGCCCTTGCTTTTCAGTCTCTCCAAATCTCGCGTTGTCAGCCCGGCTTCCATGAGGGGCAATTTTGCCCCACCCTGCCAAGGAGAAAGGCTACAGCCTTGTGCTTTGTTTCTCTTAAGTACCCAGTCATTTGTGTCTTAGCAACCCATGGTAGAAAAAATTCCTGAGGAAAAGAACTAGATCCAACCTTCAGCATTCTCCACCCCGAATTTTTTTTCTCATGCAAACACCTTACATCAAATTTAAACTTTCGAGGTATATACATACATGCAGATACAGATACAAGCGCAGTGTCATAAGTAGCTCACCCTAAAACAAGATCTCCTTGAGGTATGCATCGGGTCTCTCTATCTCTTTGCATCACCCACCAGGTGCAGTCCGGTCCCTGAGCAAAGACAACCCCCCGGATGGGATTGTTTTTACTTGAGGCAGAGTTTACTCAAACAGTCTTTCTCAGCATACCTCTCATGTGTACTACTGGAACTTTATCTCCATCTGTTGTTCGCAAGGGGTCAGAGTGGGCAGGCCTGGCCCGGCTGGAGGAACTTCGGGTGTTCACTAACTATGTGGCCTTTGCCAAATTAGTCTCTCAGTTCTTGAACGTCCCCCTACTTAATGTTTTCAAGGTGGTTTTGAGCAGGCCATTGTACTGTTCAACTTTCCCAGCTGCTGGTGCATGATAAGGGATATGGTACACCCACTCAATGCCATGTTCTTTAGCCTAGGTGTTTATAAGGCTATTTTTGAAGTGAGTCTCATTGTCGGATTCAATTCTCTCTGGGGTACCATGTCTCTAAAGAACCTGTTTTTCGAGGCCTAGGATGGTGTTCTGGGCAGTGGCATGAGGCACAGGGTAGGTCTCCAGCCATCCTGTGGTGGCTTCCACCATTGTGAGAACGTAGCGCTTGCCTTGGCGGGTTTGGGGCAGTGTGATGTAATCAATCTGCCAAGCCTCTCTATACTTGTATTTGGACCACCGTCCACTATACCATAGAGGCTTTACCCGCTTGGCCTGTTTGATCGCGGCGCACGTCTCACAATCATGGATCACCTGGGAGATACTGTCCATGGTTAGGTCCACTCCTCGGTCTCGTGCCCACTTATAGGTGGCATCTCTGCCTTGGTGGTCTGAGGCATCATGGGCCCATCGGGCTAGGAACAACTCCTCTTTGTGTTGCCAATCTAAATCTATCTGTGTCACCTCTATCTTTGCGGCGTGATCTACCTGCTTGTTGTTCTGGTGTTCTTCGTTAGCTCGGCTCTTAGGGACATGGGCATTTACATGGCGGACTTTTACGGGTAGCTTCTCTACCCGAGTGGCAATGTCTTTCTATTTATCAGCTGCCCAGATTGGCTTTCTTCTACGCTGCCAGTTGGCCTTTTTCTACCTTTTCAGCCAACTCTATAGAGCATTGGCTACCATCTACGAATCGGTGTAGAGATAGAGCTTTGGCCACTTCTCTCTCTTAGCAATGTCCAGGGCCAGCTGAACAGCTTTGAGTTCAGCAAATTGGCTCGACCTACTTTCTCTTTCAGTGGCTTCTGCAACTTGTCGTGTGGGGTTCTACACAGCTGCTTTCTACTTCCGGTTCATTCTTATGATGCGACAGGAACTATCAGTGAAAAGGGCGTAGCACTTTTCTTCATCTAGCAGTTGATTATATGGTGGAGCCTCCTCAGCCCGGGTCACTTGTTCTTGCTCTTCTTCATCAGTGAGACTAAAACTCTCACCTTCTGGCCAGTTCGTAATTATTTCCAGGATCCCAGGGCGTTTCGGATTTCCAATGCGGGCGCGCTGTGTGATAAGTGCGATTCATTTACTCCATGTGGCATCGGTGGCGTGGTGGGTAGAGGGAGCCTTTCTTTTAAACATCCACCCCAGCACTGGTAGTCGAGGTGCCAGGAGGAGTTGTGCTTCAGTGCCAATTACTTCTGAGGCGGCTTGAACTCTTTCATAGGCGGCTAAGATTTCCTTCTCTGTGGGGGTGTAGTTGGCTTCGGACCCTCTGTAACTCCGGCTCTAGAATCCCAGCGGTCGGCCTCGAGTCTCTCTAGGCACCTTCTGCCAAAGGCTCTAGGACAAGCCCTTGTTCCCGGCTGCAGAGTAAAGCACATTTCTCACCTCTGGTCCCGTCTTTACTGGGCCAAGCGCTACTGCATGAGCGATCTCTTGCTTGATCTGGGCAAACGCTTGTTGCTGTTCAGGGCCCCAGTGGAAATCGTTCTTCTTGCGGGTGACCAGGTAGAGAGGGCTCACAATCTGGCTGTACTCTGGAATGTGCATCCTCTAAAAACCTATGGCCTCAAGGAAAGCTTGAGTTTCCTTTTTGTTAGTTGGCGGAGACATCGCAGTGATCTTATTGATGACCTGCATGGGAATCTGGCGCTGCCCATCTTGCCATTTTACCCCCAAGAACTGGATCTCTCGAGCAGGTTCCTTGACTTTGCTTTTCTTGATGGCAAAACCGGCTTCCAGGAGGATCATGATGATCTTCTCTCTTTTCTCAAATACTTCTGCTGCCGTGGTCCCCCACACAATGATGTCATCGATGTATTGGAGATGCTTTGGAGCCTCACCCTTTTCCAGTGCAGCCTGGATCAGTCTATGGCAGATCGTGGGGCTGTGCCTCCACCCCTGGGGTAACCGATTCCAGGTATATTGCACACCCCTCCAGGTGAAGGCGAACTGAGGCCTGCACTCCACTGCCAGAGGGATGGAGAAGAACGCATTGGCGATGTCAATGGTCGCGTACCATTTTGCTGCCTTGGACTCCAGCTCGTACTGGAGCTCCAACATGTCTGGCACGGCAGCACTCAATGGTGGAGTCACTTCATTCAAGCCACGATAGTCCACAGTCAATCTCCATTCTCCGTGAGTCTTGCGCACAGGCCAGATGGGGCTGTTGAAGGGTGAGTGGGCTTTACTGACCACTCCTTGGCTTTCCAGGTCGCGGATCATCTTGTGGATGGGGACCACGGCGTCTCGATTCGTCCGGTACTGCCGGCGGTGCACTGTCGAGGTGGCAATTGGCACTTGTTGCTCTTTTACTCTCAGGAGTCCCACTGCATTTGGATTTTCCGATAGTCCAGGCAAGGTGTTCAGTTGCCTGATGCCCTCTGCCTCCACAGCCGCTATTCCGAAAGCCCACCTGAGTCCCTTTGGGTCTTTGTAGTAGCTATTCCGGAGGAAGTCTATGCCCAGAATACATGGGGCCTCTGGACCAGTCACAATGGGGTGTTTCTGCCACTCCTTCCCGGTCAGGCTCACCTCGGCTTCTAACAAAGTTAATTGCTGTGATCCTCCTGTCACCCCGGTAATAGAAACAGGTTCCGCCCCCACATGTCTCGATGGAATTAAGGTACACTGCGCACCAGTATCAACTAACGCTTTATATTTTTGTGGTTCTGATGTGCCAGGCCATCGGATCCACACTGTCCAAAACACCCGGTTTTCTCGTGCCTCTTCCTGGCTAGAGGCAGGGCCCCTCTAGCTCTGGTTGTCATTTCTTTCTTGGGCGTACATGGTAGAGGTCCCCTCGAGGGGATCTAAGAGATCGTCCTCTCTTCTGTAATATCTGGCATCTCGATCATGGGAGGTTGAGGCTACCTTCACTTTAGTAGACCCCCCGCCTCGGTTAGTATTTCCCTCTTTGAGTTGTTGTACCCGTGCTGCCAGGGTAGCAGTGGGTTTCCTATCCCACTTCCTCATGTCTTCTCTGTGATCACACAGGAAGAACCACAGCTCAGATCGTGGGGTGTACCTTCTCTCCCTGGCTGGGGGGCGCTGGGCTCTGACTTTGGGGCTTGTGACTCGCACTGGTGCCGCACTCATCATCCTCATCTCCTCCCTCACCTCCCTCATCATCTCCTCTCTGAGGTCTTTGACCATAGCAGAGACTTGAGCCTGCATTGGGCCACTGATCATGCTATCATAATTCTTGAGTTTGGTGGCTATGGAGCCCACTGTCTCTCGGTTGTCATCAGCATTAATTGTTGCAATGAAGATGGTGTATTGGGAGGGCCCTAGCTTTGCCAGGTTCCACAACATTTGCCTTGTACACTTAACCCTGTCGGGGTCATTATCATGTGTTCCATCCCTCCCGAAGAGTACCTCTAATACTGCCACCTCCCTCAGCTGTTGGATTCCCTCCTCAAGGGTCTTCTATGGTCTTCTATGATGATACTCCTGCATTTTCTCTCTGTTGACAAACTTCTCTCTTACACTTATTAAAAGCCGTTCCCAGAGAGACAGGGGCCCGTCATCTCTTCCGAATACCTGATCAACCCCTGAGTCCTGGGACAAGGGTCCCAGCTGCCTTGCTTCAATACTATCTAGCTGCACGCCCATACCTATAAGGTCCCAGACCCGAAGTAACCAGGTTGTAAAAGGCTCACGACCCCGTCGCACAATGTCTTTTCGTAGATTACGGAGACTGTCATACTCCAGGGACTCGGTAGTGATTTCAATCCTTGGCCTCCCTACTGGTTGAGAGGGTCCTGCTTCCCCATCATTACTCACTGGCTGCTCTGGTTTGACCTTAGTCTTCCTCTTTTCCACAGGGGCAACTGCTACTGGCTGTGGCTGCCCCTCTGATCTGACTGGAGCCTGAGCGGTCATAACATCCCTGGGTTCCTCTGTTGCCCCATTAGACTCTCCCTCTTTGGGGTAGGGGAAGGGTTTCTCACTAGCTGGGCAAGTGTATTCCTTCAGCACTTGGCCTATCTCGCGTATCTCTTTCACCAGGACTCCCACCCAATCCGGGTGGTTTGTTTCTGAGGTGGGTTGTGGGACCGGGTCAGACTCTGTAGCAACATCCCTAGTGTCTGGGGCAATGTCAGGTTCTGGGATGGTGTCCCTAGTTTCTGGGGCCATGTCAGGTTCTGTGGCTACGTCCCTAGTCTCTGGGGCCATGTCAGGTTCTGTGGCCGCATCCCTTGTCTCTGGGGCCGTGTCAGGTTCTGTGGCAGCATCTCTAGTTTCCGGGGTCAGATCAGTTTCTGTGGCAGCATCTCTAGTCTTTGGGGCCATGTCAGGTTCTGGGGCCCCATCTCTATTGTCTGGGGTAGATGTCAGAGTGGCTATCTAAGTCAGACCCCCTTTATCCCTGAATGCTAAATAGAGCAGGCCTATCAGCAACACCAGCCACTGTATGGTATCATTAGCATTTAGAGAAGATTCGAACCCCTCAAAGATTGGCGGGATACGCCCAAAGAGCTGGGTGAAGGGTTGTGAGAACATTTCTTTTGGTGTCATTTCCTCGCAGTAGGTACTATTATTAAAGTAACCCTGAAAACACGTCATTAATGTGTGGTAGCTGTGAATCCACATGCCTGCCTTCCAGAGGAAGTTGAAAATCCATGAATTCCTCACCTTATTGACCCATGACACAAACTGTATAACAGCCACTGTAGCCTTAATTATAGGGCCCATGCTTAGATATGGGGCTGCAAATGGGAGAGAAACAGCTGTGACCACTTGCCATACGAACCGGAATAAGCTGGACCACATAGTGCAACCTAATGAGGTTCCTATATCCAGCACACAAAAACTGCGTTACACAAGAACTGTTATCCTTTTTCCTCTCGATGCCCTCGTGCCGCACATTGGGCGCCAAAATCTGTCTTGGTTTGAAGGACAGGTGTCTGTTAAGGAAGGCAGGAGTCTCTCTTGGAATGGGAAACTGTAACCCCTCTCCCTCCGAATTATTATAAATTTGAAATCAAGAGGCTCTCAGGTAAAGATATGGAAATAGGAATAACAGTTCTTTACTACTATCTAAAACAAGGATAACAAATAACAACAACTATAACGTTGACTAACAAACAGAACCAGAAACCCAGTGGCAGCCTGCTCGGCTTCAGGCACCTTTTCCCTTTGGTGCAGTTCCAGTCACAGCCTGCAGGGGCGCTCTGGGTGTGGTGATTCCCCGGTGGCTGCAGGGGCGCTCTGGGTGTGGTGATTCCCCGGTGGCTGCAGGGGCGCTCCGGCGTGAGCTCAGGTAGCACACGGCAATGGCGACTGCCCGAAGCACGGAGGGATGGAGGAGAGCCCTTGCTCCACAGACCCTCGGGGGGGGGGGCAGCTGGTGTCGGTGCCGCAGCAGGATCCCCGGACACAGGGAGCTGGGACGGTAAGGGGTCTCCACGTGCAGGGAAAAACCCCGCTACAATGTAGCGGAGAAAACTCAGAGCGGGCTGGTGGCAGGCAGGTCGGCTCCGATGAGGCAGAGGGCAGAGACTCACAGCAGACAGACCGGCAGCTCCGCGCTGGCTTCTCAGGGGCCGTGGGTTCAGCAGACAGCAGCTCCGACCGTCCAGCTCCGAGGGTCCCGAGCAAGAGAGCGTGACCTCCCCCCTGCCCTTGCTTTTCAGTCTCTCCAAATCTCGCGTTGTCAGCCCGGCTTCCATGAGGGGCAATTTTGCCCCACCCTGCCAAGGAGAAAGGCTACAGCCTTGTGCTTTGTTTCTCTTAAGTACCCAGTCATTTGTGTCTTAGCAACCCATGGTAGAAAAAATTCCTGAGGAAAAGAACTAGATCCAACCTTCAACAAGGTGTCCAAAGATTAACTTGTCAGAAGTAACTGTTACTGTTGTTGCTTTCTGATACCAGTTTGGTGTTTTAATTAGATTAGAGAAAGATCCCGTGTGAAACTTCTGTAAGAGAATAAGGTTTTGAGCACGGAGAGCACTATAAAGTGTGTGCACTTGCTGACAATAAACGAGCTTGATTTATGACTCACACTGAGTTAGCATCTTGCTTCTCTCGCCGCCAACATATGGTGACCCTGACGTGCGGGACAGGACCGGCAAGATCGGGGAAGCACCGGTAGCAGCGACCGGGGAGCGAAGATCTCTACCTTTTGTGCGACGAAAGGGGGATCCGATAGCTTGGGCCTCGGGAGAGAGGTCCGCCGCCCGAAAAGGCTATACTCTGACAAGCTGCGTGGCGATCGCGGAATCAGCGGGCAGACGCGGCGCGGGAAGACGCGGAGGGGCCAGCGCGGAGGGACGCGGAGGCTGTTGCGATCAGCTAGAAGTAGTAAACCAGCTGGACAAGGATGGACCGAGAGGTAGTCTTAGATTTATTAACACGCTTTTTAGAAAAGCGGGGAGTCAGCAAAGAGACCCTAAAGCAGGTAGCAGGATTATCTGCATTGGGGATGGCAAAGGGTTGTTTTGGGCACCCTAATACAATTTTTGACCTGCCAGAATGGCGGAAGTATGGTGATCAGTTGTTTGAGGGGATTTTAGACAGCAACAAAGTATGCGCTAAGCTAGGAAAGTCCTGGAGGGAGGTAACAGCCTGTTTGCAAAGATACCAGGCAGAGAAAAAGGTGGCCGCCGTTGCCACTGTGAAACTTGAAGGGACCACGGATGGAAGTGGGGGGACCCCGGGAGGTGAGTGCCCTATCCCGGGAATGTTCGGAATTGGTAACAAGACGCCCAGTCTGCCGGCAGTAGGGCAGTGTGTGGTGCTGGGGGTGCACGGGTCGCCGCCCAAGCATGGGGTTGCCTCGGAGGCGGCCGCTGCTTGCGCGGAGCGGCCGGCCCCCCCGGCGCCCATGCCGCCGGGGCCAGAGGAGGGGTATGCACCCCTCTCCTGTGCCCCGTCCGGGCCCCCGGAGGAAGAACAGCTGGCTTTGCCCCCCACCCCAATGGGAGGAGGCTGTGTCCCTCTTCGACAGGACCAGCCGCCTGCCCCCACCCCCCCTCGCTGGGTGGAGGCTTTGTCCCTTTTTGGCAGAATATGCAAAACGGGAGCGTGCGGGAAGGGAGGCACAGGATAAGCTGGGCGAAAGTAGAACAGAAAGCTTTAGAAGAGGGGGATGTAAAACTAGCTCAGGACGTTAGGACTTTAAGCCGGGCAGAAGCAGTGTTTCCAGTGCTGTTTGAGCCCCTGCAGGATGGAGGGCAGCAAGCTACCCACATGGCAACCGATTGGAAGTTACTCACACAGTTACGTACCACAGCTAGTGAGTCGGGGCTGCACGGGGAGCCCACCAAAATGATGTTAAATTATATTTGGGGAAGTGTTATACTGTGCCCAGAGGACATCAAGGGTATTATTAGAATGATTATGACCCAGTGGGTCGCGCCTAGGCTGAGAACCCCGGTGCTTCGGGTCTGGGGAAGAGGACGGAAGGGATGGAGATAGATAGATGAAGGACAGCTGACAGTCCTAGACCTCTTCCAACTTATCATCTCTGTGAGAGAATTGAACTGTGATAATTCCATTATTCGGAATCTCCTAAAATGGACTTGAGACTGTAGACTAACCCTGAGAGCGAGAGTGGCCTTTCAAATACCCGTCTGGGAGACAAATAAGAAGGCACTGTGAGACGCGATCAGTGATAACCGGACAGCCGCCCCCGAGTCTGTGAAAACAGCTTTGCAATCGGACTCGCTTCTACAATCCGTCAGGGAAGAAGAAACAGAAAAGTGATGTACTGGAAAAATTTCTACATGTTTAAAAGGTTAGAGAGCTCAGCCTGCGAGCCTCCAACAGAGGCCACCCCCCACCCCCCCCACCCCCCGCAGCGGTTTCGGATTTCTCCCCACGGCCGCTGCAGTCAGTGGCGGCTCCTGCCCGGCGGCCCCTGCCCTCGGCTCTGGCGGCATCTCAGTGCGCCGGGGCTGGGAGGCTGTGGGGACCGCGCGGCTGCCCGTCCCTAGAGCCGGCAGCGGTGGTGACACGGCACGGCAACAGCCACGGTTTCCCTGTGCACCAGGCGGGCAGCGAGGAGCCTCTTTTCCCAGCATCGACTATGTGACAACAGTTTTCCCTGTCCACCGGGACCGCGCACAGCTCGCCTGCTGGCAACCGGAAAACGGGAAGGAGAGCGCGGCCGCCCGCCGCGCTTCAACAGTACCAGCCCAGCACTCTCTGCGCCTGTGCCGGCACCCTCAACCGCCGGTGCTCCTGAGTCCGCCCCTGGGTGCACTTTTAATAGGTTGTTTTTCTGCAAGTATCAAAGACTGTTCATATTGTCTCGTGTAATTGATGCTGACTTTACTGGTGGAATTTGTGTTAACAAGAAATCTGGGGAATCTAGGTTGCAACAAGATTTGCACTTATTCAGTGCAAAAAGAAAAAGGGGGAGACGGGGAGGACAGAGGAAGTGAGGATATTGGAATGACTGTTCACAAGCATCCAGCCCACAACAACAATTCAACAAATGTGGGGATGGATGAGGCTGACAGCAGGCCTGAAAGCTTCTCGGACATGGACTTGAAAGCGATCAGAATTTACCCATGAGAAAGCCCCGTGAGAAAGCAATGGTATGAACACCTGTAGCCACAGTGGGGAACAGCCAAGAAGATAACCAGGGAAGATGTTTTGCACCCAGAGATGGCCTTGCGGAAGAGCACCAAGAATGTGGTGGAGGATTTATAGTGTGTAGTTGACTGCTTGTATGGCTTGTTAACGTGCTGGGAAAGTTCTTGTTATGAAGATAGCTTTAGTGTTGTTTTCCAAGGAGCTGATAGTAGCATGTTACAGTAGCTGAGGAAAAAGGGTATAAAGATGTTAGCATAGACTAATAAAGCAATTCTTCTTTGTCCTTGGACTACTCGCGTGTCGTGTGTCCGTCTCTACTGCGACAAATGGTGCCCCCGACGTGATCCGTGAGCCCGATGTGATACGACGCGATCGGCGAACTGACATGATCTTCGGGGTCGGCGCGATCCCTTGGCCAACTTGTTCGGGACTGAACAGGATAAAAGATAAAGGTAATCCAAGGAGCCTGCCAAGAGAGCAGGACGCCTGCTTGAAAAAGTGGGAACCGAGCGGCAGGCCGAGGTGCCGCTGGAGACGTGTTGGGAAATGGCCATTTCTGGCTGCACAGACATAAGGTATAAGTGAGCAATCCAGACTCCATAGACAAGTGTTAGGCCTCTGCTCAAGGCTGTTCTCAAAACAACTGTGGGAAAGGGAGACATGAGAGCTGTAAACAAGGTGCAGGTGTCTAGAGATTAGCTTGGCAGAAGAAACTGTTGATGTTATTGCCTTCTGAGACCAGTTTGTGTTTTAATTAGATTAGAGAAAGATCCCGTGTGAAACTTCTGTAAGTGAGTAATATTTTGAGCACGTAAGGTAGTATAAGTATGTGCACTGTCTGACAATAAACGAGCTTGATTTATGAACCACATTGGATCGTCGTCTTGCTCCTCTCGCCGACAAATGGTGACCCCGACGTGCGGGACGAAGACGCGCGGGACCTGACCGGCGGGATCGGGAAAGCACCGGTAGCAGCGACCGGGGAGCGAAGATCTATACCCTTTGCGCGGCGAAGGGGGGATCCGATCGCTTGGACCTCGGAGAGGGGTCCGCCGCCCAAGAACGGCTACACTCGGAAAGGCTGCGTGGCGATCGCGATCGGAGCATAGACGCGGCGCGGAAAGACGCGGAGGGGCCGGCGCGGAGGGACGCGGAGCCCACAGCGATCAGCCTGGAGAGGTTAACCAGCTGGACGGATATGGATTCGCAGGTAGCCGTAGACTTATTAACACGCTTTTTGGAAAAGCGGGGAGTTAGCAAAGACACCTTAAAGCAGGTGACAGGATTAGTTACGTTAGGTGTAGAAAAGGGTTGCTTCAGGGACCCTAATACGATCTTTGACCTGCCTGAATGGCGGAAATATGGGGATCAGTTGTTTGAGGGAATTCTAGACAGCAAGAAAGCATGCGCGAAACTTGGGAAGCCCTGGAGGGAGGTAACGACCTGTTTGCAGAGGTACCAGACTGAGAAAAAAGTTGCTGCCGTAGCCATGGAAAAGTTAGAAGGGGTCACTGAAGGGAGCGGGGGGACCCCGGGAGGGGAGCACCCTATCCCGGGAATGCTCGGTATTGGGAACGAAACACCTAGCTTGCCGGCCGTAGGGAAGTGTGTGGTTCTGGGGGTGCACGGGTCGCCGCCCGATCGCGGCGCGGCTCCGGAGGCGGGCGCTCCTTCCGCGGAGCAAGCGGCCGCCGCGGCGCGCACGGAGCTAGCGACCGCCGCGGCGTCCGCGACGCCGCAGCCGGAGGAGGGGTGTCTGCCCCTTCCTTGTGCGCCGTCCGAATCACCACAGGGGGACGATCAGCCGGCGTTGCCCCCCACCCCGGGCGATTTTATGCCTTTTCGCACGGGGCCAGAAAGCGGTGTCCCTTCTCGGCAGGAGCAGCCGCCCACACGCCAGCAGCCGCTTGCGTCCCCCCCCTTGCTGGGTGGAGGCGGAGGCGGAGGCTCTGCTCCGTTTCGCGTTGGGAACGGGAGACGTAGAATTAGCTGGGCGAAAGTGGAGCAGAAAGCTTTGGAAGAGGGCGATGTGAAACTAGCTCAGGACGCTAGAACTTTGAGCCGAGCAGAACTGGCATTTCCAGTGCTGTTTGAAACCCTGCAGGATGGCAGGCAGCAAGCGACTCACACGGCAATCGATTGGAAGTTACTCACGCAGTTACGTACCACAGCGAGTCAGTCCGGGCTGCACGGGGAGCCCACCAAAATGATGTTAAATTATATTTGGGGAAGCGTTATACTGTGCCCCGAGGACATCAAGGGAATTGTTAGGATGATCATGACCCAGTCGCAGCAACTGCTGTGGCAAGCTCACTGGCAGCAGCTTTGTAACGAGGTTGCTAATCAACCTCGGCAAGAGGGTGACCCCCTGCGGGGAGTCATTCCTGAACAACTTATGGGTCATGCACAGTGGTCCACCATCATAGCGCAGCTGCAGTTAGGGGCTGACATTCTGCTAGAATCTATGCGAACAGCAAGGGAAGCTATCGACAATGTACGTACTGCCCCCCCCCACGCCCTCCTATATGGCCATTAAGCAGGGCAAGGAGGAATCATTTGCTGCCTTTGTGGACAAGGTCTCCGAAGCTATTACAGCTTCTGGGGTGCCTCAATGGATGCAGGCGGCACTGTTACGCCAGTGTGTTCTCGAAAACAGCACTCAGCAAACAAAAAACATTTTAGTTACACTGCCTGCAGATGCCTCCATTGAAGTAATGTTGGAAAGGATGAGCCGAGTGCCGGTGGGGATGCATGCATTTCTAGCTGAGATGGTCACGGCCATGGGTGAAAAGATAGGGGAAAAGATAGCCCAGGCTCACACACATGCTTTTGCTGCGCTCCAGCCACTTCGACCCCTTGGTAAGGTGGGGGGTGAGTCAGGAGTGCTCAAGTGTTTTAGATGTGGAGAGGAAGGGCATGTTAGACGACAGTGTTCTCGTCCAGTCTGGTGTAACCACTGCAAGAAAAGTTCCCACTCCACACTCGCCTGCAAACGCTCGGGAAACGGGAAGAAGAGCGCGCATGGCCGCCGCGCCCAGACAACAGTAGCGGCCCCGGCACTCACTGCGCCACCACCGACAACAGCGCCCTCGTCTGCCGTCGTTCCAGTCTACAACCCGTCCATCCAGCCAACGCCGTTCGGCCAGCAACCAGCCTTGCCCCCGCCACAAGAGGAAGCCTCGGATTGGACCTGGGAACAGCAATAGGCATCACCATCACGGACCTCCGCCCTGTGAAAATCCCCTCGGGTGTGCGTGGCCCTGTGATTGTGGACAGCCAGCCCGTGGGTGCGCTTTTAGTCGGCCGCTCTTCTGCAAGCATCAAAGGACTGTTTGTCTTACCTGGTATCATTGATGCTGACTTCACTGGTGAAATTTGTATTATGGTACAGACTCTGTTTCCTCCTTTGTATATACCCAAGGGCTCCAGGATTGCTCAACTCGTGCCGATTCCGCAAATGGTTGCTACAATGCAGAGACATTTTGAACTTGCCAATCGGGGGCCCCGTGGATTTGGTTCTACCGGGGGCCTGGCAATGCTGACTGTTCCAATGACTGAACGACCAGTTGTTGACACTACCTGGTCGCACAAAGGTCAGACACTGACCCTGCCTGCGCTTCTTGACACGGGAGCGGACATTACTATAATGTCAACATCATGTTGGCCCGTGAACTGGCCATGTCACCACACCCTGAATGGAGTTGAGGGTGTGGGTGGTGCTGCTTCTGTTCAGCGCAGCTCCAATTTGGTTCAGGTGGTCGTCGACGGACGACGGGCTTCCATTCATGTCACCATCATGCCACTGCCCAGAGGAGTGAACGCTTTGGTTGGCCGGGATGTCCTGGACCAGCTGGGCCTTGTCCTCACGAACCAGGCTTTTTGACTGCGGTCACTGCAAAGTGGACTTTCCCGATCCGCCTCGCTTGGATCACCGATAAGCCTGTCTGGATCGAGCAGTGGCCGCTGAAAAAGGAAAGTCTGGTCCAGGCACGTCACTTGGTGCATGAACAGTTGCAACAGGGACATTTAAAGCATTCTACTAGTCCCTGGAACACCCCCATTTTTGTCATCAAGAAGAAATCTGGGAAATATCGCTTGCTACATGACTTGAGAGCTGTTAATGCTCAAATGCAGGCCATGGGTGCTCTTCAACCTGGCCTCCCTAACCCCGCAATGCTTCCAGAGGGTTGGCACATGCTCATCATTGATCTCAAGGACTGCTTCTTCACTATTAAGCTGCACCCCCTTGACACTGTAAGATTTGCATTTACGCTGCCCACGCTGAATAAGGAAGCCCCTTTTGAGAGATTTGAATGGACCGTTTTGCCCCAGGGAATGCGGAATTCCCCCACCCTTTGCCAGTTGTTTGTCGCCAATGCGCTTCAGCCCATTCGTGCCGCTTGGGCAGACACAATGGTGTATCACTACATGGACGATATTTTGTTCGCCCAAGCTCATTCCTTTACGGAGGACCAGTTTCGTTTTCTGGAGCAGCAGTTGCACAGCCAGGGCCTTGTTATTGCCCCTGACAAAATTCAACGTGGCCCGGCCTGGAAGTACCTCGGCTGGCACATCACTGAAGGACAGGTGCGACCACAAAAGCTTCAACTCTCTGTACACATCCGGACCCTGCATGATGCACAGCGCCTTCTTGGTGACCTTCAGTGGCTGCGCCCGGTGATTGGTATCTCCAACGACGATCTGGACGTCCTTCGGCCGCTGCTGAAAGGCTCCGACCCTGCACGGGCGGTGTCCGTGACCCCTGCTCAGCGACAGACAATCCAAAAAATCAGCACGCAGGTGGCCGAGCGTTGGGTCGATCGACGTGACCCAGACGTCCCAGTGGACCTCACCATCCTGAATGGCAGCGCACAACTTGTTGGTGCACTTACTCAGTGCAAAAAGAAAAAGGGGGAGAAGGTGAGGTCAGAAAATGTGAAAGTACTGGAATGGCTGTTCACAAGCATCCAACCCGCAACAACGATTCAACAAAAAATTGAAAATGTAGCTGAACTGATCCAAAAAGGCCGCAGCAGAATCGTACACCTAACAGGCCAGGAGCCGGGGACAATCTTCTTGCCAATGAAACGGAAAGATCTAGAATGGTATCTACAACACAACCAGGCCTTTCAAACCAGCCTGTTGACTCAAGCTGCAGCAGTCAACATAGAACCGCTGCAGTCCACCACCTTGCGCTGGATGAACAACCAGGCCTGGATTCCCCTGCCCAAAAGAAGGGAGCGCCCACTGCCAAATGCAGTGACGGTATTCACAGATGCAGGAAAAAAGTCCCGGCGTGCAGCAGCTACCTGGATGTTGGATGGGGAGTGGCACCATCACACACTGACTGCGGATGAACAAGACTCATTGCAAACTTTAGAACTAGCAGCAGTTGTGTGGGCCTTCCTGAACTGGCACTCCACTGATTTAAATGTAGTTTCTGATTCTATGTATGTTACGGGCATTGTACAACGTATAGAGGATGCCCGCCTTAAGGACTGTCAAAATAAGCGGTTGTTTGAACTGCTGAGAAGATTACAAACTGCAATTCATCAGAGAGAGAAAGCGTATGCGGTGATCCACATTAGAAGCCACAAGTGGGTGGAAGGCCTTGGAGAAGGAAATGCAAGAGCGGACCAATTAGTTTCTGCGGTCGTGCCAGTGGATGAGTTTTGCAAGGCCAGAGAAGCTCATAGTACCTTTCACCAAAATGCTAAAGGACTTTTTCGCCAGTTTAAGATAACAATGCAGGAAGCAAAAGGTATTGTAAGAGCCTGCCCCAGCTGTAGCCACCATGGCCCAGGGCTAGGGCTTGGTGTGAATCCCCGGGGCCTGGGCCCGTGTGAACTCTGGCAAATGGATGTCACCCACGTGCCGCAGTTTGGCAGGCTGAAGTGTGTGCACGTTACCATTGACACATTCAGTCGATTTGTTTGGGCAACAGCTCAAACAGGGGAAAAGGCCCTCCACGTCCTGCGACACCTGACTTGTTGCTTTGCCGTAATGGGAGTTCCTTCTCAATTAAAAACGGACAATGGGCCCGCATATGCCAGTGAAAAGATGCGACGTTTTTGTCAAAAGTGGGGAGTGCAACATACCACGGGCATTCCGCATTCGCCTACCGGACAGGCCATTGTTAAGCGGACAAACCAAACCTTGAAGCGGTATCTAGATAAATATGCTGACATCCATGATGTCCAAGAAAGACTGTTGAAGGCGTTGTTCGTGCTGAATCACTTGTGCATCTTTTCTGATCAAGATGCACCCCCAGCACAAATCCACGGACGTGTCCCTTCATCTAAGGATGAAGAGCCAATGCTAGTTATGTACAGAGACCCACAGACTGGCATGTGGCAGGGCCCTGCAACAGTAAAATATGTGGGCCGCGGTTACATGTGTGTGCTTACTTCCACAGGGACACAGTGGATTCCTGCGAAGTGGACCAAGGCGGTACCTTCCTCTGCTGTTGCTCCTGATGGCGACTGGAGCGCAAGGAATGACCAATTACCTGCCTCCACAGCCCAAGACCAACGTATGGGTGACGATGGCTAATCTTACGGGACAGGATTCCATTTGTCTCGCCTTAGCCTCGCCTGGTAACCCGTTTTCCACCTGTTTAGTTGGTGTTCCTATAGATTACTGGCCCTGCCCATTTGCAACACCTACGTGTCAAAACGCCAATCTCAGCCGCACGGCGGATGCTTGGGACACCTGGGCACCTTATTTGCCCCTTGAACCAAGTGAGCCACAAGAACTAGAACTATTAGGGGCTGTGCGAATGGATGTGTGCGTGAATTTTAATTGGACTAGCACTCAAGCCCGGATCGATGGTACCGCGACAAATGTGAACTCTAGCCTTTCAGTGTATAGAGACACTCGTGTATGGTGCAATTATACCTCCCACAACATTTCCCATTCTACTAATCAACCCTTGAAATTACCTAGTGGCGTGTTTTTCATTTGTGGAGATCGAGCCTGGCCAGGTATCCCCTCCAAAATAAAAGGGGGACCCTGTTCTCTTGGAAGGTTGACATTGCTGACCCCTAACACCTCGATGATTCTTAATAAGCTTCGACATCACCATCTCAGGCGCTTGAAACGCTTTGTACACGGCTTTGCTGCTGACTGCAAATCTAATGTCGAGTTTTGGTCGCCTGCTGCTATTATTGCAGCCTCCTTCCTTGCTCCAGGAGTGGCCTCGGCTGGGGCCTTGGCCCAATTGAACAAACTAGGTTGTTGGCTCTCCAAACAAACAAACGCTACATCTAAAGCAATTTCAGATTTGTTGCTTGATGTAGATTCGGTGAGACACGCCACGTTGCAAAATAGAGCTGCAATAGACTTTTTATTGTTAGCACAAGGACATGGGTGTGAAGAATTTGAGGGAATGTGTTGCATGAATCTCTCTGATCATTCTAATTCAATACATGCACAGTTAAAAACTTTGACTCAGCTCACCCAGCAATTGCAAGTGAGCAATGACTTAGGAATAGCTAAATGGTTGTCCTCATTGGGCATCACAGGTTGGATCCAAACCTTGTTATTTGAAGGCCTTCGATTGTGTGTTGTTGTTATTGTGTTTATAATAATTGTTAAGATCGTGTATAGCTGTTTAATGAAACAAGTAACCAAAGTGACCCACAATGTTTTGCTTGCAAAAGAGGAACAAGGAGGAATTGTTGAAGAATGGTTCCATGACCAGGGCCATGGGTCGCTAGAGGGTTTGTGCAAAGAAGACCCCGTTTAATTGGGAAAAGACTGAAGTAGATAATAAGAGTAACATTGCCTTTAAGAAATTGATTGACTGATATAAGTTTTAAAATAGATGATGAATGAAGTTTATTAAGATAAGATTGATAGTTTTAATAGTTATTACAATCATAAGAGTAAAAGTGCCATAAGTTCAGTTAAGTTTAAGTGTTGCTAAATTTAAGTGATGTTAGGTTAAAGTTTATTGATTTTAAATTCTGTTAAGCTCTCTTAAGGTTAGGTTCTGTTAAATTTAAGTTCTGCTAAATATAAGTGTTAAGTTCAAGTGAAGTTAAGTTTAAGTGATTATAGGTAAGTTTTAAGGACTGTTAAGGTTAAGTGCTGTTAAGTTTCATTTCTGTTAAGTTCAAGTGTCAATTAGTTTATAATGTTAAGTATTTGATAAATAATAGAAAAATGTAAACATGGTCTGGATTGCTCAAAGAAAAGAAGGGGGATATGTTGGGAAA